>JBBHAA010001747.1:0-472377 GCA_037953035.1 Aquarana catesbeiana | reverse complement strand
CGATGCGAGCAGAAGTGGGAGCGGGTGCCAGTCAAAACTAGATACCTGCCCCCCCTCCCAAACAAAATGTCACGCCAGATGTGGCAGGGGAGGAGGACCTTTTATGCAGAGACCCTAGGGAATAAAATGGCGGTTGTTGCAATTTTTTATGCCACACAGTATTTGCGCAGCAATTTTCAAACGCAATTATTTGGGAAAAAATACACTTTAAAACCACTTCCATACCGGGCCTATTCTGGCAATTCTCTCCTACGTGTAAAAATCATCATTTTTTTTGCTAGAAAATTACTCAGAACCCCCAAACATTATACATGTTTTTTTAGCAGACACCCTAGGAAATAAAATGGCGGTCATTGCAACTTTTTATCTCGCACAGTATTTGCGCAATAATTTTTCAAACGCCTTTTTTTTGGAAAAACAAACGGTTTCATGAATTAAAAAATAACAAAAAACAGTAAAGTTAGCCCAATTTTTTTGTATAATGTGAAAGATGATGTTACGCCGAGTAAATAGATACCTAAAATGTCACGCTTTAAAATTGCGTGCACTCGTGGAATGGCGCCGAACTTCGGTACTTAAAAATCTCCATAGACGACGCTTTGAAAATTTTTACAGGTTACCAGTTTAGAGCTACAGAGGAGATCTAGTGCTAGAATTGTTGCACACGCTCTAACGCACGCGGCGATACCTCACATGTGTGGTTTGAACGCCGTTTACATATGTGGATGTGACCTACGTGAGCGTTCGCTTCTGCATGAGAGGACAAGGGTGCCTTTATTTTTACACTTTCCATAAAATTTTATATTTTTTGATCACTTTTATTCCGATTACAAGGAATGTAAACATCCCTCATAATAGGAACATGGCATGACTGGTCCTCTTTACAGGGAGATTTGGGGTCTATAACCCTACATTCCCACCTATGCGCTTTTTGGTGCATTTTTCCTCTTGCAGAAACGCACTACAGTCCATTTAACATGGTTTCCTGTGGATGTAGTTCACATCTGTGCATTTTGCAGCGCTGCAATTTTTGAAAAGGGTTGAGGACTTTTTTTTCCTGCAGATTGCGTTTTGCGTGTAATGGAGTCGCACCAAAACGCAAGTGTTGTGGTTTTTGATGCGTTTTGCATTTTTTTTTTATAAATACACTGTGTATAGCTGGTTGCTAAGCAGGGGGCCGGGAAGCCGGCCGCCGCGTCCTTAGCAACCGATGACTCATCTGCTGTCAGCGGGGTTCCCCACTGACAGCTGAATGTAAAAAAAATAAGAATTGCTGGCAAAAAAAAAAAATGGTGTGGGGTCCCCCCCCCAAATCCGAAGGGCCTGGTATGGATTTGGAGGGGAACCCCATGCCAAAAATGTCTTGGGGTCCCCCCGCAATCCATACCAGCATGCAGCCCAGCAAGTGAGGAAAAGGAGGGGACGAGCGAGCGCTTTGGGGCAACCGCATTGATATGAACCTAGACTAATTCCCCACATCTCTCCTCTATGCCGGAAAGTCTGAGATAAAAAAACAAAAACAAAATCGATCACAGGCTTTCCAGAAAAAAAACAAAAGAAAACACGGCAGTTTACATCTGCCGGCCCCGGAAGTGAGGGACATCGTTTCCGGCCTCCTAGGGTCATAGAAATGGGCAGGGACCATCTAGTCCACATTCCGCTCTATTCAGTCGCCTGATTCATTCTCTGGCTTACCGATCGTATGGGAGAGACTGGAGGGCACAGGAGGAGGAGGGGGGAAGGTATTTCCCCTCCCGGTGTCTGTAAAAGCAGTCAAGCGGCTAAACAGCTGCTTTTGCATATAAGGGAATTGTCTGCTGAAAAAGAGATATCTGGATGAGACCTGGAGCTGCACAAAACACTCAGATATCTCCACATCGAGTCCTCAACATCATATGGGGGGAGAGTTCCACCCCCCTACAAAAAATGAAAAGGCAGCAGATACACATACTGTACAAATACTGCAACTTCTGACTTTTAATACTAGGACACTTACCTGTCCTGGAATCCAGCGGTGTCGGCACCCCAGACGATGTTTCCATCGGCTCTCAGGTGCTGCCGCCGCCATTTGTAGTAATGCCTTTCTGCTTCCCTACTGCACTGCGCTTTCTCAATGGCCCGGCGGAGAGGGAAGGAGAAGGAGGAGAAGAAGGAGAAGGAGAAGAAGAAGGAGGAGAGAGAAGAAGGAGGTGGAGGAGGGGAAGGAGGAGGAGAGAGAAGGAGGAGAAGCAAAAGGAGAAGAAGGAGGAGAAGGAAAAAGGAGGAGGAGAAAGGAGAAGGAGGAGAAGAAGAAGGAGAAGGAGAGAGAAGGAGAAGGAGAGAGGAGAAGAAGGAGAGAGGAGGAGGAGAAGAAGAAGGAGGAGAGAGAGAGAAGAAGGAGGAGAGAGAAGAAGGAGGAGGAGAGAGAAGGAGGAGGAGAAGGAGGAGGGGGCCGAACATACAAGTGATCTTGCCGGAAGTGGGGACAGGTACCTCTCAAAAACAGAGAGGAGCAGAAGAAGAAGGAGGAGAAGGAGAAGGAGGAGGAGAAGGAGGAAGAGAAAGAGAAGGAGAAGTAGGAGAGAGAAAGAGAAGGAGAAGTAGGAGAGAGAAGGAGAGAGGAGAAGGAGGAGAGAGGAGCAGAAGGAGAAGGAGAAAGAAGGAGGAGGAGGAGGAGAAAGAGAAGGAGGAGAGAGAAGAAGGAGAAGGAGGAGGAGGAGAAGGAGAAAGAAGGAGGAGGAGGAGGAGGAGGAGAAGGAGGCCGAACTTACAAGTGATCTTGCCGGAAGTGGGGACAGGTACCAAAACAAAAACAGAGAGGAGCAGAAGAAGAAGGAGGAGAAGGAGAAGGAGGAGGAGAAGGAGGAAGAGAAAGAGAAGGAGAAGTAGGAGAGAGGAGCAGAAGGAGAAGGAGAAAGAAGGAAGAGGAGGAGGAGAAAGAGAAGGAGGAGAGAGAAGAAGGAGGAGAGAGAAGGAGGAGGAGGAGAAGGAGGAGAAGGAGGAGAAGGAGGAGAAGGAGAAAGAAGGAGGAGGAGAAGGAGAGAGAAGGAGGAGGAGAAGGAGGCCGAACTTACAAGTGATCTTGCCGGAAGTGGGGACAGGTACCAAAACAAAAACAGAGAGGAGCAGAAGAAGAAGGAGGCGAAGGAGGAGGAGAAGGAGGAAGAGAAGGAGAGAGAAGGAGAAGAAGAAGAAGAAGGAGGAGGAGAAGGAGAAAGAAGGAGGAGGAGAAGGAGAAAGAAGGAGGAGGAGAAGGAGAAAGAAGGAGGAGGAGAAGGAGAAAGAAGGAGGAGGAGAAGGAGAGAGAAGGAGGAGGAGAAGGAGAAAGAAGGAGGAGGAGAAGGAGAAAGAAGGAGGAGGAGAAAGAGGAGGAGAAGGAGAGAGGAGGAGAAGGACGAGGGGGCCGAACTTACAAGTGATCTTGCCGGAAGTGGGGACAGGTACCTGTCAAAAACAGAGAGGAGCAGAAAAAGAAGGAGGAGGAGAAGGAGGAAGAGAAGGAGGAAAAAGAGAAGGAGGAGGAGAAGGAGGAGCAGAAGAAGAAGGAGGAGAAGGAGGAGGAGAAGGAGAAAGAAGGAGGAGGAGGAGAAGGAGAGAGCAGGAGAAGGAGGAGGAGAAGGACGAGGGGGCCGAACTTACAAGTGATCTTGCCGGAAGTGGGGACAGGTACCTGTCAAAAACAGAGAGGAGCAGAAGAAGAAGGAGGAGAAAGAGAAGGAGGGAGGAGGAGGAGGAGAGAGAAGGAGAAGGAGGAGGAGGGGGCTGAACTTACAAGTGATCTCGCCGGAAGTGGGGACAGGTACCTGTCAAAACAGAGAGGAGCAGAAGAAGGAGAAGGAGGAGGAGAAGGAGGAGGAGAAGGAGGAAGAGAAGGAGGAAAAAGAGAAGGAGGAGGAGGAGCAGAAGAAGAAGGAGGAGAAGGAGGAGGAGAAGGAGAAAGAAGGAGAAGGAGGAGGAGAAGGAGAGAGCAGGAGAAGGAGGAGGGGGCCGAACTTACAAGTGATCTTGCCGGAAGTGGGGACAGGTACCTGTCAAAAACAGAGAGGAGCAGAAGAAGGAGGAGAAAGAGAAGGAGGAGGAGAAGGAGAAGGAGGAGGAGGAGAGAGAAGGAGAAGGAGGAGGAGGGGGCTGAACTTACAAGTGATCTAGCCGGAAGTGGGGACAGGTACCTGTCAAAAACAGGTACCCCTTCCCCCCCCAAAGATTGAAAGATGCCAAACATGGCACCGGAGGGGGTGGAGGAGACTGATAAGTGGATCTTACACATTTGGGTGGAACTCGGCTTTAAAGAGGAGTTCCAGTCTGTAGGGAAAGAAATGAAAAGTCAGCAGCTACAGATACTGGTGAGGTAAGTGATGTATGTGAAGCTCAGTCCGGAAACTCACTTCTCTTCCAACCGTCCCTCGCCGACATTTTCTTCATAGTGCGCTGGTTTTCTGGAGTCTTTATTGGCCGGTGAGCGATGATGTTGGGGTCAGTCATCCCAGCCCCCAAGGACGGTTCTGGTGAGGTAAGCTAAGTGGTGTACCTGAAGCTCAGGTCGGAAACTGACCTCTTTTCCAACTGTCTCTCGCCGACATCTTCTTCATAGTTCGCTGGTTTTCGGGGTCCTTATTGGCTGGTGAGCGATGATGTCACTCCTATGCGGGAGTCAGTCTACTCACAGTGACAGAGGGGATTGTAGTTCTCCTTCCTCAGTGTAATTTCCCGCCTTCTCATCTACCAGACGCATCACTGAGGTGAGGAGGAGAGAAACTGACTTCTCTTCAACTTTACCTCAGGAGTTCATTTATATACAAGACTTCAGGAGGCGGGGCCTGAGAAGAGGCGGGGCTTTATTCCTGACAGGAATTACAGACACAATATTGTCCCATACTGCATATCTCCGCCCACCTACACCTCACACCACGCCCATCCATCCCTCACACCCCCGCCCACCTACACCTCACACCACGCCCATCCATCCCTCACACCCCGCCCACCTACACCTCACACCACGCCCATCCATCCCTCACACCCCGCCCACCTACACCTCACACCACGCCCATCCATCCCTCACACCCCGCCCACCTACACCTCACAGGAGCCGCTCTGAGCGGATCTTCACAGGGCTCCGGTGTTCTGTCGTTATGTGTCCGCCAACACCGGGTGTACTTAGGAAAGCTCCGCCCCCCCGAGTTCCATTGCGGAAAGTCACAGGAATTCCCCGCCCCATATTTAGCCAGTGCTGACAGTGCCCCGCCCACATCTGTCAGAGTTGGCCCCGCTCGCCGCCCCGAACTGTCCAATCCTGTGTGAGCGGGAAGCCAGACCGGGGAAGACTCCGCCTCCACATTCCTTAATATCCGCTCTGGTCCCTCCCCAGGAGGACGCGGAGTTACCAGCGGACCTGAGAGAGGACTTTCTATAGAGAAGATCCAATTTACTGAGTGAGTGATGAGGGGGGGAGGGGAGATGAGAGGGAGATGGGGGAGGGGGAGATCCCATCCTTCCCATACAGAGGGGATTCTCCTCCTCACCGGGGATTGGTGGAGGGAGAAATGACAAATATTTTCTATTCAATCATTTAAGTGGAAATAAATCAGAACGTCTTCATTTCCCATAGAATAATGGAGGATGATCTCCTCTGATGATGTTTTCCTGTCTGTGTCCCCTTGGGGGGGATTTCCCTTCATTTCCTGTCCCTTAATCACAACAGGAAGTGAGAAGAAATCCCTCCAAAGTCAGGGAAGTCACCAGAATTAGTGTCCCCTATCGGAGGATTTCCTCTCACTTCCTGTTCTGGTGACAACCTGAAAATTTGTGTTTTACTTTCACTTTCAGTGATAAACAGGAGGGGGTGTGCAGGCAGCAATACAAACCTGACAGGGGTTCTACTCCGCCCAAAACTGTCTTCAGATATAATGTAAGTCGGGGGGGAGGCGATCAGAGGATGAGATCTATCTGTATAATATGGAGGAAAGTAAACATCGGGGAAGGGGGGGATAAATATAGAGGTGTACCCCACTTTATATACACTCGTGAGTACAGACATCCCACATGGCCTGGAAGAGGTGGAGCCACCGCCCAGAGTTGTCACCAGTGAAGAGGGAAAGTTCCCGCCCACCAGACCAGAGTCACCCCCCCAGTAGTGTCCCCTCCCCCTCTCCAATACTGTCCTCTGCCCCCCTAGTAGTGTCCTCTGCCCCCCCATCCAGTAGTGTCTTCTGCCCCCCAGTAGTGTCCTTTCCCCCCCAGTAGTGTCCTCTGCCCCCCCCTCCAGTAGTGTACTCTGCCCCCCCCTCCAGTAGTGTACTCTGCCCCCCCCCCTCCAGTAGTGTCCTCTGCCCTCCCCCTCCAGTAGTGTCCTCTCCCCCCCTCTAGTAGTGTCCTCTCCCCCCCCTCCAGTAGTGTCCTCTGCCCCCCCTCCAGTAGTGTCCTCTGCCCCCCCCTCCAGTAGTGTCCTCTGCCCCCCCCTCCAGTAGTGTCCTCTGCCCCCCCTCTCCAGTAGTGTCCTCTGCCCCCCCTCTCCAGTAGTGTCCTCTGCCCCCCCTCCGGCAGTGTCCTCTGCCCCCCCTCCAGTAGTGTCCTCTACCCCCCCCCCTCCGGCAGTGTCCTCTGCCCCCCCTCCAGTAGTGTCCTCTGCCCCCCCTCCAGTAGTGTCCTCTGCCCCCCCTCCGGCAGTGTCCTCTGCCCCCCCTCCAGTAGTGTCCTCTGCCCCCCAGTAGTGTCCTCTGCCCCCCCCAGTAGTGTCCTCTGCCCCCCCTCCAGTAGTGTCCTCTGCCCCCCCTCCAGTAGTGTCCTCTGCCCCCCTCCAGTAGTGTCCTCTGCCCCCCCTCCAGTAGTGTCCTCTGCCCCCCCCCCCCCTCCAGTAGTGTCCTCTGCCCCCCCCAGTAGTGTCCTCTGCCCCCCCCAGTAGTGTCCTCTGCCCCCCTCCAGTAGTGTCCTCTGCCCCCCTCCAGTAGTGTCCTCTGCCCCCCTCCAGTAGCGTCCTCTGCCCCCCTCCAGTAGTGTCCTCTGCCCCCCCTCCAGTAGTGTCCTCTGCCCCCCCTCCGGCAGTGTCCTCTGCCCCCCCTCCAGTAGTGTCCTCTGCCCCCCCTCCAGTAGTGTCCTCTGCCCCCCTCCGGCAGTGTCCTCTGCCCCCCCTCCGGCAGTGTCCTCTGCCCCCCCTCCAGTAGTGTCCTCTGCCCCCCCTCCAGTAGTGTCCTCTGCCCCCCCTCATAGTAACTCATATTATATTTGAGGTATCACCACGAACGTCTGAGTGAGAACAATCATTTTAGTGTCAGACCCCCTGTGTAGCACTGTATCAGGTCCCTCTGGCGGCACTTTACTTTACAATCCTCATAAAAGTGACTTGCAGATTCCTAAATCACTTTTATGGGAAATCTCTTCATTCCTTAACCCCGCCCCCTCCCTCCCCCCCCCCGTCCTTTAACCACTTCCTACCCGCCCAGCGTCACATGACATGGTGGACTTCGATCGGTGATATCTGAACGATGGGCGCAGCTCCAGACATCATTCAGAAATCTTCTTTTACAGCCGGCGATTCCCTTCACTATAATCACAGCGACTGTTCAGACAGATGATCGATCTTAATAATCGTTCAAGGACCATCTGTCCCAGCTGGACATCTCTATGGTTATCATCCGGGGGGGCCGGGCAGTTCTTTCTCCAGTTTTCTGATAACGGGGGGGGGGGGAGGAGGGGGAGCACCAGAGCCACAATAATAATCAAGAGCAACAAAAAATGAAAAAGTTGTTAAACTTTGAGTAATATGTAATAAAGAAATAATATTAATCACTATGAGATTCAGTTATTTATAATAGGACATTAGAGCTTACTATCTATTATTGTATTATAATTGAACATTATAAAAGTGAATGTTTCGCTACCATTAAAATAAATAGGAGAAGAGAGGATAGAATAAGGAGAAAAGAAAAGAATTAAAGGGAAGTAAAGATAAGAACAAGAAGGAAAAAAAAGAAGACTGGATTAGTAGAGGTTTCCGGGGATTTCTTAGTAACAATATATACAGAGTATCTTTTTATCAGTTATTCAAAGCAAAGTTATATAGTTACCAAGGTCTTCGTAAAGAAGTGTCAAAGTTAGGGAGAAAGAAAGGGGGTCACCCAAGGACTCCAAATTTTCTCAAATTTCGGTGAGTTATCGTTGGATAGATGGCATCTGTTTTCGAGAGGATCAGGGCCTGATTGTGTTCTATTCGTAGTTTCGGAAAGCATTAGTGATGAGGACTTCCACGCTTTGGCGATGGTCTGCTTTGCGGCTACGGTAATTTGTAGAAGGAGCTTAAATTGTGTATAGGAGATTTGGGTAGGCTTTAAATTTAGAAGCGCAATTGTCGGATCTGGGATGATCGTTTTCTTGAATAATTTAGAGAGCATTAGGAATATTTCTTTCCAATAATTTTTTGCTATTTTTTGATATACGTCGGCAGAATGACACGGCTGCGCAAAGTAACGTACCCGTACGTTACTTTCAATTTGCCGCCGTGTGCGCGTGTGTGCCTGCCGCGATCTCTGTGAGTCAGGTCGCGGGTCACGCGGACTCGATCACCGCGGGGATACCCACGATCGCCACACGGAGAGATGCCGTTGTAAACAGCATCTCCCCGTTCTGCCTAGTGACAGTGTCACTCGATCTCTGCTCCCTGTCATAGGAGCAGAGATCAGTGACTTCACACACAGCCCCTCCCCCCTACAGTTAGTAATCACTCCCCCAGGACATACTTAACCCCTCCCCGCCCCCTAGTGGTTAACCCCTTCACTGCCAGTGTCATTTACACAGTAATCAGTGCATTTTTATAGCACTGATCGCTGTACAAATGACAATGGTCCCAAAAATGTCTCAAAAATGTCCGACATGTCCGCCATAACGTCGCAGCCACGATAAAAATCGCTGATCGCCGCCATTACTAGCAAAAAAAAAAAAAAAATATTAATAAAAATGCCATAAAACTATCCCCTATTTTGTAAACGCTATAACTTTTGCGCAAACCGATCAATACACGCTTATTGTGATTTTTTTTTTTTTTTTTACCAAAAATATGTAGAAGAATTCGTATCAGCCTAAAGTGAGGAAAAAAATGTTTTTTTATATATTTTTGGGGGATATTTATTATAGTAAAAAGTAAAAAATAATGCGTTTCTTTCAAAATTGCCGCTCTTATTTTGTTTATAGCGCAAAAAATAAAAATCGCAGAGGTGATAAAATACCACCAAAAGAAAGCTCTATTTGTGGGGGAAAAAGGACGACAATTTTGTTTGGGAGCCGCATCACACGACCGCGCAATTGTCAGTTAAAGCGACGCAGTGCCGAATCGCAAAAAGTGCTCTGGTCAGGAAGGGGGGTAAATCCTTCCGGGGGCTGAAGTGGATATGGCAATCCCAAAAGATATGAAAATGCGTTCCTAGATCACCGGACCTTTATTTCTAATCTCATTTTAGCATAACCCCTACGTTAATCTGTTCCTTAACCCATAACCACACTTCCCTCTTGGTAACCCCCAAACCTGAGGTATCATCTGACCTTTCTTGGTGGACATCTTACTGGGCTGATACTTTGGTGTTGATTAGTACCAGTCTTGGCTATGAATGGCACAGATTTGTGGAGGTGACACCAAGGAGTACGAGTCTGTATAATTGTGGCTATAAACAGTAATATTTCTTTAAACATTGATATACCAATTAAATGACACCCTCATGAAGATACTGGTCTACCCTCATATATTATGGGGCAGATATCCATCCAATTCTGATCTCATCTCATTATACAAATACATAAGTGGTCCATACAGTGAACTTGGTGTTGAGTTATTCACTTTAAGGTCATCACAGAAGACAAGGGGGCACAGTTTACGTCTGGAGAAAAAGAGATTCCATCTCCAAATACGGAAAGGTGGAATAGACTCCCTCCAGAGGTGGTTCTGGTCAGCTCAGTAGATTCCTATAAGAAAGTCCTGGATTCTTCCCTAAATGTACAGAATATAACTGAGTACTGACATTTTATAGGTAAAGTTGATCCAGGGAAAATCTGATTGCCTCTCAGGGGATCAGGAAGGAATTTTTTCCCCCCAGCTGTAGCAAATTGGATCATGCTTTGCTGGGGGTTTTTAGCCTTCCTCTGGATCAACTGTGTGTATAGGATTGTGTATATGGGATTGTATGATTTATTTATGTATTTTTTTTTTTTTTATTCGTGAACTAGATGGACTTGTGTCTTTTTTAACCAGACTAACTATGTAACTATACTACGAGGCAGCCAATCACACCAGCAGGCCGATCGGGTCTGCCTGTCTGTTCTTCATGTGTCCGCTGTCACCCACCGGCATCTGATAAAAACAGACGAATGAAGATACGTTCGCCATCCATCCAGCAGATCGGATTGGATGACAATCGGATGAAAACGGATACGCAGTCCATTTCCATCCGACCGGTCCATAGAGAACAGCGGGCTGTGTCTGCGGACATGGACCTGTCATCCGCCTGCTCAGCAGGGATCAGCAGAGAGATCTACTGCTGAGCAGGACAGATTCTGTCCCGTGAGAAAGGGGCCTAAGGGGTGTGTGGGGGGATCCCCATTATTGATTCCGTTCATCACACTGCAAATAAGTTTATTGTTGTTTTTGGTTCTTCCAGGTGAAGTCATTTTAGGTCATCTGATGTCATGGCTACCTCCTCATCCTCCTCTCCACAAGGTACGATCGCTTATACTGTCATTCCTTTCCAAAATTTTCTTCCATCTCACATCTCCGGAGATTGTAATTATTGTAGATTATAGGACAATTTACTTATCCATAACCTGTACATTTCCTGTACACATCTGGTTGGTCTACACATTATAATTAACCACTTCTCGCCCGGCCTATAGCAGAATGACGGCCAGGCAGAGGGGGTTCTGTTATCCTGACTGGACGTCATACGAAGTCTTTCAGTATAACAAGCCGGCGTACGCCCATTGGGGGCGCGGGAATCGGTGGTGTGGTGGGACACTCTGACACACAGCATCTCCGATTGTGGTAAGGAGCCTCTGATGTCGGCTCTTTACCACGTGGTCAGCTGTGGCCAATCACAGCGTGAACCAGGAAGAGCCAATAATCGGCTTTCCGCGCTGATAGGGAGAGCTGATTGGGGGTGGGTGTGTGCTGATAATCAGCACATTAAGTGTCAGTGCAGTCCCCATCAGAGGTACCCACCACAACGCCAATTAGTGCCCATCAAAGTGGCCAATCAGTGCCCTTCAGTAACTCCTGTCAGTGCCCTTCAGATGCCCATCAGTAATGCCTGTCAGTACCTCCTCATCAGTGCCGGCTATCAGTGCCCATCAGTGCTGCACATCAGTGTAGCCTATCGGTGCCCATCAGTGTTGCAAATCAGTGCCCATCAATTTTACATATCAGTGCCTCCTCATCAGTGCCCATTAGTGAAGGAGAAAACAGAAACTAAGAAAAACTTTTTTCACCTCCGAGGAAAAGGGTGGTATATGCAGCCTGTCACCTCCCTTGTGTGAGCACTTCCTGTCACCTCCGGAGGGTGTGGGGGTGTGCAGCTTGTCACATCCGGGCCAACCCAGCTTTCATCCCTCCTCGTCTCTTCTTCTCCCCCTTCCTCTCCATAGGTAAGGTGACCACAGAGAGGGAAGGGAGTAGTGGTGCTAGGCGAGCAGGCACTCTCTGGTGGTGGAAAGGTGGCAGTGCAGGTTATGCTGGCTAGCTTGCCTGCCGCCCACCCTCAGCCCCGTGACCGGTCCCCAACAGTCTGCGGCCCGGGGGTTGAGGACCCCTGATGTAGATTATCACAGGGAAGCCAATCTCTCCATAGGCCAATGTAGGATATTTTCCATTTCCTTATATATGCTTCTTATAAGACCACCAGCCGGCAACACAGACTTGTCTGCTGTAACGTGTCACAAACCGTCCAATCAGGATTAATGTTTATGGTTGCCTGTTATACTCTTTGCAGGATGGGCTCCTAGTATTCAAAACCCCAGGGATCTTCTCTTCTATTATCTGAAGGATCTGGAAGCAAGTGACTTCGCGGGATTTAGGAACAAGTTGTCTGATTTCTCCTATGGAGATAAACGTCCCATCCCCCGAGGAAGACTAGAGAATGCGGACAAGATCACCACCATCTACCTCCTGATAGATGCATATGGAGAAGAAGGGGCTCTGGATGTCACAATTGATGTCCTTACAATGATTGATCTGATGGGACCTGCAAATGACCTCCAGGAGAGGAGAGCACAGAGTGGTGAGTTCTCATCTATAATGACATTTCCTAACAATTCCTGATAAATATCTGTGAGGAAGAACTAGGAATGTGATGCAGGGAAAACCAGCAATACACAAGTAGAGATGGATTATTTACAAGGTAATCTAGGCAGGAGCCCGGGGCCCACTGAATGTCCAGGGGGGCCCAGCTCACATCCTTCATTCTCCAGTAGTAAACCATAGTGATAGATATATTTGTAAGACTGAGCACTTCACAGTAACCACCAATGTATAGAGGGATTTATACTGGCCACCAATGTAAGGGGGACCTTCACACTGGCCACTAGTGTGAATGAAAGAATTGTACACCAAGCCCCAATGTAATGAGAAGATTTACACTGACCACCAATGTAACTGAGACATTTAGCCTGCGTTCACATTTGTGTGTGTTGGGAATACATGCAAAATCGCTTTCCTGACACCACAGAAACATGCTGCCCTTTAGCAGATACACAGAAATGCCATTAATTGTTAATGACACCCTCATGCATCGGCTGAGATGTGCGTATTCACATGCACCAAAATTCAGGGTGCTGTGGCACCATGATCTTTTGAAGAAAGGTTCCACATCCAATTTGCTTACCTTTGCAGAACAGGCTGATGTTAGACTTTAATGACTATGTTGTAGGCAGGACTTTCAAGCATGCTCCTTTACCCCCCCAGTGGGCAGCATTCAGCAGAAGTGATTGTAGACATGACCTCAGGGGGGCATGATATACGTATGAATGCCGCCTCTTTTTGCATACCAATGCAGGTTATTCACATGTAAACACAGGGTCTGCGGGTGAGTCATCTGTATACGGCAATAGGGCAGAGCTGGGCAGCAGCAACAGAACTTTACACTGAGAAAGTGGAACTGGTCTAAGTGGTGAGTTAAAACCAGAGTTTAAAACAGGAGGTTATAACAGGGGTCATAGTACCTGTGTAGTGTGAGTACCTGAGTGTTGTCTGAGTAGTGTGTGTTGATCGTTAGTACTTGTGTATTGTGTACTGTATACTTGAGTATTGCGAGTGCACGTAGGTCTGCGACTGTTCTGCGATTGCACGTAGGTCTGTGAGTACCTGTGTATTGTCTTGTTGTGTACCTGTGTATTGTCTTGAGTATTAGTGCCAGGAAGCTAGCTGTTAGGTAATTTGGACAGGGTATAATCCCCAATCCTCACTAAATTTAATAGGTACGATGCCCGGCGGGTGTGGAGAGGCGACTCTTTGTACATCTTGCCGCATGTATGCGTTCCTTGATCATCCGATCGAGGGCGAATACTGCTGTGCAAAATGTAAGCACATTGTTTCCCTGGAAGCCCAGGTTCTGAATCTGGGGAAGCAACTGTCAGCACTGAGAAGTCCCTCCACACTAAAGGAGAGCCAGGAACGTACACGGCAGGTGCCGGCACAGAGGCGGGTGGAGACAAAGAGGTGCAGGCACTAGCAAAGAGTAGATGGGTGACAGTCAGGGGGGGAAGAGGGGGAAGTGCCAGAGAGGCCGATCCAGGACTGGAGCATCCCAATAAGTACGCTCCATTGAGTGACATTGGTGTAATCAGTCAGGGACCAGCACTGCTGGAGCTGAGGGACTCTCCTAGCTGCCAGGGAAAGAACTCCTCCAGTGAGAGTGGGGGGGCAGCAAAGGGAAAGGAAAGACAGATTCTGGTGGTAGGGGACTCAATTCTTAGAAGGACAGAGAGGGCAATCTGTAACCAAGACCTGAAGCGCCGAACAGTATGTTGTCTACCGGGCGCTCGGGTTCGGCACATCACGGATCTTGTGGACAGATTACTGGGAGGGGCTGGGGAAGACCCGGCTGTCATGGTGCACGTTGGCACCAATGACAAAGTCAGAGGCAGATGGAGTGTCCTAAAGAACGATTTTAGGGACTTAGGAGCTAAATTGAGGAAAAGGACCTCCAAGGTAGTATTCTCAGGAATACTACCAGTATATCGAGTCACACCAGAAAGGCAGAGGGAGATTAGGGAAGTAAACAAGTAGCTGAAGAGCTGGTGTAGTAAGGAGGGGTTTGGGTTCCTGGAGGACTGGGGGTTTTTAAACTAGGCGATGGGGGGGGGGGGGGGGGTCCAGAGACAGTGATAGCCAGTGCGGAAGATATTCCAGAGGGTAGTATTGGGGGCATTAGTGGTAGGTTAACCAGAGCACAAAAACACAAGGTGAGTATAGTAGCAAGTCCGAGTTGCAATCTCGAAACACCCAATACGAGGACAATATGCGTTCGGTCTAAACTATATGGCATGTTCACCAATGCCAGGAGCATGGCGGACAAGATGGGTGAACTAGAGATACTGTTGTACAAGGTGGATTTGGATTTTGTGGGAATTTCAGAGACCTGGTTCAACAGCTCTCATGATTGGCTGGCAAACATTCAAGGGTATACTCTATACCGCAAGGATAGAGAGGGTAAAAAAGGGGGAGGGGTATGCCTATATATCAAGAATAATGTACAAGCGAATGCGAGAGATGACATCACTGAGGGAGCTAGAGAGGAGGTGGAATCCTTATGGGTAGAGCTCCAAAGGGATGAAGCTAAGGGTAAAATAATACTGGGAGTATGCTATAGGCCGCCTAACCTGAGGGAGGAAGTGGAGATGGATCTCCTATCACAAATTGGATTAGCAGCAAGGATGGGAAGTGTTATCATAATGGGGGATTTTAATTATCCAGACATATACTGGGCGGAGGGAACCGTGCATTCATTTAAGGCTCGCCAGTTCCCTAATGTCTTGCAGGACAATTTTATGGGTCAGATGGTAGACGCACCAACTAGAAATAAAACATTACTGGATCTACTCATTACCAACAATACAGACCTGATCACGTATGTGGAAATACGGGGCAATTTAGGTAACAGTGATCACAGGTCAATTAGTTTCAGTATAATCACACAAATAGGGAACACAAAGACACTGAATTTCAAAAGAGCCAACTTCCCTAAACTACAAACCTTGCTAAAAGGCATAAATTGGGATAAAATATTAGGAACAAAGAATACGGAGGAGAGATGGGTTTGCTTTAAGAGCATATTAAATAAGGGCATTAGCCAATGTATCCCATTGGGTAATAAATTTAAAAGAGCGAACAAAAATCCTGGATGGCTTAACTCCAATGTAAAAATGCATATAAAAGCAAAGGAGAAGGCCTTCAAAAAATACAAGGTTGAGGGATCATCCTCAGCATTCAGAATTTATAAAGAATGCAATAAGAAATGTAAGGGTACAATTAGGATGGCTAAGATAGAACATGAAAGACACATAGCGGAGGAGAGCAAAAAAAAATCCCAAGAAATTCTTTAATTATGTAAACAGTAAAAAAGGGAGGTCAGACCATATTGGCCCCATAAAGAATGAGGAAGGACATCTGGTTACAAAGGATGGGGAGATGGCAAAGGTATTGAATTTATTCTTCTTCTCAGTCTTCACGAGTGAATCGGGGGGCTTCAGTAACCAAAACTGCAGTGTTTATCCTCATGACACAACACAGGAAGCACCTCTATGGTTAACAGAGGACAGAATTAAAATTAGACTTGAGAAACTTAACATTAATAAATCACCGGGACCAGATGGCTTACATCCGAGGGTACTTAGGGAACTCAGTCAAGTGATTGCCAGACCGTTGTTCCTAATTTTTACACACAGTCTATTGACTGGAATGGTACCAGCTGATTGGAGAAAAGCCAATGTAGCACCAATATTTAAAAAAGGCCCAAAATACATCCATGGGAATTACAGACCAGTTAGCCTAACATCAATAGTATGTAAACTCTTGGAAGGGATGATAAGGGACTATATACAAGATTTTAGTAATAAGAATGATATCATTAGCAGTAATCAGCATGGATTCATGAAGAATCGTTCTTGCCAAACCAATCTAATAACCTTCTATGAGGAGGTGAGTTGCCATCTAGATAAAGGAAGGCCCGTAGACGTGGTGTATCTGGATTTTGCAAAAGCATTTGACACCGTTCCCCATAAACGTTTACTGTACAAAATAAGGTGCGTTGGCATGGACCATAGGGTGAGTACATGGATTGAAAACTGGCTACAAGGGTGAGTTCAGAGGGTGGTGATAAATGGGGAGTACTCAGAATGGTCAGGGGTGGGTAGTGGGGTTCCCCAGGGTTCTGTGCTGGGACCAATCCTATTTAATTTGTTTATAAACGACCTGGAGGATGGGATAAACAGTTCAATCTCTGTGTTTGCAGACGATACTAAGCTAAGCAGGGCAATAACCTCTCCACAGGATGTGGAAACCTTGCAAAAAGACCTGAACAAATTAATGGGGTGGGCGACTACATGGCAAATGAGGTTCAATGTAGAAAAACGTAAAATAATGCATTTGGGTGGCAAAAATATGAATGCAATCTATACACTGGGGGGAGAACCTCTGGGGGAATCTAGGATGGAAAAGGACCTGGGGGTCCTAGTAGATGATAGGCTCAGCAATGGCATGCAATGCCAAGCTGCTGCTAATAAAGCAAACAGAATATTGGCATTAAAAGGGGGATCAATGCAAGCAAGAGATAAAACGATAATTCTCCCACTCTACAAGACTCTGGTCCGGCCGCACCTGGAGTATGCTGTCCAGTTCTGGGCACCAGTCCTCAGGAAGGATGTACTGGAAATGGAGCGAGTACAAAGAAGGGCAACAAAGCTAATAAAGGGTCTGGAGGATCTTAGTTATGAGGAAAGGTTGCAAGCACTGAACTTATTCTCTCTGGAGAAGAGACGCTTGAGAGGGGATATGATTTCAATTTACAAATACTGTACTGGTGACCCCACAATAGAGATAAAACTTTTTCGCAGAAGAGAGTTTAATAAGACTCGTGGCCACTCATTACAATTAGAAGAAAAGAGGTTTAACCTTAAACTACGTAGAGGGTTCTTTACTGTAAGAGCGGCAAGGATGTGGAATTCTCTTCCACAGGCGGTGGTCTCAGCGGGGAGCATTGATAGCTTCAAGAAACTATTAGATAATCACCTGAATGACCGCAACATACAGGGATATATAATGTAATACTGACACATAATCACACACATTTTTTTAACCTCACCTACTATGTAACTATGTAACTATAAGATATCGGGACACAGCACGGAAATAAAACTAAAGGATAAAGGAATTTGAACTAGGATAGTTGGCAAGTATGAGGCAGCTGCTTTGGGCCCCACAACAATGATGGGGCCCAGGGCAGCTGCCCCTTTTGCCCTGCCTTAAAAACGGTCCTGTGGAGGAACAATGAGGACCGCCTTTCTGACATCTCTGGCTCAGGGCCTCTGGTAAAGCAGACAGAGGCGCAAGGACACAAAGTTCTGCAGCAGCAAGTGACAACCACAGGAAGAGTGGACAGGTGGTAGGTGGTCACGGAAATATTTAATATAAACAAGTACTGCATTTGTTCAGTGCTCTTCCTTAGACCAAATAATCTATGTGCTCCTCCTTTAGTGAGTTAAGCCTCTCGCCTCCAACTTAAAGAGAAGGTCCAGCTCCCCCACGAAAAAATTCAAAGTCAGCAGCTACAAATACCGTAGCTGCTGACTTCTAATATTAGGACACTTACCTGTCCTGGAATCCAGCGATGTTGGCACTCCAGTCAGCTCTCGGGTGCAGCCGCCGCCATTGCCTGTAAGGGAAACCTGCAGTGAAGCCTTGCAGCTTTACAGCCAGTTCCCTACTGTGCATGGAGGCACTGGAGGGGGAGGGGGAGCAGATAAGCGGAGCTTCCCCTTTTGTGTGGAGCTCCCCTTAAGACCTATGTGAGAGGGAGGTCACAATGCATTTTTCCCTCTTAAGGGTTAATATCCCATAAACTCCTTTGGTGTTCCACCTTAAAGTAAAACACCATCCGTGCTCCACCTTAGTGAGTTTGGTCTCTCACTTCCAGTTTACGATCTATGTAGGATATACACTCACCGGTCACTTTATTAGGTACACTTGTTCAATTACTTGGTAACACAAATTGCTAATCGGCCAATTCTATGGCAGCAACTCAATGCATTTAGGTATCTAGACGTGGTGAAGACGACTTGCTGAAGCTCAAACCGAGCATCAGAATGGGGAAGAAAGGGGATTTAAAGCGGCTAATAAATGATTTAGTAAAGGGCACTCCCAAAACAATCTTGACTTCCTGATGACGCGTGCTGGAACACGAAATGCATAGAAGCGAGGTCTGACACGCACTCCATGTCACTTCCGCTGGGGGGTTGCCTATTGCATAGCATACAACGCTGGTCAGATAGCGCTGTCTGAACAGACTTCCACCGCACTAGGTGTTCCTGATATACTGATGCACTTCCCTGCTGGAAAAATTGTAAGTGACAATTTTTAACAATAAACAAGCGTTACTACACTATATCTGCCTTCCCTGGCTCTTTTTGGGGGAGCTTGATTTGCAGATGTGGGAGATCAAAGCGGAGGGTAGTCACTAAGGATTTAACCCGGTTGGTCCCAGGATCATTCACACATGTGAATGATCGATTGGAAAGAGATCATTGAATGGTTTCCAGTATTGGAGGAGGTACTTCATGTCTTATGGTCACTTGCTGGCCAGAGCCATCTGGTGAGTGCATTTTGTTGTCACTTTGGGTGAAAGGCACGAATATTATCTGGAACACGGATTTTATTTTTCACATGGTGTCGGAGTGGAATCATCCTAAAAAGATTTCTGGAGCTGTTTTGAACTTTTCATGGTATATTTGTTTGAGCAATCAAAAAACATATCAATCAATATTTTCTGTAAGATTTGCGCACGTTTGTAGTAAAGCAATTCAATAATACACGTCTATACACGGTCACAAACGCATATATATTATTTGCATAGATCACTTTTTGCACTTAAAGGGATTGTTTTGGGAGCGCCCTTTACATCATTTATTTACTCATTAGTTTTTACTAATTTCAGGTGAAGCAACCCCTCTCTCCTTTTTGTTTCACCATTGGCGCCAGTATCCATTTATATATTATTCATTACAAATACTGCAGCTGCTGACTTTTAAAATATGGACACTTACCTGTCCAGGGCGCCCCCGATGTCGGCACCCGAAGCCGATCCGTTCCTCGGCTCTTGGGTGCAGGCGCCTCAATCTTCGGTAAGGGAATCAGGAAGTGAAGCCTTGTGGCTTCACAGCCTGGTTCTCTACTGCGCAACTGTGAGTCACCCTGCGCGTCCTCACTGGTCCCTGCTGTCTTCTGGGAACTGGGTGTCTCCCAGAAGACAGCGGGGGGACGGAGGAGGGGCCGGACAAGATATCCGCAGCCACTATCCATTCCCGGAAGTCGGAGCAAATACCTGGCTTAGACAGGTATCTGCTCCCCCCTCCCCCCTGAAAGTGCCAAATGTGACACCAGAGGGGGGGGGGACTCCGAAAAGCAGAAGTTCCATTTTTGGGTGGAACTCCGCTTTAAGTGACTTTGAAGGTGACATGGTTGTTGGTGCCAGATGGGGCTGGTCTGAGTATTTCGAAAACTGCTGATCTGCTGAGGTTTTCACACACAACTATCTCTCGGGTTTTACAGAGAATGGTGGGAAAAAGAGAAAAAATCCAGTGAGCGGCAGTTGCGTGAAGGAAAATGCCTTGTTGAGGTCAGATGAGAATGGGCAGACTGGTTCCAGATGATAGAAAGGCAGTAGTAACTCAAATAACCACTGGTTACATCCAAGGTATGCAGGATACCATCTTTGAACGTACAACACATTGAACCTTAAAGCAGATGTTCTACAGCAGCAGAAGACCACACCAGGTGCCAGTCCTGTCATCTAAGAACAGGAAACTGAGGCTACAATTGGTGCATGGATCCATCCTGCCTTGTATTACCGGTTCAGGCTGGTGGTGGTGGTGTAATGGTGTGGAGGATATTTTCTTGGCACACTTTGGGCCCCTTAGTACCAATTGATCATGGTTTAATCACCACGGCCTACCTGAGTATTGTTGCTGACCATGTCCATCCCTTTATGACTACAGTGTCCCCATCTTCTGATGGCTCCTTCCAGCAGGATAATGCACCATGTCACAAAGCTCCAATCATCTCACCACTGGACAATGAGGTCACTGTACTCCAATGGCCTCCACACTCACCACATCTCATCCAATGGAGCACGTTTGGGTTGTGGTGGAACGGGAGATTGGCATCATGGATGTGCAGCTGACAAGTCTGTAGCAACTGCGTGATGTTATCATGTCACTATGGAGCAAAATGAGGAATGTTTCCAACAACAGAGTAAAAGCTCTATTGGACATGACACTCCACCACTCCATATCAGAACCGGAACTGGGTCTCTCAACACCAGGCTCCTTACTCTAAACACAGCTCAGATATAGGGATAGAAAAGCCACAGAGCCAGAATTATTACACAACCAGTTTATTAAAATATATACCAAAACAAAAATATACAGTTAAAAAAAAAAACACACAAAATATCCACGCTATTCTTAATAAATATCGACTTTCCTCGATGACTTTTCTGCCTGGCTACCCTACTTTCTCCCTTCTGAAATTCCCACAATCCTTCTTGGCGACTTCTACATGCCTGTTAATACAAACACTTCTTAGTCTAACCTGCTCATTGGACCTGAAACAATGGGTACAGGCTTCTACCCACCATGACTGCAACACCCTTGGCCTTGTATTCTCCTACCTATGCACTCCATGCAACTTCTCAAACAATCCTTTTCCTCTCTCCGACCATCACCTTATTAGTTTCTCTCTCCCCCTGTCTTCCACCACCTTTCCCTCCAATCGCCTAACCATCACCCATAGAAACCTTCGCCACTTCAACTCTTCTCTTCTCTATTCTACTACTGACCACCTATATGACAAAATTGTGTGTCCTGTCCCAACCTAGCCACTTCTGTCTACAATAAATCCCTGTCCACCCTGGACAAGCTCGCCCCCGTTACTATGCACAGAATCAGGCCTTGACACCAGAAGTCTCAAAAAACCATGCTCTTGAGCATCTCAAGTCTCTCAAAGACTTCCACCAATACAAATCTGCACTCCAAAAATGCAATTCTTGCCTCCACACTGCCAAGCAGACCTATTTTATCACTTATTAACACCGTCAAATCTTCTCTACGTTTAACTCTCTACTTTGTCCTCCACTGCCTCCACCCACTAACTCACTCGCTGCCCAGGAGATTGCTAGTCATTTTAAAAATAAGATTGATTCAATTTGTGATGAAATCTCCACTCTACGGGTATCTCTCCCACTTAACACCTCATGTCAACAGGTACAATTAACACTCCCCTTATTCAAACTTGCTACTTTAGACAAGGTTTCTAAACTCATTACTAACGCCCACCTAACCACCTGTCCCCTGGACCCTATTTCCTCTCAAATACTATGGTCACCCTCTGACTCCATCCTACTCTCTCTAACCCACATCTTCAATCTCTCCCTCTCTTCTGGCATTTTCCCCAACGCTCTAAAACATGCACTGGTCACCCCCATACTTAAAAAGCCGTCCTTGGACCCTACCAATCTTAACAATCTACGCCATGTCTCCCTGCTCCCCTTTTCCTATAAACTCCTTGAACGCCTGGTCTATAACCAACTGTGACCACCTCATTAGGAATAACCTTCTCGATCCCCTTCAGTCTGGATTTCGCCCTCAACACTCCACAGAAACTGCTCTTCTAAAACTCACAAATGACTTACTAACAGCAAAAACCAACGGACATTAATTCTGTACTCCTAATTCTGGACCTTTTGGCTGCCTTCGATACGGTTGACCACCCCCTACTCCTCAAAATGTACTCCCTCAGTCTCCGTGACTGCGCTCTTCACTGGCTCTCATCCTTCCTATCCCAACGCACCTTCAGTGTCACTTACAATTTTACTTCCTCTATTTCTCTTCCTTTCTCCGTCGGGGTCCCCCAAGGTTCTGTTCTTGGACCTCTCCTCTTTTCAATCTACACCTCCTCCTTGGGTCAGCTTTCAATATCATTTCTACGACGATGACAGCCAAATCTATCTCTCCACCCCTCAACTCACTCCATCACTCTCCTCACGCATCACTAACATACTAACAGATATATCTGTATGGATGTTGCACCACTTCCTCAAACTCAACTTGTCCAAAACTGAGCTCATAATATTTTCTCCCCCACGTGCCTCTTCCCCTGACATCTCTGTCAAGAGCAATGACACAGCCATCCACCTGTCCCCACATGCCAGAGTGCTAGGTGTTATCCTGGACTCTGAACTCTCCTTTTAGTGCCACATCCAATCCCTTTCCAAAGCTTGCCGCCTCAACCTTTGCAACATCTCCAAACTACGTCCCTTCCTAACTAATGAAACCACAAAGCTCCTGCATCACTCCCTGGTTATTTCTCGCCTCGACTACTGCAACTCTCTTCTCTTTTGGCTTACCTTTAAATAGGTTATCCTCCCTTCAGTCCATCATGGATGCTGCTGCCAGACTCCTCCACCTTACAAACCGCTCAATGTCTGCTACCCCTCTCTGCCAATCCCTCGGCTGGCCTCCACTCAATGTCCTCCACCCCTCTCTGCCAATCCCTCCATTGGCTGCCACTCACCCAACTAATTAAATTCAAAATACTAACAATAACTTCCAAAGCCATCCACAACTCGGACCCCTACATCACTAACCTAGTCTCAAAATACCAACCTAATCGTCCTCTTCGTTCCCCCCTAGACCACCTGCTCTCTAGCTCCCTCATCACCCCCCTCATACTCGCCTCCAGGATTTCTCCCGAGCCTCTCCTATCCTCTGGAATTCCCTACCCCAATCTGTCAGACTATCTCCAAATCTATTCACTTTTAGGTGATCTCTGAAAACTTTTCTCTTCAGAGAAGCCTATCCTGCCTCCACGTAACAACTGCACTTTCAATTTCTTCATCAGCTCACCCCCCACAGTTTTTTACTCTTTTGTGTCACTTGACCATCCCTCCTAGATTGTAAGCTCTAATGAGCAGGGCCCTCTGATTCCTCCTGTATTACATTGTATTGTAATTGTATTGTCTGCCCTCATGTTGTAAAGCCCTGCGCAAACTGTTGGCGCCATATAAATGCTGTATAATAATAATAATAATAATTCATAGAACAGCAGCCAGAATTAAAATTTGTTGATTGATTGCGGGAATTCCGGCTATGTGTACGCGGCTTTAGAATTGTTCTCTCCTGGGATAGAAGCTAGGTGCGTGATGTGACGCACGCGTATCGGGGTAGGGGCCTGATGGCGGAGCCAAGGAAGCGGGCGGTGAAGCAGCTCGGGATGAGAACGGCAGCTGCTTACGAGACAAGGAACCGACAGCCCCGCCGGAGCCGTAAGTTGGTCAGCGGCTGTGGTTTCTGGCAGTAGATCCCGGGTCGCCAGGACGCACGGGGCGGGCTCTCCCTCCCACTCCCCATTCGCCATACTGGACCTGTTCTGGGTCTGAGCCGCCCTCCATGATTGTCCCCGGGCCGTCCCCCACCCCCACCCGCCTATAAGCCTCTCTGTCTCCCTAGTGACTCCTCCGGATTGCTGTTAGGCCGGCAGCACATTAGTCGCACTGTATCCTAGAAGCAGGGCGAGCTACAGCAGCTCGTGAGAGGGTAACCTCACAATCCTCCGGCGATACTAGAGCTCTGCCTTAATTGGAGGCAGGTTAAAGAGCCTCAGCGGGAATCCAGCTTATGAAGTGGACAGGTGCTGTGCCATCAGCGGGTCTCCAGATAGAACCCCTGTGAAGACATTTCAGGTAACGCATTGATAACTGTGGATAGCTGTGGATTGAGAGCAGGTTCATTAAAAGAAATGTAATGCCCGTAGTTACCTTTACAAATATGGGTGAAGTGCTGTTTTGGTTGCTGCATAGATCAATGCCTTAAAAAATTATGGAGGAGGTGGTGTTATAATTAACGTCAAATTTTGTCGCTTTTCAAGATAAGGGAAGAAAGGAAAAGGGGATTCCTTTTCGTTTGTGTTTTTTTTTTTTTTTTTTTTTCTCCTTTCTCTCGCCGCCTGAGTATTATCGATTAAAGGGTGTATAAGAGCAGTTAGTATTGAAATTATCTGAGCTTAAAGAACTGTCTCGCCAAAGACTCAGAGTGTTTTGCAGACCGCTGCGTTCCGTGAAGGATTGGTGGGGAGGCACAGAGTGTGGTGAGGACAAGAAACAGAGAAGCAAACAAATTTGGCGGGCGGGGAGAGAGAGAGGAGGTGATCGAGCGGCAGTGAAAATGAGAGGGTGCCCTCAAAGAGGAGAGGAGGTGAAGCAGCCGAGAGAGAGCTTAAATTCTAGTTCTATCCAGAAGTACCTGAAGGAGGCAAATCTGGGAAGTCCTAAAAATTCAGCTCAAGAAAGTAAACAGCAAAGTGGGAAGGACAAGAAGAAAGAACCAGGGAGGAACCAAGGTGCTTACGGTGGTACATCCGGGGAGGAAAGGAAGTCCCCTGCATGGTGGAAGACAGCTCCATGGAAGCATTATTAACAAAATCTGAACTCCTGGAGATGTTCGCTAACTTGGAAACTAATCAAAACAGAAATCCATAATGTTAGAACTGACATGGGCCACTTGCTGAAGCGAGTGGAAATAGTGGAGGAGGCCTCAGAGAAACAGAATCAAGATATAGCCGACCTAAAACAACAAGTAAAGGATCTGCAATTGGTCCAACGAGATACTCTTTATAAATTAGAAGAGCAAGAAAACCAAAGTCGCAGACAAAATCTGAGACTGCGTGCCTTACCAGAACAACATGGCGAAGACCTGCCTTCTAAAATGAAAGCTATCTTCAATCCAATTTTAGACAGAGGCCCAAATGAAGAACTGAAGATTGATAGGGTCCATAGGTTAAGGAAACCCCCAAGCGTCAGCGAAAAAATAAACCTAGAGACATCATTATTAGGTTTCACCACTCTGAAGATAAATCAAGAATTTGGAGTAATCTCAGAAAAGTACAGCCTTCTAAAATTTGATGGGGCAGAGATTCAGTTCTTTGCCGATATTTCGGCAGGGACTCTGGCCAGGAGAAGGCAGCTAAGACCCCTCCTGGAAGAACTGAGGAAGGCAAATATGAAATACAGCTGGGGCTTCCCCACTTCATTGAATGTAGTTGAAAGCGGGTAGAACAGTCAGATTGAAACACATAGAGAACTTGCAAGATTTTTGTAGCCAGCTTGACATTCCTGTCCCAATTTTGTCTAACTAGCAGGAAGACGTTCCAGCTTGCTGTCAGACTCCTAAAGACATTAGATGATGGAATTGGAACAGTGATTCTGAAATAGTGAGGGGGGACGGGGGGGTGGGGGAGGTTTTGGGAGGAGGGGTGGCGCCCTGTGTGGGGGGGATTGGTGGAGAGGGGGGGAAAGGGGGGTAGGGGGGGTGTTGGGGAGGGGGGAAGGATTCGGTCCTGCAGAGGCTACGTATAGGGGCTCAAAGAACAACATGCGCCATTATTATGCAGTTCTATTTAAAGAATAAATGACAGAGTTCACTTGTATCACTTATAATGTTAAAGAGCTGAACTCCCCCCTTAAGAGGCACAAGATATTAAGAGAATTAGAGCAACTCAAGGCAGACGTTGTGTTTCTCCAGGAGACACACCTCTCACAGGACTCACATGTCAGATTATTCTCCAATTGCTTCCCCAACTGGTTCTATAGCGATTCTCCTATCAAGAGGGCCAAAGGGGTAGCAGTTGGGTTTTCAAAAAGGACCAAGTTTGCGCTCTTGGAGAGGAGCGCAGATATGGAGGGCAGCTATCTTTTTTTGAAGGTGAGGGTGGGAGAAAGGGTTTTTACCCTGGTAAACGTTTACTGCCCAAATAACAACCCAGTCGAATTCCTGCTTCAGGTCCTGAATAGGTTGTCAGATTTCAGGGCAGGGGAGGTGATTTTGGCAAGAGACCTAAATTTTTGCTTAGATCCATTTTTGGATAGTACAGCTAGTTCAGAGAGAGTGAGTAGGAAACTCTTAAAAAAAATAGGACAGAAGTTGCATAGTTGCCATATGATCGACGCATGGAGGGTACAACACGCGAAGGTTAAGGACTATACTTTTTTTTCCTCAGTCCACGGGTCTTATTCTAGGCTCGATTATTTTATGGTAGACCATAGATTACTTAACTATGTCAAGGCAACGAAAATTGGAGTCACCACGTTTTCAGACCACGCTCCAGTCCTGATGAAGGTGGGGATCCCGGGATACCGGAGATCCCCATTTTCATGGCATTTGGATGAAAAGCTTATCGAGAATCCAAGTGTCAGCAGCAAGATACAGGAGCAAATCAATGGGTTTTTCTTGATAAACGACACCGGGGAGACTTCTGGATCAGTCCTATGGGAGGTGCTAAAAGCGTATATAAGGGGCATATTGATTTCATTAGGAGCCAAGGAGAAAAAAGAAAGCACAAAGAGGAAAACAGAACTAATAGAAGAAATATACCATCTCGAACAACTACATAAGGGAGCTAGCGGGGGCCATAACTCATTCCTGCATCAACTAATTTCAAAAAGAGAAGAACTAAATGATTTAATGGAATTAGATTCTAAACGTATTCTAAATAAAAACTTAAAAGATAGATTCAGATGGAGTAATAAGGTGGGGAAGCATTTGGCAACAGTATTAAAAAAAAAAAAGGGGGCACCAACTTTATAGATAGGATTCAAAATAAAAAAGGGGTACTTAAATACACTTCCAGAGACATAGCTGAAGAATTTCGGAGCTATTTAGCATTCCTCTATAAGGTTAGGCAAGGCGGGGCAAGTACCCTGGAAAGAGAGGAAATAATAGATGAGTTTATAAAGGAGGCAAGTTTACCAAGCCTCTCGGACAGCGAGGCAAAAGAATTAGAGGGTCCAATCACTGTAGAAGAGATCGAGAGGGCCTTGAAAGCATCTCCCTCTGGAAAGAGTCCAGGGCCAGATGGTTTTACTTCCTATTTCTACAGAAAATTTTAGGAGTCCCTGATCCCCAAGCCTTGTCAGATTTGGAATAAGATAGAGGGTCAGGAAGAGTTTTGCGAGGAGGCACTGACGGCATCAGTTACTTTAATACCAAAGGATGGGAAAGATAGCTTGCTGTGTTCGAGCTATAGGCCGGTAGCTTTGCTTAACGCTGATACAAAATTATACGCCAAGGTATTAGCCAGTAGATTGAGGGATAAAATGTCGTACTGGATTCACCCAGATCAGACGGGTTTTATACCAGGGAGAGAGGGGAGGGATAACGGCATTAGGTCACTCCTGGTCATGGATGCGATGAAAACAAGGGGGACCCCCGGTCTGCTTCTGTCGATTGATGCAGAAAAAGCCTTCGACAGAGTAGACTGGGGGTTCATGTTGAGGACGTTGAGGGCAGTCGGTTTGGGTGATACCATGCTGAACTGTATTAAAGCATTGTATAAATCTCCCTCGGCATTCATTAAGGTGAATGGTATATCATCGGCGGAGTTTAGGATGGAAAACGGGACCAGGCAGGGTTGCCCCTTCCCTCCTTCTGTTTGTCCTAACCCTGGAACCCTTACTAGCTTTGATCCGAAAAAATCTGTATATACGCGGATGCATGGTGGAGGGAGATGTACACAAGCTCTCGGCGTTCGCCGATGATGTACTGTTTTACATCGTTAATCCGAGGATCTCACTCCCCAATCTTCTGGCTACTTTGAGGAGATACGGGGAGCTCTCAAACTACAAGGTTAACCTTAGTAAATTGGTTGTTTTAAACATCAATATCGATGCACAAGAAGCAACTAAGCTCAAGGAAAATTTCCATTTTCCGTGGTGCAAAAAAATAGGTTATCTGGGAGTTACATTAGCAAATTCTCTAAAGAAATTATACCGCTTAAACTTTATTCCTCTCCTCGACGAGATCAAGCAGGAAACGAGAAAAAGTATGCATCTCCCGATCTCTTGGTTCGGTCGAGTTAATACTGTTAAAATGACCCTGGTCCCGAAGATCTTGTATAAAATGCAGCTACTCCCAATCCCATTAGCACAGTCCTTTTTTAGGGTTCTGAACAATATTCTTACGAGATTTATATGGAAAAATAAGAAGCCACGGATTGTCTATAAGGTCCTGAGTAGGGATAAAGCACAGGGTGGTCTGGCTCTTCCAGACTTTAAGCCTGGGTTCACATTTGTGCGGTGCGAATTGAAGCTCAGGTTTCACTGGGGAGATAAAAATTTCCTGTTCAAAGGTATCACTGCGTTTTAGCTCCGGATCAGTGCGCAGGGATAGGGGGAGGGAGAGGGGGGGAGAGGGGGAGGTGTAGTGAGGAGAAAGAGAAAATCTATGTTCAGAACGCAATGCATCTGTGAAGCAAATGCGTTCCCATAGAAGATACTGGGCTCGTAATTCGCACCGCAATGCCCAGAAAACGCACACATTTTTTGTGCAATGCGCAGTGCGAATGCAACGCACATATGTGAACCAGATGCATTCATATGAATGTATTTTAAAATGTCCTGCGAATTAGATGCGGTGTAAGCCGCATTTAATTCGCATAGGTGTGAACGGGGGCTAAAAAATACCACAGAGTGATAGTATTATCACGAGTGTTAGAATGGGGTAAGGTACCGATAGAAAAAAGATGGGTAAAATTAGAAAAAGACATGCAATGCAAAATTACACCAATTAATTTGGAGTCCTCCACACTTTAGGAAGCTAGGTCCGAATGCACATATTATAACACGCTACACTTTAAAGATTTGGGACCAGTTACATAAACAAAATGTTTGGGAGTTTAATTCACCATTTATTTATTTAAAAGAGAACAAGTTTTTTCCGCCTGGGTTGAGGGAAGTGGGAGGGAACTGGATAAGAAATAATGATGCACAATTGATGGATATTACAAAAAACGGTAAAATTGTCACTTTTCAGGAGTTAATCCTACTCCAAGGACCTAATGAATATATACATGGCGGTATAATCAACTTGCGATCTTTATTAAAAGCCTCCCCGGCCCAATTAGAGATAAGGAGAATCTTAGGCCTCTGGAGAAATTGTTTTAGAAGAATAGAGTTATAAAGAAAACAAAAGAATTATATAAAATAGTGCGGGATGAAGGTGAAGGAGCGAAACCGTTATACTGTAATAAATGGGAATCCGAGTTGGGACCTATATCTAGGGGTGTGACTTGGGAGGCTATTCTAAATGCAACACATAAATCGGCAGTAGATACGAGAATGATAGAATCAAATTTCAAATGCTTAGCCAGATGGCACATGACACCAGATAGAATAAATAAGATGCAACCGTAAGCTTCTGGAAACTGTTGGAGGGGGTGCTCCACCAGGGGAACAATGGCCCACCTTTGGTGGGAGTGCCCAATTACTAAAAGATTCTGGCAAGAGGTGCTAAAGATAATACAGGAGATAATGGGTACTGAGATCAGGGAAGATCTTTCGGTGTGTTTGTTCCATGGGACTGAAGGTCATATTAGCAAGTATAACGTTTCTCTAACTCCAGTACTTCTAAATGCGGCAAAAAGTTTAATACCAAAAAAATGGCAAGAGGTGGAGGGCCCAAGCATTCGAGATTGGTTAATTAGGGTTAATGAAATTTATATCTTAGAGGCGGGTGAGGCAGAAGATACTTTACATGAGATAGAAGAAGATCTGGATGGAGCAAAGTGGGTGAAGTGACATGATCGGAATTTACGCAAACGGATTTTGTTGTCGGAAAATTTTAGATCCAGCTCTCAAACTTTGTGTGTCGGAAATTCCGATGGAAAAAGTCCGATGGAGCCTACACACGGTCGGAATTTCCAACAACAAGCTCTGATTGCACATTCTCTGTTGGAAAGTCCAACCGTGTGTACAGGGCATAATAGTTGTCCTGTGGACAGATTCTCCCAGCTGAGCTGTGGATCTCTGCAGCTCCTCCAGAGTTACCATGGACCTCTTGGCTTTTCTCTGATGAATGCTCTCCTTGCCCGGCCAGTCAGTTTAGGTGGACGGCCATGTCTTGGTAGGTTTGCAGTTGTGCAATACTCTTTCCATTTTCCGATGATGGATTGAACAGAGCTCCGTGAGATGTTCAAAGCTTGGGATTTTTTTTATAACTGTCAGAATGTTTGTACTGAAATAATAAAACCGTATTGTATTTATGAAAATATGCAAATCTTTGTTTTGGGAGATTTACATTTTTCCACAATTACAACCAAGTAATTCAAGTTCGTTTATCCGTGCTATTTTGAAGACCAGTGACACAAATTATATGCTAAAAATATATATATTTATTAACTAAAAATACAGTGTAAAATAATTTCAGGTATATTTCGTGATAATACAAAAAAAAATGGATATACTTTTAAATATCAAAGAATTATGATGATACAGATGATAATAATCACATTTCTACGCAAGCTCTTATTACACAATACCATATTTCAATACTTGAATGATAACTTGGTAAATTTTAGACTTGGTAACTTAGTGAATAGCTTTCCGTGGCTTTGCGAACTTATGAAAAAAAAATGGTGTTGATTTTAGCTCTGGTGATTCCTTCTCAAAACCAAAGAGACCTTCTAGCTTACACTTTAAAAATGCACAGACAAAATGTTATGCTGTGCACAGGGCTTGATAATTTAATCAAGACTTAATTTTAAATTTAGAATAAATCTATTTTTAAACACATATCATGTCAAAACCATTGTACAGACGTTGGCCTTCGCTTTTTAGAGACAGACAAAACTGTGTATGTATGTTTTTTTGTTTTAACATTTTACCTTCTGCTAAAACTTTTGTGAATCCGTACTGCTTGGACCTTGAAGAAGGGGACACACCCCAAAAGCTCGTCCATGAAAAATGATATGTTAGTGCAAATAAAAAAAGTATCACGGACAGTACTCAATTTTCTCTGTCACAATTGCACTAATATGGCTTCAGTAACCTCAAGTATAGTGCAGTTAAAAATAATACAACTCCAATTTGCTCTGCCATATATTTAAATGGTTTTAGTAATGTATATGCAAAAACAATTCAATTACCAAAAAGGTATACATCAAAAGATTAATATAGAAAATTAATACTTTACCGATGGCCTATGAAACTTTGGTTTTGAGAAGTATCAGGTTATGAGTTCCAAAGGACTTCTTCCAACCTCCTACATCTTTGTGCCTTTCAAGATCTCCCAGTCTCTCTCCAGATTTCCTTTATATCTTAGCCTCTTCTATGTGTAACCACTTTTATCCCACCCAAAAAAGTGGGTGTGTGTGTCACTACTATGTAATTGATGATGTAAGATGACGGGCTGTTTCAATGTTACTAGGACAACCACATCTGGCGGCCATCTTGGACTATTTTCCCCTCTAGGGCCAGTGTTGTATTAGAATTGACTATATATAATCTAATAACCTTCTGACCTCGGCTGTCTAAAACCTGTCATTCTCTCTAGCCGGCTCCTCTTTAAATATATGTGTATGAGAAAATATACCCCACAACTGGGGTTGTAAATGCCATGAAAGCAAAGTCATGATTCTAGTGATAAGCATAACAGTTATTCATGAATATTCTCTGTCACGGAACGCCCCACACTCCGCTTGAGTGCTTCCGTCATATACCACTTCCTCCCAGTCTGTATACAGATATCAGATATTCCAACCTCTTTCTGAGCAGAAAACAAGGCGACACTTGCTTCACTGCTAACATGGACTCACTTTATTCAGAACCAGAATACAGTCTTATATACACAGGCGAAGATTACTCTAACAATACAAACGTAACCTAATTAACATGAGCTAATTATCTCATCCTTTATACAGCCTAGGTGGCTGAGACATGACCTTTTGCCCAGACTTGTGGTCACCGAGCTTCACACAGGAATATAAACACAATAGCTGGAGCTAATTACAATTAACAATACAAACATAACCTAATTAACCTAATTAACATGAGCTCCAATAGGAGTCGTCCCGTCTCCTACATTGTATAGAGGACAATGTGATCAGCTCATTCAATTAACACACATTACCATAAACATCAACACAGGATTAATTAGAACAAACAACAATGAGTTGAATACCTTTAGAACCTAGACTAAACTTATTTACATTAAACCCATTATAGCTGACATCAGACAGGTGAGTGGAGATGATGACATTAGCATCTCCTCACAGGATGTGTCCCAACAGTATAACTCAGTCTTATCATTCTAATATGGCATACAACGGGTTCCAGAGTCTGTGTGTTTTGGGGGGACATGGAGCTGAATCCAAAGTAACACCAACCCCAGGGTCCCCAGGCATACAGCTCACAGAGAGCACCATTGCCCCAAATGCTAGGGCCCATAATCGGTGGGCAACAGGCTTGCACACAGTCCTCTCCAACAGCCTCCGCTCTGGCCTTGCCCGTGACATTTCTCCCCTTTCGACAGGAGACTAACACAGGAGGAGACCCCAGACGGGTTGACTCCGAAGTTAGTCCACAGCTCCAGTCCTCTACTGCCTGTACCCACACAGTACCCCAAACAAATCATCCCAAACAGTGCATTACTCACCCAGCCATCCTCTGCCTCTCTCAGAGAACATATCTGCCGCTGGGGAGAGGCCCGGACTGGCTCTTCTCCCTGGAATCCTTTCTGCCGCTGGAGAGAAGACAGGGGGACTGGGCTCACTCCATCCTGCTGTTGGGGATCTGGGCCGACTGCCCAGCATCCCTGGGGTATACAGGTGGGGACTGAAGCCCCATCAACCGACACCAGATCAAGCTGCGGTTGTGAGGTGATGACTGCATTCTCTCCTTGGACCTCCACAATTGCTGCAGGTGTGGGGCAGAGGTCTTGGACCCTCTGTCCGGTTGCCAGCACTTCTGCTGGGGGTTTGCCAGGTGGTTCCTCCTCTACAGAAACGTCTATTAAATCCCCAGTCTCTGGAATTGGTAAAAGTGTGGGACAGAGGTCTTGGACCCTCTGTTCAGTTACCAGATCTTCAGCTGGAGAAGTTTGTTTTAACTCCATAGATGCTGCTGGCAGAAAATCACATGTCCCTGTCAGTGTTGTGGGAGAAAGGCTGACTACCTCTTCTCTCAGGAAGGCCGAAGCCACTGTTGGTGCTGGGCAGAACACAGTGAACTTTGGCCCTGATAGCAGCTCTTCTGCTGGAGGCTCATCAGGTTGTTCTTCCTCAGCAGAAAAGTCTATCAAATCCCATGTCTCTGCAACTGATGTCGGGGAATAGGGGTTCACCATCTCCTGTCCATGGAACCCAGAAGATGTTATCATTTCTGGACAGAGGTTAGCAGAGCTCTGCCCTGTTGTCAGCACTTCAGGTTTGGGGACGGCAATCTCCGGATTTTCCACTGCCGATTCTCTGGCATGCTGCTGAACTTGTTCTAGCAGTTTCCTGTATGCCCTTTCAAGATGCTGTTCCTTCCTTAGCAAATGGTCCAGATCAGGTTTGAGCTCTGAGACCCCTGCAAGACCGAGCATAGACTCTCTATAGTCTCTCATGTCCTCAAGGTCAGGTTCCCCTTCATCGCCAAACATAAAAAGATCTGTAAGGTTCTCCCACAGCAATCCAGGGCCGCCAAAGTCATATCCCTCCAGAGAGCATTCTGTTGTCTCCCCTAAATATCCCTCCTCTGCGTGCCATTGCAGAGCCCGATATCGATTGTCCAGCTCTATCTCCTGCTGGACCAACCTGTCCAACTCAGTCACCCATTGCTCCTGGGGCTGCTCTCCCAGGAATGCCATCCGCAATGCCCGTTGGTCACTGGCCCGTTGCTCTTGGGTTGGAAAGCACTTGCCCTGTTTTATACCAGCGAGACGGAGGGCTGCAATCCAGAGCTCCACCCGAATCAGCTGCCTGAGCTCCAGGTATTCATCCTCAGACACAGTCCTGGTGTACGTTGAAAGGATGATCCGCAGCAGCCCCGGGAATTCTGATGCCAGGTCCATATCTCCGCTGGGGTGACTGAAGTCTGCTATGCTGATCTTGGATCCAGTTGGAGGTTTGGATGTCCCAGACTTCAGACTTCAAGAAGCTTTCCCGCTGCTTGCCACCAATGTCACGGAACGCCCCACACTCCGCTTGAGTGCTTCCGTCATATACCACTTCCTCCCAGTCTGTATACAGATATCAGATATTCCAACCTCTTTCTGAGCAGAAAACAAGGCGACACTTGCTTCACTGCTAACATGGACTCACTTTATTCAGAACCAGAATACAGTCTTATATACACAGGCGAAGATTACTCTAACAATACAAACGTAACCTAATTAACATGAGCTAATTATCTCATCCTTTATACAGCCTAGGTGGCTGAGACATGACCTTTTGCCCAGACTTGTGGTCACCGAGCTTCACACAGGAATATAAACACAATAGCTGGAGCTAATTACAATTAACAATACAAACATAACCTAATTAACCTAATTAACATGAGCTCCAATAGGAGTCGTCCCGTCTCCTACATTGTATAGAGGACAATGTGATCAGCTCATTCAATTAACACACATTACCATAAACATCAACACAGGATTAATTAGAACAAACAACAATGAGTTGAATACCTTTAGAACCTAGACTAAACTTATTTACATTAAACCCATTATAGCTGACATCAGACAGGTGAGTGGAGATGATGACATTAGCATCTCCTCACAGGATGTGTCCCAACAGTATAACTCAGTCTTATCATTCTAATATGGCATACAACGGGTTCCAGAGTCTGTGTGTTTTGGGGGGACATGGAGCTGAATCCAAAGTAACACCAACCCCAGGGTCCCCAGGCATACAGCTCACAGAGAGCACCATTGCCCCAAATGCTAGGGCCCATAATCGGTGGGCAACAGGCTTGCACACAGTCCTCTCCAACAGCCTCCGCTCTGGCCTTGCCCGTGACATTCTCATTAATAGGATACCATGTTTGCAACCTTTATCATAATAATATATATATATGCATTAATGGGTTTTATGAATATCCAAACAATACATTATGAAAATATTATGAAAGAAAAAATATAATAATATACATAAACCAATATATGTGACATTATTTGCTTAATTATGTATATAAGTACTTCAATATAATAATACCACATAACTTTGTTTCATATGGTACTTGTACTTGAGTAATATTATAATACTGTTCATTTGGTCGTATTTGAATAAGCCCCCTTCTCTCCTTCATGCAAAGAAAATGTAGTTCTGTGAGCTCATCTGAAATATGAGTCTCTTACCATTTTCTTATCTTTAAAGGCTGACAGAGAAATTACGATCTTAAGAGAACTTAACATAATACAATTGAAACTTTCTATTGAGAGTTCCTCAGTTTCAACGACAATGAACTAAAGTTGACCTCTTTTAAAAAAAAGTCTCCTTTACACAAGATGGCTTCGGGTTTGCTCATAGCATATATATGAAAAACATACAATATACAGGCCTTTTTAAATTCTTTTAACCCAAATAGTCCTGACGTAACCTAATCCTGCTTTATACTTCTCCACAAACCTAACCCTGACCTGTTTGGTGGGTTCCTTGGCCTTCGTGATGATGCTGTTTGTTCACTAAGGTTCTCTAACAAACCTCAGAGGGCTTCACAGAACAGCTGTATTTATACTGAGATTAAATTACACACAGGTGGACTCTATTTACCAATTAGGTGACTTCTGAAGGCAATTAGGCCACTAGATTTTAGTTAGGGGTATCAGAGTAAAGGGGGCTGAATACAAATGTATACCACATTGTTCACATATTTATTTGTAAAAAAAAATTGAAAAACATTTATCATTTTCCTTCCACTGCACAATTATGAGCCACTTTGTGTTGGTCTATCACATAAAATCCCAATAAAATAAATTTTTGTTTTTGGTTGTAACGTGACAAAATGTGGAAAATTTCAAGGGTATGAATACTTTTTCAAGGCACTGTATCTCACAGAGCTTCCACATCTGTGGCTGTATTCCTTCCTCATTCGTGTTGCTCAGGGTTCAGCCTTATGTCCTATGAATCCACCTAAACTCCCATAATACAGAGGAGCTGAGGTTCCATATTTTATGTTTAACCATTAACAGCTGGTAAAAGCCTGCGAGGAGAACTGCGAAACTTCTGGTCCCCCCAAAATGTTCTCGTATCATTGCAATATATGGGATGTGTCCAGACAACCAAAGATATTACTTCTCACCTGCAGGCAGAAATAGGAGAAGGAGAGGCTCCAATCTCCAGAGGGTTGGTGGGAATATGGGAAATTCCATGTTTGTCAGGACTAAATATGGTCAGATTTTAAGAGAAAGATGTTGTGCTACACATAACCCACTTCTTGTGCAATATTAAAAAAAATACATATATGTTTTTTTTTTCAGCCAAACCGAAGAAGACCCATGACAAAAGATTAACAGGTTAGTAGGACATTCATATCTGATATAAAATATCTTGTATTCATGGACTAAACGTATAGTTCTGTATTAGGGTTAGGGCAACATTTTTGCCACTAGCCAAAATGGCTAGCACATTGGTGTAGTGGTTAGCACTTCCGCCTAGCAGCAAAAGGGTCACTGGTTCAAATCCCAAGCACAGCACTACCTGCCTGGAGCATGCATGTTCTCCCTGTTCCTGTGTTGGTTTCCTCTGGGTACTCCGGTTTCCTCCCACACTCCAAAGACATGCTGGTGGGTTAATTGGATCTTGTTTAAATTGGCCCTAGTATGTGTATGTATGAATATGAGTTAGGGACCTTAGATTGTAAGCTCCTCGAGGGCAGGGACTGATGGGAATGTACCATATATGTGTAAAGCGCTGGGTAAATTGATGGAGCTATATAAGTACCTGAAATACCTATACCTATATAAGTACCTGGAAAAATCTGTGTACCATTTATCCAACAAATGCTTTATAAGTAGACTCTTAGATGTTTTCACCAAAGTCCTCATAAGTTCCTTATTATAAAGACAGTCATGAAGATTACCATAGGGAAGTCAATCTCTACATAGGCCAATGTTTTCCTTTCCCTTTTTATATGCTTTTTATAAGCTGCCAGTACAGACTTGTTTGCTATCATATGTAAGAAACCGTCCAATCAGAATTAATGTTTGTTTCCCTATTTTGCTCTTTGCAGGGTCGGCTGCTGGTTTTCTGAGAAAGAGGAAACAAACCCCCGAGGATCTTATTGTATATTCTCTGGAGGATCTGAGAGAAAGTGACTTCAAAAGATTTAAGAACAAATTGTCTGATTTCTCTTATGAAGATAAACATCCCATCCCCCGAGCGAGACTAGAAAATGCGGACTGGATCACCACCAAGAAGTTCCTTGTAGACACATATGGAGAAGAAGGGGCTCTGGATGTCACAATTAAAGTCTTTACACTGATCGGTCTGATGGGACCTGCAAATGACCTCCAGGAGAGGAGAGCACAGAATGGTGAGTTCTCATCTATAATGACCATTTCCTAACAATTCCTAATCAATATCTGTGTGAGGAAGAACTAGCAGAGCTGGATTATCTACAAGGTAACCTAGGGAGGAGCTTGTGAGCCACTAATGCCTCGTTTCCACTGAGCGGATCGGTTCGGGTCGGTTCAGTTTTAATGGCCTAGAATGGTCCGGTCTATTCTGGTGAGCGTTTCCACTGCAAGTGGGACCACAAGGGGCCATACAGGGTTTAGAAAAAAATGCCTCAGCATAGCACAGCAGAGGGTTTTCTGTCAGCCAATCAGTGAAATGTATTGTAGCTCCGCCCTAACCGAACCGTTCCATTTTCTATGGCCCCACATCTGAAGCAGGACCCTGAATGGAGCGGTACGGTTCGGTTGTATGGGCCGCTTTCATAATGGAAACACCCAAAATAGCGTACTGTACCGAACCGATCCGCTCAGTGGAAACGAGGCATTAATGTCCAGGGGGCCCATCTACATCTTTAATTCTGTGGTAGTAAACCATTGGAATAATCACATTTTGTCAAACTTTTTTTTTTTTTTTCTTTTTATGTTTCGGTGCTTGGGGGATTTCAAGGAGGTTTTTTTTATGTGTGTAATTGATTACATAAATGTCTAAAAATAAACATGATAAAAAAAAGAATAAGGCCTGACATCCCTGTGTCCAGTCTCCTGTCCTTCATCTACACCAGTGAAGATGTGATACACCTGTCTACCTATACTGGCTACTGGCAAGAACTATAAGGCACTCATGCCACTCTGTGCCCTCTCATTACCTATTCTCTTTCCCAGGGGCTCTGAGTCGGAAGTGTAAGAGAGGCCATCCTCATAGTCTCAGGCTCCTCCACCAGTTACGTGACAGGTAGAAAAGTGACTGCAACTGTATTACACTGCTCATCATGCTGATTGTCACTGTGAGGTCATTGTGCTATGGTGACTGACCACAAGGATCCTGGAGAATGGTTACTCTGCTTTTCTATTTGTTCCTGAATTCTGTACCTCATAGTAAGATTAAATAACCCCTCAAGCATTGATAAAAAGAAAAAAAAAAAAAATCTCTTTAATCTCTAATACCACAAAATGTAGGTTCCTGAATACCCAAAAGGGAAACTATCCGCTCCTATTCGCTGTGATATGGTTAATCCATGGTTCCCATTTACCAAAAAACTCTTTTGATCTATTACTATTGGTATAGACCCATTTCTCATTATCCATGATCACATTAACATGCTTCACCCAGTGATCTATAGTTGGCGCCTGTGTCTTATTCCAGAAGACCGGGATTAATCCTTTAGCTGCGTCCAGCAGATGTGGCACTAGACACTTCTTATATGCCCTAATAGAGCTTTGAGTACCATGAAAGAGACATTGCACCGGGTCATCTTGAATCGAGAGTGTTGTTATTTCTGAAATTAAATTCCTGAGCTCAGCCCAGAATGGCCTAATATTGGGACATTCCCACCAGATGTGGATATGGGGTCCTTGTTGCCTGCAGCCCCGCCAGCATCTGTCTGAGACTGAGGGGTATGCAATTGCCAACGGAACCCTATACCACCTAGATAAAAATGTATACTTTGTCTCCTGTATTTTAGTACTTCTTGAGGATGTGTGTGCCAGTTTTACATGTTCTGCTTCTGTAAGTCTGAATAATGGCAATCTAACTCAGTTTCCCACTCCCTAAAAAAAATCTGAGGCCTGTGGTAGCACTACGTTTATTCAGCAACTTATGAGATATGGAGAGCATACCTCTATTCATATGCTGTTTAAGCCACAAAGATTCAAAATCTGAGATTCCGCCACTCTAATCCCCTGTAAGTGAGCAGTACAGAAATGCTGTAATTGCTGATACCTCTAGATATCCATTGGAAACGCTACGTATTACTCTCTAAGATTGTTCAACGGGCGCAGTCTCCCATTCCGCATAAACTTAAGACAACTGGTGTCTCCGTCAATGGATCCGAGCTTAAAAAAGGACAAAGACTCACCCGGGGCAGACCAGAAAAAACCACCCAATGGTAATAGTGGAGAGAGATTAATGGGGAGAGGGCTTCTTGTTGGTTGACTAGATCCCATATATTTAGAGTATGTATAGTAAGAAAGGAAACCGTTTTAGAAAGCCCATTATGCAGGTACGGGACCCAAGGGACCTGGGCTAAGTCCAGTGCCTTCTCTAATGGTACCCAAGCCTTTTGGGTGGTGTGATGTTTCCAGCTGAGGATTCTGGTTAAGGCAATTGCCTCATAGTAAGTCCCCAGATTGGGTAGACCTAGTCCCCCATCCATTTTGGACCTCTTAACGATATGGTATGCGAGTCTTGATTTAGCCTTTTGCCATACAAATTTTGTAAACATACACTGAACGTTAACAAAAAAATAATTTGGAAACCGAACCGGTATCATCTGCATTGTAAATAACATTTTAGGAGTACCCCCATTTTTAAAGAGTTAACTCTTCCTAACCAGAAGAGAGCAGCTCTATCCCAGTCCACCAAATCTCCCCTAATTTTTTGGAGGGGCGGGATATAATGCTCTTCATATAAATTTGATAAATCTGCTGTCTAGTTAGTTCCTGAATACTTAATAGTTAGTTTATTCCATGTAAAAGAAAAAGACTGTTTAAGGGAGTCCTCAATAATTTGGGGCATATCAAATTGGGAAGATTTCTGATTTATTATAATTTATTTTAAAGTTTGACATACCCCTAAAAACCTTTAAGTGGCCATTAGGTTAGGTAATATTATTAGTGGATCAGAGCTATAAAAACAAAATATCGTCATCGCGATTTTTTTCCCCGTTGCGATCCTGACAAAGTGTTTCCCCATCTTCCCAATCTTTGGTATGCAGAGAATTTTCTCTCTGCTCTCAGCCATCAAAAGTCAAAGTCCAGGCAAGTTAAGTCTAAACATTGTATCAATTTGTCTTTTACATCAATGGAATAGACTTCTGTATGTAAATTAGGAACGTTTAACCACTTAAACACTAAACCTTTTTCTGACATTTGTTGTTTCCAAGTTAAAATCATTTTTTTTTGCTAGAAAATTACTTAGAACCCCCAAACATTATATATATATATTTTTGTAGAAACCATAGAAAATAAAATGGTTGTTGCGGTCTTTCAAATGCATTTTTTTGGGGAAAAAATGACTTTAATGAATAAAAAAAAACTAACCAGTAAAGTCAGCCCAAATTTTTTTTTGTATAATGTGAAAGAATTTACGCAGCGAGAATCATGAGAGAATTGTGATCTTTATTCTAAGCAAAAAAATTGTGATTCTCATTTTGGCCAGAATCGTGCAGCTCTATCGTCCGTATATGCAGAGAGTTTATGCTCTACAAGGCCCACTTTAACCACTTCAGCCCCGGAAGGATTTGCCCTCTTAATGACCAGACCATTTTTTGCGATACGGCACTGCGTCGGTTTAACTGACAACTGCGCGGTCCTGCAACGCTGTACCCAAACAAAATTGATATCCTTTTTTTTCCCACAAATAGAGCTTTCTTTTGGTGGTATTTGCTCACCTCTGCGGTTTTTATTTTTTGCGCTATAAATAAAAAAAGAGCGACAATTTTGAAAAAAAGCAATATTTTTTACTTTTTGCTATAATAAATATCCCCCCAAAAAATATAAAAAAGCTAATTTCTTCCTCAGTTTAGGTCAGATATGTATTCTTCAACATATTTCTGGTAAAAAAAATAAAATAAATCGCAATAAGCGTACAGTATATTGATCGGTTTGCACAAAAGTTATAGCAAGCAAAGTGAGGTGGATTGAGCACACTCTGGGTGAGGATGCAGCTGATAAACCAGCACATAAATGATTTAAATAAAGCCCATTTGGCAATGTCCATAAAAGCAGTAAAAACTAGTAGGAAGGAAGGCTGCCTGCTTGCAGATAGAAGTTTATCTGAAACGAAGTGAGGGAAAGAAAGCGGCGCCTTCTAAGCGTAGTATATTAAAAATTTAATGGATTCAATGTAAAAAAATAGCGAATACACTCACAGATGAGAGAGACAGGCATGTATAATGGGTGTCATCCGCACTTATCCAGAGGATGCAGGGGTGGGACCGCTGTGTACCGAGAAGCCGTCCTTGGTAGCGAACACAGTGGTGGAGTCCAATACCTTCAGTATCCAGGGGAAGGGATCCGTGAACACCGGAACGTCCTGCTGTGATGTCGTCACTTCCAGATTAAAGTTAAGCGGGAGGGTGTGCGCGTTCGAAGCATGCATGCTTCTTCCTCAGGAGCCGGTATTATAAATTTTTTTTTTTTACTAGTAATGGTGAGCTGCGATTTTTTTATCATGGCTGCGACATTATGGCGGACACATCGGACACTTTTTTGGGACCATTGAGAGCGATCAAAGCTAAAAATAGCCACTGATTACTGTGTAACTGTCACTGGCAGGGAATGGTTAACACTAGGGGGTGATCAAGGGGTTAAATATGTGTCCTAGGGAGTTATTCTAATTGTGGGGGGATGGGACTGCCTGAAGGAGGAGACATATCGCTGTTCATACTTAGTATGAACAACAGATGTATCTCCTCACCCCTAACAGAACGGAAATCTGTCTGTGTTTACATTGACGGATCTCCGTTTTGTGCCTCTCAGGAGTGATCGCGGGTGCCCGGTGGACATCGCGGCAGCCGGGCACGCGCATCGGCTCCGTCGTTGTGCCCCAGTGTTTTTTTGAAAGCAGCCGATGTTTACCTACGGCGATTTGCCCAGGCGAGCCAACCTGCCGCAGTATAACTGCTGCGACTGGTTGTCTAGTGGTTAAACCCATGAATATTTGGGTTTTCTCTTACTTTACATAACAGTGCCTCTATGACCAGTGCAAACAGCGAAGGTGACAACTGGCATCCCGGTCGAGTCCCATTCTCTATCTCAAAGGGAGAAGACATAACGCCATTGACCTTGACCCTGGCCAGGGGCTTCCCATACAGGGCCATGATCCAGCCTAACATCTTTGGCCCCAGGACCTCCTCAAGAAATACCCAGTCTACTCTGTCAAACGCTTTCTCTGTGTTATTCTGCAGCAGCAAGTGACAACCACAGTAACAGTGGACAGATGGTATTTGACAGTCCTGCTTCAGGTCACAGCTTTTGTGTCAACCCGAGAGACTGTAGGCTGGAGGTGACTGTAGCACAGAAATACAGATTTTGGTGTGAAGTCGTGCAAGTCGAGTCAGTAACCGGCGATCAGATCAAGCACAGTAACCTAGCCAAAGGCATGCTTGGGGTTTAGGCTGGAGCTGGTAGCATACAAGCAGGCAGAAGTGAAGTCCAAATGCAAGCCGGGGTCAGTACAGACAGATATCAGGAGCAGGTCAAGGCAAGCCAGTTTAGTAACGGGTAGTCAGATGTAAAGTCACAATTCTCATATATCCTCAGGAACACTATAGACAAGACTGCATTGGCCGTGTGTAGCTTATTAGTATGAATATTCTGATTGGCACCAGCTTTAGTGGCATGTACATGCACATTTTCCAATTTCATCTTCCAGGACAGCACATGAGAGAGTGGCTCCACCCACCTAAAACAGGAAACACATCATCCATAATCAAATAAAAAGAGCACAGTCACCTGGTGTCCTCAGTATTTGTGTTTCCTCCAGCCTAGCAGGAACATTTGAATGGTTTGTTTTTCTTCAGGCCTTCGTGCTAGTTGTAGGGGCCTCCCTGTATATGCTTCCCCATGATTCTGGGACAGTGAACTTGGAGGGGTCGCATATCTAGGGTTTTCTAGGCTACTTTTGGTTTTCCCCAAGGTTTCTTCTCCGCTATCCCTGTGGGCACGAGGCTCTAGTGGAGCCCTCTCTTACTCACATTTGATCAAGGTCCATGTCCTCGGTTGCTGGCTGAGCTCCTGATGTTTGCTGCTGATTGATATAGATGGATCATGGCCATTGGCCTCCCCAAATTTTTTGGAGGGAGAACTGCATGGCTGGAGCAGGCCACCCAACAGGGATCAGTGAGGCGGAAGTATAGGCATGTAGAGTCACTGATTACTTCCAGATGGGAGTGACGCATGTCTACTGAGGCAGGTGAGCTATTGTGTGTAGGCCAGAATAGAATGCAGCCTGCTTTGCTGCAGGTCCCCCTGAATGGACAGCAATATGGTGGGTTTGTGAATATACCCTGGTGCCATTATCCACAGACACCAGGGAGGGAGCGCAAACAGGTGGGGGATGGAGCAGTAGGTGGACCTGGATCTTCCCAAGAGTATTACAGCAGACTTCATCTGGTCCACAAAGCTACACCATGCAGTCTGATTCCGCCATGACACCTGCTATGAATCTAGCAGATGGTTCCAAGGTAGGTTGTTTTGAGTTTTTTTTCTATAGCTCTCCTTACTACCATACCCGTACTGTGGGGAGGCACAGTGTGTAGTTACCCTTAGAAGGATGTCCTCTCTTTGGGTATTGGTTACTATGGGTGTTTGCATTTCTCCTACAAGCACATGGTGAATGTGTTTTGTGTTCTGTCCACCATTAGTGTGGTAATTTTGGAGGCAGAGGCCCTAACTTGTGTATGTGCAGGGCTACTGGGGCGTGAAGGACCCCTAAGGTGGATCCTTCAACATTTAATTGACAGGCTCCTGGGCTTAAACTCTATGCAAGGGTTGCATAGACAAACCTGTGTTTTAATGATTGCTCGTTATTGCCTGTGGGTGTTGGCCTTCTGATTGCTGTGCTATGGTTGCCACATCTTCCAAATGTGTCAGTAGCTTGCATTTATCACTAGCTTTGGACTTGTGTAAAGAGAAGAGGGGGTTTGGGACTTTGAGTAAACATGGCTAAAAGGTGGTATTGAAAAATATGTTTTTAATTAGACAAAGAAGAACATGACAAAATAACATGATACATGCAGGAATAAATAAACTTGCCAATCACATGTTGCAGATCATATGTAAGAAGCACATTAGTGGCAACCAGTCAACCAGTATGTGGTGTGTGTGTAATGGAACGGCCCACACTCTGCTTGAGTGCTTCCATCATATACCGCTTCCTCCAGTCTGAGTATGGATATTAAATATAATAGCCGCATATTACAACCAAGAACTAGGCAAGACTTGTTTGACTGCAAAGCTGGAACTCTTTTATTTGAAGAAGAATACAGACTTTTATACACTTGAGAAGGAGGTTCCCCCTTTTTGATCATCTTACCCTAACAATACAAACTGTAACCAGAAACATAAATTAAATTAACATGAGCTAATTAACTAGTCATTTAACCAGCCTAGGTGATTAGAGGTCTGACCTTTCAGGTCAGACTCGCTGTCTTCTAGTTTAGGAGACGCAATACACATTATCATAAGTATAAACACAGAACACCCTCACACAATAGCAGAGTTTATTAGCACAAACAACAATGGGTGAAAACCCCATTGTAGACCTACTTACAATAAACACATTATGGCAGGGGGCCCCAGACAGGGGGCTTGCTGATGACATCATCATCTGTTATGAGTCCTACACTGGCAGAGACCATCATGGCCTTTTTAATGTTCTTTTGCATCACATAACAGAACATCTTCCTAAATGCTTGTAGCTCCCTCAAATGCCAGGGCCCATAGTTGGAAGGCAAGATGCTAGCATTCAGTCCCCTCTAAAAGCCTCTGTCCCAGGTAAGTCTATCACAGTGTGGAACATTAATCCTAGATGTAATCAAACACTAAAGAATACACAATAAAATGGTGAACTCAGATTGATGTAATGAGTAAAACCGTCTGCAGGAGAATAGTTGCGTCCAAATTATACCGACACATTTCGTGGATAGTACCACTTTTCAGGGGCAGGTGCAAAAGGATCTATAAAAAAATATAACATCAGTAGACCAGTGTAATCCAATGTAATACCCTTCACCGGGGAGGATATGTACAAAAAGGGAAGGAGTTACTCATCCCTAAAAGTACTTGCATAGTAGTAAATCTGGAACATGTGTGACAAGGAGTCAAGGGCTGTCCAAGATGTCTGTCCCAGGAACTGTGGTAGGAACTAGGGGTGCTGAAATTAATCGCTGCATCGATGCATCGTGATTCAGGTGTCCCCGATGCGGCATCGATGCATGTGAGCGGGAGGATCGATTTCCGGGTGACTTGCCCCGCCCCTTCTGGAAGAGCGCTCAGAGCGTATAGCCATTAACCCCTTGGCGCCGAGCGTATGCTCTGCAGCTGCAGGCATCATCCCAGTACCATTATTTAGAGCTGGCGGTTGGCTTTCCAGGGATGACAACCGATGCGGCTAAAAGCTGCTCGGCTGTTATACTGGAGGGGACATCCCGCCGCCTTCCGCCGCTCTTACCAGGCCTCCCATCCCACATGGAGACCCGATCCGCGAGCCGCCACTTCCAGCGGCTAGAGACAGACTGTTTCCGGCTTCGTACCAGTCTGTATGTAAACACAGAAGCAACGTCACAACGTCCCTTCCGGTTTACTCGGCTGCCAATCACCAATTTTTAAAAAAATATATATTTAAAAAAATTCAGAAACGCTGTTTTTGCCGATCTGAAAACTTTGAAGTGCAAAGGGGGATTTGGGGTCTTTTAGACTTCTGATCCCTCCATAAAGAGTTCCTGTCACCACCTATTATTGTCACAAGGGATGTTTACATTACTTGCGACAGCAATAAAAGTGATCAAAATTTTTTGTTAAAAAAACACAATGTAAAAATAAATAATAAAAAACAATCAAAGCGCCCCTGTCCCCGTGAGAAAACGCATACGCAAGTCGCGCCTGCATATGTAAACGGTGTTCAAATCACACGTGAGGTATTGCTGCGATCGTCAGAGCGAGAGAAATAATTCTATCACTAGACCTCCTCTGTAACTCTAAACTGGTAACCTTTTTTTTTTTAAAGCGTCGCCTATGGAGATTTTTAGGTACTATAGTTTGTCGCCATTCCACAAGTGTGCGCAAAAAGACACTCGCCTGTCCCACAATCCAGCGACGTGGCCACCCGAAACCCTCCATTCTCTCCCCCGCCTGTCCATGGAGCTGGCAATACTACTGTGGGCATCTGGCTGTGACAGCTTGCAGCTTCACAGCCGGGTGCGCATGTCTCTCTGCTCTGTCCTGCATAGCCGGGCAATCTTCTGGGACCTGTGATGTGTCCCATAAGATTGCAGGGAGGAAGGGCCGCCTAGGCGGCCCAAGCGGAAGTGGGAGCTCGTCGGTAATCGCGATGCATCCCGGAATCGAATCGTTGACCAGATAATCGTAATCGAATCGCGAGACCGGTGAAGATGCAAGGCAAAGACCAGGCGTACAAACAATCCCCAAAGGAAGAAAGAGCAAGGGTCCAAATAGTGGTGTGAGGGAGCTCCATGTCTAAAAGTAAATTGGGTAAACTATAAACAGTTGTACTATGTAGTATTGGGGAGTACAAGAGCACCAACACCAGGGTATAAGTGAACATGTGAGTAGAAAGTGAAATGGTGTGTCAAAAAGACACATACACTCAGTGGGGAGAAAAGAGCGTGGAACAAATGTGAATAGAGGAACCAAAAGATAGACAGAAAGGTAGAAATATGGAAGCGGTGTTAACAGCTCTTGGTCTAGGGAGCTGTATATGTGCCTTTTATAGGCTCCCTTTATGTGAACCCACCAACTAGAGTCTGAGTCAATGGCCACTTATTGGACGCCTTGCCCATCCATAATGGCACTAGGCAGGGGTGTCCTCTTTCGCCTTTACTCTGTATCCTTACCCTAGAACTGCTACTGCGATGCATCCGGGCTAATCCGAATATAAAAAGGTATAGAAGTCCACCAAAGGGAATACAAGATTGCGGCCTTTGCAGATGACATCCTGCTCTTTCTTTCCTCGCCATTGACGTCCCTACCCAACCTTATGCCTGTCTTAGACCACTTTCAGCGTATCTCGAACTTAAAAATCAATCTGTCAAAATCATTTGCGCTAAACATCTCGTTACTGAATGACCTGGTACAGCAATGCCAAACGAATTTCCAGTTTAAATGGGAAACAGAGGATATCACCTCTTTAGGTATCCAGCTCCTGGGTAAACTGACAACACTGTATGATAAAAACTTCCTATCCGAACTGAAAATTATACATCAAGATCTTCAGAAGTGGGATGTACCCAACCCTCTCATGGTTTGGACAGGCCTCTATCCTAAAGATGACGGTCTTACCCCGTCTACTATACAAGATGCAGCTCTTATCGGCTGGGCGAAACTAGTATTACCTAAAGAAAAAGGCGGAATTGGACTCCCAGATTTACAGCGTTATTATTGGGTTGTCCACATGACTAGGGTGGTAGGTTGGAATGTTCATGCCCGTTGCAAAAGCTGGGTAATTCTTGAGAGGCTGATTGCGGAAACTGAGCTTGGCTCGATACCCTGGGTCTCTAAACAGTACGTGCCACCTAAACTTCATGCACATCCCCTTACTGGGGCAACTCTCCAGGCTTTTGATAGGGTATGTAAAGTCCATGCACTTTCAGCCACCGATTGCCCGATTACCCTTATTAGAGATAATCCTGACTTCCCTCCAGGTCTACCGAGGACCTATCTTTTAAAGGAATGGCCCTATACACAGATGCAGGCTAAACACTTTATTCGCAGGGGCAAGTTTCTGAGGCTACAAGAGCACGCTGCGTTGTCTAATGCCGCGCACACACGAACAGACTTTACGGCAGACTTATGCCCCGTACACACGGTCGGATTTTCCGCCGGAAAATGTGTGATAGGACCTTGTTGTCGGAAATTCCGACCGTGTGTAGGCTCCATCACACATTTTCCATCGGATTTTCCGACAACAAAATCCGTTGTCGGAAATTCCGATCGTGTGTACACAAATCCCACGGACAAAGTGCCACGCATGCTCAGAATAAATAAAGAGATGAAAGCTATTGGCCACTGCCCCGTTTATAGTCCCGACGTACGTGTTTTATGTAACCACGTTCAGAATGATCGGATTTTCCGACAACTTTGTGTGACCATGTGTATGCAAGACAAGTTTGAGCCAACATCTGTCGGAAAAAATCCTAGGATTTTGTTGTCGGAATGTCTGAACAAAGTCCGACCGTGTGTACGGGGCATAAGTCCGGAGGACCGGAGTCTGTCGGACAATTCAATCGTCTGTGGGCTCCAGCGGACTTTTTTTTCCCAAAAGTTGGACGGACCTAGAAATGAAACATGTTTCAAATCTTTCCGATGGATTCGAGTCCAGTCGAAAAGTCCGCTCGTCTGTATGCTAGTCCGACGGACAAAAACCAATGCTAGGGCAGCTATTGGCTACTGGCTATGAACTTCCTTGTTTTAGTCCGGTCGTACGTCATCACGTACGAATCCGTCGGACTTTGGTTGATCGTGTGTATTCAAGTCCGTTCATTCGGAAAGTCCGTCGGAAAGTCCGTCGGAAAGTCCGCCGGACCAAGTCTGCCGTAAAGTCTGCTCGTGTGTACGCGGCATAACACTAAATCTTTCCCCTCTTGGTCCTACATGCAACTAAAGCACTTTCCAGACGTCCCAGCGAAAATAGCCAAATACACGAAAAATCCTACGGTGTTCGAATCGCTATGCCCAAGCTCCTCACCCCAGAGTCATGTGATCTCAGCCCTATATGCCTCTATGTTTGGAGAGCCGTACTCCTCTCTGCGTTCATATCATGCATTCTGGGAATCAGCCTTGGACATGGAGATGGGGACGCCAGCTGGGATGGCATCCACTTGTTTATACACAAAGGCTCTCTCAATGTAAATACGCAGGAGAATGGGTATAAACTTAAAACTAGATGGTATAAGGCCCCACAGCTGCTTCATAGGATCTTTCTGACGGTTCCAGAGCATTCCTGGTGTTGTAAAAAGGATGTGGGCACCCTTCTCCACGTCTGGTGGTCATGCCCTCTAATTCAGCCATACTGGCGTAAGGTACATGAGGTGACGACAGCTATCTCTTCGCTCCCACTGGAGTTTCACCAGCACAGTACCTCCTGCACCTTTCCAAAATCCCCCCCAAAAAAATACTTCAAATTGATAGCTATGCATTTGATAAACGCTGCTAGGCTCTGCATACAGGTAAATTAGAGGTCCGCATGGTCTCCTTTAATGAAAGAATGGTCACTACGTACTGACTGCATAGCAACGATGGAGGAGCTGATACTCACTTTGCAAGACAAAATCTCGAGCTTCTCAGCTACTTGGAAGGTGTGCATCACTTATAAAAATTCCCAGTCGTATCAGGAATTGTTGTGACACAACATGTAACCTATTATCAAGACACAGTGTGCTCTTGGTCGGTCCACTCCGGGAATCCGGAGGACCCTGTAGATGTAGACGGCAAACAGTAGATGGAGGGGGTAGCCGGTGGGATCCTACCCCCTCTCCGTCTGTCCCTCCCCTTTTTTGTACTCACCCCCTCCCCTTCACATCCCCCTTCTGTTCTTTCTGCTCTTTTCTCTTCTTAGTTATCTGAGCCCTAGGGTACAGGGGACGTGGAGCTTGTGACTGACTGTAATGGCCGAGCCTGATGTCCAGGTTGCCATTTTAGGAAGGAACAATTGGGAAACGCAGAACTACTATGAATAGGCTCTTTCAGGGGGTTCCGATAGGTTCCTGGAGTGTTAGTAGACCAATTTGAACTGTGACAAGTAATTAATGGAGAGGTCAATATACCCTTGAGCCTTGAACATTGTTTTTGTTGTAAGTGTGTTCCTTACAGAGCTTGATTACTTTCTAGACACTTTTGGTGTTCACAATCTGTAAACCACCGTTTGGATTACTACAAATGGAACCTGTATCTCAATTTACTGCATTAAGCTATATGTTTCTTGGAAAATTGTAATAAAATCTTTATGAAACAAAAAGAAGAAAGGTAGAAATAAACCTCTATAAGCGTGAACAAGAGGAGACTACCAAATGATTACCTGCTGGTTATATATAAGGAGCTTGTTCCAAAGAGTGTGCTGCCAGCTGAACTGGCTAGCACAGAATTGGGAAATTAAGTACGCTCGGCGTATTCCGCAGGTTTCTCCCAGCGTCACACAGGTGCAGCGAGAGAGGAGGGGAGGTGGCTGTCCATACAGGGTGAAGACCCCCCCCCTCCATATGATGCCCCAGGTGGAGAAGTCAGACACACCAGCGCCAGGATGCAAGATTTGGTCTTGATATGAGCTGGGAGTCTTTGTCTGTCTCCCACCTTAGTGTGGGCTATATAAAGCAATTTAGGTGTACGGCAATCACTGTATATACATTGATTAAATATGTAGTACTAAGGAGACTCCTATTTTCTTCTGTTCCAACTAAAATATTTGGTTATGTCTAGGAGCTGAACCTATTATGGGTTAGCAGTATCTGCTATGCATATAAGTTGGTGTGCTCAGGATTAGACTGCTATCACCTGGAGCTACCTGGGTTCCACCACTTGATAGATGTAAATTGAATCGGTAGCCAGAGACTAGGCTATATCTATGTGATTATGTGAGTTATCATTGTATCTGATTGTCCTTCCATATTGCTCATATTCAGTTTAATGTTATTTACTGTACATTGCAACTGTAGTTGCTGTCTAACCTGACTGCATGGAAGTATACAGGGCAAGTCTTAAAACACCTTTTCCTAAAAGTAAAAAGGTGGTGGCCAGGGCCTCGGCACGTACCTAGTTTTTGTGATGTAGGTTTTTCCTGCCTTCCCCATTACTGCCTGTACAGATCCCTATGGTGGGGAAAAGGCAAGTTTTTTTTCTTTACAGCCTTAATAGCCAAAATCCTCTTGGTGGTGCCATGCTACACAGACAGCACAGGTCTCCTCACAGGATACTCCTAGTCAACTATAATCTAATGCTCCAGGGCTCAATCCTACTGAATGGCTTAGTGACTATTCAGCAATTCAGCATGCATTTATTTTATACACTGTTGGACAAGGACAATTATTTTTAGGATATTTAGCCTTCACGAAATCCCACTATACGCTTATCCCAGACTGGTTACTTAGAATAGACCTGAGGTTCGGAATGCCTAAGCTTCGGGCTTAGGTATTGGCGATTCCTCCCCTATTTGTAAACCTATCCTAAGAGAGGAAACAAAACCATACTATTTTATCCTAAGCAATCCAAACAATGGGAAAAAGTGAAGTAGCTTTTTGGTACTGTTCACAGGACCCAAGTCAGTTGCTCGGGTGTCTAAGTACACTGTAGGCAAGTGGATCCCTTTCACCTGTTCTGGGCACACTGTACATAATTTTAATAGTCGAACTGCCCAGTGGATTTAGGTCACTTCTTAGGTCTTTGACGTGGACAGAGAATAGGTAGTTTTGCCTCAACAGCTCTACAAAGTCACCACCTGGTCTAATTTTCATACGGTGTTTTGACACATTCGGATTGCTCTGCTGTCCATTCAGGACTTGGCCTTGTGATATAGTCCCTGGAAGCAGTAGCCCACCTTAATAGTTTATTTCTATAATGTCCTCTAATGTGGTGTCCTGGAAAAAAGAAATGGGAAAACTAGAGTTCGTTACCTGGTAACTCCATTTCCATTAATCTTCCAGGACAGCATGGACTCCCGCCCTATATTCTGTGTTGTATTGGGTTATAATGGTATTATGTTATTCCATTAGTTGCCTTCAGTTTTTCCTTACTACTGGGGACACTAGGTGACTGTGCTCTTTTTATTTGATTGTGGATGATGTGTGTCCTGTTTTAGGTGGGTGGAGCCCCTCTCTCATATGCTGTCCTGGAAGATTAATGGAAATGGCATTAACAGGTAACTAACTCTAGTTTTCATGCACTCATATGCTCACCTATTTGGTATGATGCCTTGTCCAGCATTTCCGCATAGATATTTGTTCCTGTGTACCATTCAGCATACTGGTGATACCAGTGGCGGCTGGTGCTCCAAAATTTTTTTGGGGAGGTGCAAACAAACTGAAAAATTCAGAATTTTACATATGGTCACCAGTCAGTGTCCCTGATTATCCCCACACCAATTATATGATAACACTGCGCTGCACTGGTGACAGTATGTGAACAAAAAAAAAATGTAATTTCTTAATTTTCCGAAAAATTGTGACAAAAAGAACAACCTCAAAAAAACTCACCATGGCTCTTACTAAATATCTTGGACTGTCTACTTTCCAAAAAGGGGTAATTTAGTGGATATTTGTACTGTCCTGTCATTTTTCGGGGTTTAAGGATTGATCAATTTTAAAATATATATCCCATAGTTTGTGGTGAATAATATACACTGATTTGGGTTATTTTCAGCATAAAAAGTAGCAAAATAAATTTTAGCCTAAATTTGGAAAGAAAATATATTAATGCTTTCCAAAATTTCAGTCCTTTTTTGTTTAGCAAAAAAAATTAAACCCCAGTGATGAGTAAATATCACCAGAAGAAAGCTCTACTTGTGTGAAAGAAATTATAAAAATATCATATGGGTACAATGTAGCATGACTGCGCAATTGTCATTCAAAATGTGACAGCGCTGAAAGCTGAAAAATTGGCCTGGGCAGGCAGGGGGTGAAAGTGCCCGCTATTGAAGGGGTTAATTCTGTTCCATTGACAGCTGGTAAACACCTGCAAATAGAATTGGAGAACTTCTGTTCTGGTCCCCCCAACATGTTCACATGCAATATATGTGATGTCACCAGGCAACCAGAGATGCTATCAGATGCAGGTAGGAGATGCTCCAATCTCCAGAGGGGTGGTGGGAATATGGGAAGTTTGTCAGGACAAAATATGGTCAGATTTTAGGAAAAAGCTATATTGCTACACCACATAACCTGCTTGTGCAATATTCTTATTATTATATATATTTTTTTCAGCCAAACTGAAGAAGATGACGCATGCTAACAGAATACCAGGTTGGTAGGACATCCTCATTTGAAATAAAATATCTTGTGTTCTTTGGCTAAACATTTAGTTCTGTTTTAGTCAGTTTTATGTGTGAATACTATAAATTCTTCCACAATATTCCTGTATTTCATGGGGAATATATTTAATAATTACATTCTGAGCACTTATGGTAACAATATATTTCTAATACTATTATACTATATCATGAGTGCATGAAGAATAAAATATTTCCCTTTTCTCTCATCTAGACTTAAGTAAGGAACACAGAGAGTCTATGAAAGAGAAGTTTCAGTGGATTCCAGAATATAATTCCCGTATGGGGGAGACTGTTCAGCTACAGAATAGATACACCAAAAACAATTTATTAATGATAAAGGGAGTACAGATTAAAGAGGAAAAGGAGGAAGAAATAAGGAGTTCAGGCAGAAGACCTCTACAGATCATGGAGAAGAGATCTTCTCATAAATATTCCCCAACCACAATCCAGACCCTCTTTGACCCTGATGAAGATGGTTTCACCCCTAAGGTTGTGGTGTTACAAGGACCTGCTGGGATTGGAAAAACAATGACCTCCAAGAAGATCATGCTGGACTGGGCCTCTGGGGATCTTTACCAAGACAAATTTGATTTTGTGTTTTATCTGAGCTGTACAGAAATCAACGCCATCATTGGAAACATAAGTCTTGTGGGACTTTTATCCAGAGCCTGCAGACAATGGAGTTCAGATGACCTGGTGTCTATTCTGCAGGATCCTGGAAGTGAGAGAAAACTTCTCTTTATACTTGATGGGTTTGATGAACTGAGGTGGACTCTGGAGGAGAAATCTGAGGTTTGTCATGACATTTTTATGGAAACCCACAAAGAAAGAATTCTCCAAAGTTTGCTCAGGAGACAGGTTCTCCCACAATCTTCTCTGATCATCACCACAAGGTCACTGGCCATACAGAAACTCAACACATTCATCAATGATTATCGCAATGTGGAAATCCAGGGATTTACAAGGGAGGATTGTGAGGAGTATGTTCATAAATTCTTTGGAAATAAAGAAGATGCAGACAAAGTTCTCAGTATAATAAAAGAAAATGAACTTTTGTACGCCATGTGCGCTGTCCCCATCACATGCTGGATTTTGTGCACTGTATTAAAACCAGAAATAAAAAAAGATTTGGGTTTCATTCGCTATACAACTGTGACTTCAATATACCGCCTCTATCTGGAGGTTTTAATAACATTTCATGCAAGAAAAGGCCAGCCTGTGGACTGGACACCCCAGGCACTACACACCTCCTTAAAGAACCTTTGTGCACTGGCAAATGAGGGAGTTTTGAACAATCAAATTTTCTTTAAAGAAGAAGATCTAAAAAAACATAAACTTTCTCTGTCTGAGGTGAAGTCTATGTTTCTGAATGAAAACCTCTTTTATTGGAGTGTCCGCACCGAGACCTGCTACAGCTTCATCCACCAGAGTGTACAGGAGTTCTTTGCTGCTCTGTATTATGTGCTGGATGACAGTTTGGGAAAAGCGAAAGGAACGTCTGGAGCGAGAGAGGAACGTTCCCTCCCGGAGATTTGTAAAGGGCAGTCACTCAGAGCTTTAAGTTCACAATACCCTCATTTAGCATTAGCTGTCCAATTCCTGTTTGGTCTCTTAAATGAAAATCAAGTTAAGACATTCTCAGAGATCACAGGTATCAACATCTCACTCCGAGTGAAGTCTGCAATAAAAGAATGGACTGTGAAGGACTTTGATGGAAGTTCTCCTATTCATGCTATTGTCTGTCTGTATGAGACTCAGGATGAGGACTTCATAGGATCAATCTTGTCTGGGTGTTCACATTTGAGGGTGGACGGCTCACTGTCACACTACTTGTGGAGGGACAGTAATTATTCTAAGCAGCTGAGCTATTGCTTGAAGACTTTAAAGAGTGAAAGATTTCAGGATCTACGTTTTGAATGGCTTACAGTAGATCCCGAGTGCCAGAAAAATATATCCCCATTACTACACAGGTGTCAGACAGTTTGGTAAGTGAGTGTATTTATTTCCTAACTGAAATCAGTAGAAGTCAGCAGAGTATTAGGACTCCATAGGCAGGAGTGTGACAGTGATGATTGGATATTTTCTCCCTGTACGACACTTGTTCGAAAGGCGATTGAAGAAAAAAGACCAAGTGGTCCATCAAGTCTGCCCATGTCTTATTTTTTTTTTGCTTTGTTTTTGCTGCTGTTATCTGACTTTCCCATGATCCCCCTGTTACAGGGAGGGAAAAAAGTATTTGATCCCCTGCTGATTTTGTACGTTTCCCCACTGATCAAGTAATGATCAGTCTATAGTTTTAATGGTAGGTTTATTTTAACAGCGAGAGACAGAATAACAACAAAAATATTTCAAAAACAGTTATAAATTGATTTGCATTTTAATGAATGAAATAAGTATTTGATTCCCTATCAATCAGTAAGATTTCTGGCTCCCAGGTGTCTTCTATACAGGTAACGAGCTGAGATTAGGAGCTTAAAGGGAGTGCTTCTAATCTCAGCTTGTTACCTGTATAAAAGACACCTGTCCACAGAATCAATCAGATTCCAATCTCTCCACCATGGCCAAGACCAAAGAACTGTCCAAGGATGTCGGGGACAAGCTTGTAGACCTACACAAGGCTGGAATGGGCTACAATACCATTGCCAACCAGCTTGGTAAGAGGATGACAACTGGTTGGTGCGATTATTTGCAAATGGAAGAAACCCAAAATAACTGTCAATCTTCCTCGGTCTGGGGCTCCATGCAAGATCTCACCTCGTGGAGTTTCAATGACCATGAGAACGGTGAGGAATCAGCCCAGAACTACACGGGAGAATCTTGTCAATGATCTCAAGGCAGCTGGGACCATAGTCACCAAGAAAACAATTGGTAACACACTATGCCGTGAAGGACTGAAATCCTGCAGCACCTGAAAGGTCCCCCTGCTCAAGAAAGCACATGTACAGACCTGTCTGACATTTGCTAATGAAGATCTGAATGATTTAGAGGAGAACTGGGTGAAAGTGTTGTGGTCAGATGAGACCAAAATCAAGCTCTTGGCATCAACCCAACTTGCCATGTTTGGAGGAAGAGGAATTCTGCTTATGACCCCAAGAACACCATCCCCACCGTCATACATGGAGTGGCTTAAGAAGAAGCACATTAAGGTCCTGGAGTGGCCTAGCCAGTCTCCAGACCTTAATCCCATAGAAAATATGTGGAGGGAGCTGAAGGTTCGAGTTACCAAACATCAGTCTCAAAACCTTAATGACTTGGAGAGGATCTGCAAAGAGGAGTGGGACAAAATCCCTCCTGAGATGTGTGCAAACCTGGTGGCCAACTACAAGAAACGTCTGACCTCTGTGATTGCCAGTAAGGGTTTCTCCACCAACTGCTAAGTCATGTTTTGCGAAGGGGTCTAATACCCTTTTCACTCATTACAATGCAAATCAATTTATAACTTTTTTGAAATGCGTTTTCTGGATATTTTTGTTGTTATTCTGTCTTTCACTGTTATAATAAACCGACCACTAAAATTATAGACTGATCATTTCTTTATCAGTGGGCAAAGGTACAAAATCAGCAGTCGATCAAATACTTTTTTCCCCTCACTCTATGTAAGAACATAGCAACCCCCTCTTACTCGCTCCACAGAAGAACAAGGGACTGTGGACCATGGGATGAGTAGTGTGTATAGAGCAATGTACAGGACTACAGCCAACATGCACTGCTTGTTACAAACAAAGGAAGTGAATAAATCTGATAAGTAAAACTAATATGGGTGTGCCACATCCCAAAGAAAGTATCAACAAAGAGAGGAAACCCCTAGAGTGGGACTTTAGAAGCACCACCACACAGAATGTAAAGTATTGGAATTAAAACATTATATATTATATCCTTGTTTATGTGCAATATTTACATGTTATTTCAAATAAATACTCTATTTAATTCCAATACTTTATATTCTGTGTGGTAGTGCTTCTAAAGTCCCACTCTAGGGGTTTCCTCTCTTTGTTAACAAAGGAAGTGAGGGCGAATAAAAGAGCTTCAGGAGCTCACAGAGGCCATTATTAGAGCATCAAAATGAAATAGTTTAGGCTTCATTAAAACCTGGGCGAGTCCAGAATTATGGCAAATCGCAAAGCCGTCACCCAAAAGATGCTCCTGCTTCTTTTTGAGTGACAAGCTTCACGCATTGCGATTTTGCCACAATTTTACTGCGACAATAGTGGCAAAACCGCATTGCGATTGGGGTGCCATTACAAAGTAATGGCATCGCAAATGTGTCCCGATTCTGCCCCCGACTCCAGAACACACAATAAAAAATCGCAGAGGTGATCAAATGTAACAAAAGAAAGCTCTATTTGTGGAAAAAATTTTTATTTGGGTACAACGTCACACGGCCGCGCAATTTTCAGTTAAAGCGACGCAGTGCCATATCACAAAAAAAGTTAACTTTACACTCAATCACAAAAAAATATTTTTTACACAGTAAACAATGTAAAGTTTTTGAATAATAGTAAGAAATGAACACTGAGCTTTCCAAGATGGTAAATGGTAACTTACCCTTGTTCCAGAACATGTGCTGTGAGGTAAGTACAGTGAGGTTGGAAGGAATATGTCAGCCGAGGACTTCTACGAAATATACAGTTGGAAGTAAAAGGTGAGGTGATTGTGGTTACCCTAATAAAGTCCCCTCAGATCAGACCCAATTTCTTCAACTTCAGACCCTAAATCCGCCCCAATTCCTGCACCATCACCCCTCCGATCACCCCAATTTCTGCACCTTCACCCCTCCGATCACCCCAATGCCTGCACTTTTGTACCCCACATCACCCCAATTCGTGCACCTTCACCCCTCCGATCACCCTATTTCCTGCACCTTCACCCCTCCGATCACCCCAATTCCTGCACCTTCACCCCTCCGATCACCCCAATGCCTTTACTTTTGTACCTCATATCACCCCAGATTGCTGCCCCTTCGCCCCTCCGATTACCCCAATTTCTGCACTTTCACCCCTTCGATAACCCCAATTCCTGCACCTTCACCCCTCTGATCACCCCAATGCCTGCACTTTTGTACCTCATATCACCCCAGATTCCTGCCCCTTCCCACCTCAGATCACCCAATTTCTGCACCTTCACACCTCAGATCACCCCAATTCCTGCACCGTCAACCCTCAGATCACCCCAATTCCTGCCCCGTAAGCCCCTCAGATCACCACAATTCCTGCACCTTCACCCCTCAGATCACCCCAATGCATGCACCTTCACCTATCCGATCACCCCAATGCCTGCACTTTTGTACCTCATATCACCCCAGATTCCTGCCCCTTCCCACATCAGATCACCCAATTTCTGCATCTTCACCCCTCAGATCACCCCAATTCCTGCACCTTCACACATCAGAACACCTCAATTCCTGCACCTTCACCCCTCAGATCACCCCAATTCCTGCACCTTCACACCTCAGATCACCCCAATTCCTGCACCTTCACCCCTCATATCACCCCAATTCCTGCACCTTCACACCTCGGATCACCCCAATTCCTGCACCTTCACACCTCAGATCACCCCAATTCCTGCACCTTCACAACTCTGATCACCTCAATTCCTGCACCTTCACCCCTCAGACCACCCCAATTCCTGCACCTCCACACCTCAGATCACCCCAATTCCTGCACCTTCACCCCTCAGATCACCCTAATTCCTGCGCCTTCACCCCTCAGATCACCCCAATTCCTGCACCTTCACACCTCAGATCACCCCAATTCCTGCACCTTCACCCCTCAGATCACTTCAATTTCTGCACCTTCACCCCTCAGATCAACTCAATTCCTGCACCTTCACACCTCAGATCACCCCAATTCCTGCACCTTCACCCCTCAGATCACTTCAATTCCTGAACCTTCACACCTCAGATTACCCCAATTCCTGCACTTTCACCCCTCAGATCACTTCAATTCCTGCACATTCACACCTCAGATCACCCCAATTCCTGCACCTTCACCCCTCAGATCACTTCAATTCCTGCACATTCACACCTCAGATCAGCCCAATGGCTGCACTTTCGTACCTCAGGTTCCCCCAATTCCTGCACCTTCACACCTCAGGTCCCCCCAATTCCTGCACCTTCACACCTCAGGTCCCCCCAATTCCTGCCCCTTCAGGTTACATTTGCATGGATGTTTGGCCACGGTGTGAGTGGCAGCGGCAAGACTCTGCTGATTGCTGCTGTTGTTTTTCAGTGATCATCAGTGAGCAGCTAGTTGCGGCCGCAAATAGCTGCTCACTCAAAAACAGCAGCATCAATCAGCCTTGCTGCTGCCATTCACACTGTGGCTAAACATCTATGCGAATGTAGCCTGAATTAGTACTTGTCATTATCTGTTATGTCAGAAAAGCCTTTAAAAAGTGGTAGTAAGCCACTGCAAAAGAAAAAAAAACAAACATTCCCCTGTAAGGTAAAAAGCATAAGGTAGGGTACATCGCATACTAGCACATTATGCGAGACTTGCCTTAAAACGAAGCCTTCCAGCAGTGCAATGTCACCACTAGCATGGCTTCCATCTTCACCCCGTCTTCCTTCTGGGTTCGGGGCCTCCGGCTACATGAGTGGCTGTATCCACAATGGCGTCACTCCCGCTCATGCACCAGTGATGTCACCGGCTGTATGCAGTGTGAATATCTCCTAAACCTTGCAGGTTTAGGAGATATTCACTGTACCTACAGGTAAGCCTTATGGTTAAAAAAAGTTTACAACCACTTTAAAACCCTCCTCCCTCCACATTAAATCCTCCATTACATTTAGGTACTCATAAAAGATTGTTTTGGAAGGGGGTTAAAAGCCATTTGCAGAGGAACTTCTCTGGTTGTAACGGCATCCAAACTGAGCCAACATGGCTGAGAAAGAGGGAACCGACACTTGTGGGAATAAAGGTGGGCAGGAATACAGATGGGCGGGCACATCCGCTCTTAAATCAGCGGTGCAGGAGCCGACGCTTGTGGGAATAGAGATGGGCGGGAATAGAGATGGGCGGGCACAAGCCATTCCTAAATCAGCAGCGCAGGAACCGACGCTTGCAGGAAAAGACACAGGAGTGGCTACGGGACAACTCTGTAAATGTCCTTGAGTGGCCCAGCCAGAGCCCAGACTTGAACCCAATTGAACATCTCTGGAGAGATCTGATAATGACTGTGCACCGACACTCCCCATCCAACCTGATGGAGCTGTAGAGGTCCTGCAAAGAAGAATGGGAGAAACTGGCCAAAAATAGGTGTGCCAAGCTTGTAGCATCATACTCAAAAAGACTTGAGGCTGTAATTGGTGCCAAAGGAGCTTCACTAAAGTATTGAGCAAAGGCTGTGATACTTATGTACATGGGAGGAGCCTGTGATACTTATGTACATGGGAGGAGCCTGTGATACTTATGTACATGGGAGGAGTCTGTGATACTTCTGTACATGGGAGGAGCCTGTGATACTTATATACATGGGATTTTGTTTTGTTTTTATTATTAATAAATTTGCAAATGATTTCAAACAAACTTTTTTCACGTTGTCATTATGGGGGATTGTTTGTAGAATTTTGAGGAAAATAATGAGTTTAATCCATTTCGGAATAAGGCTGTAACATAACAAAATGTGGAAAAAGTAAAGTGCTGTGAATACTTTCCGGATGCATTTTAGGTAGGATTGGTTTTTGTGAACCTTAAAGTGTCTACAAACTGGTGTATATATACTAAAATTGTTATTTATTTATTTTTTTACCAGTAATGGTGGAGGTCAATGACTTGCAGCGGGACTGCAATATTGCGGCAGCCAATCTGACACTAACACTTTGTGTAAACCAGTGACACCAATACAGTGATCAGTGCTAAAAACATGCACTGTCACTGTATTAATGACACTGGCTGGGAAGGGGCTAACATCTAGGGCCATCAATGGGTTAAATGTGTGCCTAACCAGTGTTTTGGTGTACACCGTGTGCTGTTTTTACAAGACATGGATTCTAGTCCCTGCTTTTCAGGAACACAGAACCCATCCCTTCCCCCCGTCGGAATGCCTTGCTTTACATAGGCAGACCAGCGTTCTGTGTTCTTAACTGACGAATGGTGGGTGCCGGAGGTCATTAAATGCCCGATATCCCCAGCTACTGCTGTGAACATTCAAAGTAGAAGCGGCATGCGCCCCCTGCAGGAGGTAATGCCAAAACACACGTGTGTGTGTGTGTGTGTGTGTGTGTGTGTGTGTGTGTGTGTATGTATGTATATGTATATGTGTATGTATGTATATATATATATATATATATATATATATATATATATATATATATATATATATATATATATATATATATATATATATATACACACACACACACACACAAGCCGGCGCACAGCTGCCGTCCTGTAGCAGTAAAACTGTGGTTAAAGAGTAACTCCCACTTTTGTTAAGAAAGGGCCCTCCCCCCCTATGGGTGATCTCTGTACATTGCAAGGATTGTAACAAACTTTGATGCAGATTCCGACCTTTTGTTATTCTGAAGAAATAGCTGTTTGTTTCTCTTTGTCCATGTGCTCAGTGAGTCTGTATGAGAGTGATTTCATAATTATCAATCAGCTGCTGAACCTGCAGGGCTCTAATGAGGAAAGTTGCCCGGCCTGCGTCCCTTTAGACGTGTTCCTATTGGGAGTATCTCACCAAGGCAGGGGATGCCTGAAATCTGACTTAGTGCAGACTTCTGAGAAAATCAGTGAGCCAATCACACAAGCAGGAAATGATGTTTCTGGGGGGGTGTTCTGTACACATTCTGTGTATGGAACACCTCCAGGCGGCCATATTGCCTTTTACAGAAAATTACAGCTGCAGATTGAAAAGGATAGGGAATTTTTTAATAACATTCAATTACAATATGACTTGTGTCTCAATTGTACATGATATAGTATTTTCTCTTGAATTGCTATTTTCTTTCCCTATGAAAGTGGAGTTACCATTTAACTCCTTCTTGCCTAAGCCCCTTTTCTGACATTTGTTGCTTACAAGTTATAATCTGTATTTTTTGCTAGAAAATGACTTAGAACCCCCAAACATTATCTGTATAAAACAAATTAGTAAAAAAGTCCACAAGTACTATCATTTACTACAGCATTCGGAAGTAACGTTCTGTACGTTCCACGACCAGGAAGTGCTGTTTGGCAGTAGCGGTGGGGGCCGTCTTCCTACAGCACGAGAATTTTACCTTCTCTTGAGCGGTGGATAGCACTATCGAGCTTAACCATTTTGATACAATTGGAATATCGTTTTTATGGAAACTGTCAAGTGTTTAGATAAAGAAAGAAAAACGGGATTACACCATCGTGAGTTTTTCTTTTAACTCGAGTTCTAATGGGAGATGGAGCATAATACTGACACTATCCAGGATGTGGAGGACGAGTGGATGACGAATATATCAAGGTCTGATGAACTCAACCTTCTGGTGAGTGAGAACCCCGAAGGGGTGTGTGGCACACAGTGTAAGGAGATTGAAGTGAAGAGCACATCATCTTATTAGGAACACCACTTCGGCTCATCTGGACTTTTGATACACCATCTGTCTTCTACCTATTTCTCTTATGAACATTATTATAAGAAAGTCAGTCACGACAGAGAAAGTGACGATAGCGCTGCTGTAGTAAATGATAGTATTTACTGAAAGTACTTGTGGACTTACTATTTTGTTTTATATGTAATTTTGATGATTATTGCTTTTAGGCAGCTGCTAATGGTTTAAAGTTTTAAAATTGTAAAAAACCTATACAGATTTTAAAACTGCGAGTGATCGTTGTAGGTACTATGATAATTTAAATGCTCTTACTAGTATTGGAGCCTGTAGTTCGGGAATCTCTTGCTCCATAGCGCTGAGATAGTGAAAAAGAAGGCCAGGGACTTCACTATATATTTTGTGATTGATATATATATATGTAAAACGCATTTTTTTGGAAAAAAATATACTTTCATGAATAAAAAAAAAAAAAAACAGTAAAGTTATCCCAATTATTTTTTAAAATATGAACGATGATGTTACGCCGAGTAAATAGATACCTAACATGTCACGCTTTAAAATTGCTCACACTCGTGGAATGACGACAAACTTCCGTAATTTAAAATCTCCTACAGGTTACCAGTTTAGAGTTACAGAGGAGGTCTAGCACTAGAATTATTGCTCTCACTCTAATGATCGTGGCGATACCTCACATGTGTGGTTTGAACACCGTTTACATTTTCGGGCGCGTCTTACGCATGCGTTCACTTCTGCGCACGAGCACAGAGGGACAGGGCGCTTTAATTATTTATTTTTTTTTTTCCTTATTTATTTTATTTTATTATTTTTATTTTTACACTGTCCCTTCTGATCACTTTTATTGCTGTCAGAAGGAATCTAAACATCCCATGTGACAGGTACTCTTTATGGAGGGATCTATAAGATCCCAAACCCCTCCTCTGCTCTTAAAAGCATTCAAAATGACAAATTTGGCTGTCTTGAATACTGATTTTTTTTTTTTTAATTATTTGGCACCTTTTAGTTTTTCTGTAAACTGGAAGTGATGTGATGGTGTCACTTCCAGGTTACTAGATCCGAGACCCAATTGAAGCTGATTCCGGCTTCGTTCGTGTCTCTGGCCAGCTGGCGGACACGCCGGCTGTTCGCTCGGGCCTCACGGTGGGATTGGAGAGCCCCCGGGAAGGGTGGGGGGGGGAGTCCCCTCCCGCTGCTTGGGATAACAGCTGAGTGGCTTCTTAGCAGCATTGGTTGTTATCCCAAGAAAGCCAACCACCTGCTCTAATAAAAAAGACCGGGGTGATGTGTGCAGCTGCATGAACCACCATATCGTAAGCCTGCTTACCAGATGGTAAGCACAAAGGGTGTTTGGCTGTAACCCAGCCACGGCCTTTAGCTTGCAATGTTGACCACTGGAACCACACAAGGACCGGACCGTATAGCTGAAAATCACCCTAGGCGTCTCATAGAGTCATGCTATGATATGCTCAGGATAGGCTCAGGAGAAAGAAAAACTGTCCATAACGTGATACAGTCTCGAAAAATTTATTATAAATTTGGTATTGCACTTACATGTTAGTAGATAAAAATTTAATACATTTAATAAATTCATGTATAAAAACAAATGCCAGCCAGCAAACACAGTAATAATACATTCTTGGTGCTAATTGTGTCGTTTTTTTATTTTAGGTTTGAGAATTGTACATTTCAGAAACGTTATGGTACAAGCTTTCTAAGAAAAGACAAGACAGGAGATGAAGAAGAAGAGTTCTCCTCTTTAAAAGATAAAATGAAGCTTGTTAATCTGTCCTGGCTGATTAACCCGGAGAGTAAAATTGAGGAATTGGGGTAAGAGAAACCTGCCATTCCCACATTGATCTGGAAATGTGGTGTCTGGTGATTGTTTCCCTCTCTTGATGTTTCCTTGTAGCTCTGGGTATCTTCTGTCCTGTAAAATCTTCCATCCCCTGTCCTCTTCTCATGGGTTTTCCCCTCTCTAATGGAACCTTTGTTATCACATCCAAGTGCCATTGGGGTTCTCCTTAAAGTGGTTGTAAACCCTTACAGACCACTTTTACCTACAGGTAAGCCTAGATTAAGGCTTACCTGTAGGTCCAAGAAATATCTCCTAAACCTCCATGGTTTAGGAGATATTTCCAAAAGACAGGCACCAATGTCTACAGGCGCACTGAGCGTGCCGTCCCTAATGGCGATCATGCCGTTAGTGGCGGCACCATCGTGCATCCGTGGGAGTGATGTCATCGCGGCTCCGGCCAATCACAGCGCTGGAACCGTGATACCTGGAAAGAAGATGAACGCTTCGTAGGAGAAGGGACAGAGGTGACATCGCAGGCTCCTGTGTCAGGTAAGTGACATATAATGGGCTACTTATGTGATGCATAGTAGCCCATTATGCTTTACCTTTGCAGGGAAATAAAGAGGAAGTAAACCCATCGGGGTTTACTTCCTCTTTAAAGGACTTGTAAAGTCTCATAGTTTTGCATTCTATGCATTGAAAAAAGTGGGGAACTAATGCGAAAACCACAGGGGACAAATAAATAATCTAAAACCTAGCAAAGTAGCTGCCAACATAAAGGTGTCCTCACACTGGGTACAAAGCGAATATGAAAAATGTAATGTGGCACTTACTCAAAATAGTTGGAGATATCAAGAGACTAAAAACTTTTTTGGGACTTTAAAGGCACAACTGTAGTGAGCTACACAACGTATATAAAAAAGGTTAAATTTTATTTATCATATACAAAAAACACACAAAAAGAATAGACAAAGCATTGTTTAAAAACATATCGGATCTAGACATACATAGCATAACCTAACACCATAAAGGATCCTATCCTGCAGTTGAGTATGTATCCCTAGGTAATCATGTATGATTATAATCCAAAAAAAAGGAAAAAGGGTTAACTTCCCCTAACACGGTTGAAATTGGGGGAGCACTGCAGGTCTGGTATTCCCAAAATGGTGTATTCTCCAAATGCTCATTGCTCTACATGTTTCACGTTGACAAGGAAGCTTCTTCAGGAGATAGAGGTTCTATTAAAATTATGTACAGAGAAAGAAAAACATGTGTCAAAGTCACAATATTTTAAAAGACTATTCTCAGTGAATGTATAATGAGGACAAAATGTTACATGAAAGAGTAATAACTTGGTAAGAAGAGGGAGAGGGACGGCGCCCCCAAGTAGCAAGGCATGGCAGAGGACCTATAAAAGATGGAGGTCTCAAGTGGTAGGACAGCATAAGGCAGCGGTCTAGGATAGCCCATACAGATGGATACCCACAGCCCACTGAGAGACATAAAAAAAGGTGGAATATAAAATATGAGTATCGGTAATGGTGATACAAAATGTGGAACTCATCTCATTTGAAACCCAATTGGGATAGGGGAGAGGAAGGGAAGAAAAAGGAAGGAGGGGGGGGGGAGGGAGGAGGGGAGGAAGGGGAGGGGGGAGGAAAAGCAGGAGGGAGGGGGGGGAGAAACAAGGGGAAGGAGGGGGGGGGAGGGGGTTTGTGGCAGAGAGTAAATTAAGTTAGCAGGGTATGTAAATCAAAATATTGCTTACCAAATACTGTATCAAAAAAGTTGTATTCGCATAGGTAACTATATTCAAAGGGTCGCAAAGAGCGATCGAGGTAGGGATCAATTGATAAGGGTCAGGCAGGCAGCAAACGGACACCGGGGGCTCCCAACTAGGTCACATCGGGTAGTTATAGATAGGGAGAGCTTGTGTATGCTGCAGTTCTGAGGCACAAACATAGACAAGAGTAAGGATCAACTATATTTGCGAGTGCTGAAATCACTATTGGTATGTATATTGGAGTGCTCTGCCTTGAAAAGCAACCAGAGATAGCTTACCCCACAGTGGAGACTCTGGGAGCGCACCGTCCTGTTAGATTGCTGCCTGTTGTATGTCTCAGTCGTGAGCGGCGAGGCAGCTCCATATATGGGATAACCAAGGCGGAAGCAGCCGTTGTAATCAACACGGCGTCTTCCGGCCCCATAGCAGGCAGCCGCGCATGCGTCGAGCGACGCCACAGGTCGGACCAACGGCGCACGCGCGAAGGAACTCATTACGCGCGTGCGTCGAAAGCAGGACCAAGAGGCCGGGGCCCGAGCGATGCGCCGACTGCAAAGGCGGGGACGAGGGGAACCAAGGCAGGTCCCCCAATTCCCCGTCATTAGCCACACATCCGGCCAAAGAGTCGGACCGGACGTGCGGCGCTGTGCGATGGGTACCGCTGACAGTGCTGGCCAACCTGACCCCACTTGAGACCAAGAAAACTAAGGGCGCTGAACCATGCATAGCCACAAGGGGGAGACACACTCACAAAGTACCAATAATAAAGTATACTAAACAAGCATTACAAAATTGTACACACAAAAATTTAAACAAGGTAATCAGGAAATATGTGGCAGACAGACAAACTGCCAGGTTATTAACAGTACAAGATGGGGAAAAGGGAAAGGAATAAAGGGGCATTTTAAAGTATAACAACATTAATCTCAGATACAGCAATGAATGAAATGGTTAATTTATATGCATATTGGCAAACACATTCTTTGTTGTCTGAATACTTTAGTTTGTTCTTGCAATGGCGTAGCCAGACTCTGAGGAGGTAATTGGGTTTCAAATGAGATGAGTTCCACATTTTGTATCACCATTACCGATACTCATATTTTATATTCCACCTTTTTTTATGTCTCTCAGTGGGCTGTGGGTATCCATCTGTATGGGCTATCCTAGACCGCTGCCTTATGCTGTCCTACCACTTGAGACCTCCATCTTTTATAGGTCCTCTGCCATGCCTTGCTACTTGGGGGCGCCGTCCCTCTCCCTCTTCTTACCAAGTTATTACTCTTTCATGTAACATTTTGTCCTCATTATACATTCACTGAGAATAGTCTTTTAAAATATTGTGACTTTGACACATGTTTTTCTTTCTCTGTACATAATTTTAATAGAACCTCTAGCTCCTGAAGAAGCGTTCCTTGTCAACGTGAAACATGTAGAGCAATGAGCATTTGGAGAATACACCATTTTGGGAATACCAGACCTGCAGTGCTCCCCCAATTTCAACCGTGTTAGGGGAAGTTAACCCTTTTTCCTTTTTTTTGGATTATAATCATACATGATTACCTAGGGATACATACTCAACTGCAGGATAGGATCCTTTATGGTGTTAGGTTATGCTATGTATGTCTAGATCCGATATGTTTTTAAACAATGCTTTGTCTATTCTTTTTGTGTGTTTTTTGTATATGATAAATAAAATTTAACCTTTTTTATATACGTTGTGTAGCTCACTACAGTTGTGCCTTTAAAGTCCCAAAAAAGTTTTTAGTCTCTTGATATCTCCAACTGATTACCAGGGACGTTGGCACAAATGACTTTTAAGTACCTACAGAGTCACCCTGTATATTAGGTACTTTAATACTAGGACCCTTCCTTTTACTTACTCAAAATAACCATAATAATATATTTACATTTTTGGAAGTTCCAAAGGGATAAATCCAAAGGAATAATGCGTTCTTAGATTAATCTCTCATCAAATTGTATAGCCAGAGATTAGCAAACCAATGCTATAACAATAAATGAATGACCATCCCAAAAATGCAAATGAATAAATAACTTGCTGGAACACTTAATGAAAAAATGACTGAAATCCTAAAAGATGACTGAAATCCTTCAAATCATAATGCAGATAAACAATCTCTATGGCAAAATAACAAAAAATATTGAATAAAAATAATTAAAAAAAAAAAAATTGATAAATGAAGAATCCTAAATAAATAACAAGTGCAGCAGAATGATGTGATAATCCAATAATAAAAAATGAATAAAATGTGTCCCATCTAAGTGCGACCATCTGTGCAAAATGGCAAAATGATGTGCACAAACCGCAAAAAGTGCAACAATAAAAATATAAAGATGGTGCATAAAAGGAATGTGCAAAATAGGCAATCTGTGCAAGTAGCAAAAGGACAGCAACAATAAATATTGCCAAATAATTACCGAAAAATATTAACTTAATGTGCAAAGCAGCAATAATGTGCAAAAATACTATATAATGCAGAAATGTGCAAAACTGGCAATAAGAGGTGTAATGATAGTCCAAAATAGTCCAACAAAGTGCTTCATGCTTAATTAATATGATCGTCAAATTGTGAAAAAAATCTAAGAAATAGTGACAAAAAGGTCCCATACATAGTGCAATCCTATTGTGGCAAGCTCCTTCAATGTGAGTTTGCAATTCATCCAGATAATTCAGTGACACCATTCAGCCAATCTCCAGTGTGCATGGAAAATAGTTCCCCCAGCCTCTCACCTTATATTAGAACAGAGTAAGCCTTACTGACAGGTCCACACTGGTTGATCCGCTGCAAAGCCCCCTCAGTGACACCGCTCCTATGGATCTCTATTCACTCCACCAGATCAGTCCTCAGGGCGCCCCATACTCTCAGCCAGATGCCATTAAAGAGAAGGAAAGGGAGGACTCCATAGTGTAGTATTCAAAATGAACGTATTTAATAAAGGTAGCACACTTACAGTTAAAATGTTAACAACGAGCGTTTCACATATGGTGTTCCCGATCTCAGCCGTGATCGGAAACGAACGTCACCCGACTCTTTTCCCTGACGTGTTGCGTCACTGTTCACGTGACTTTTTCAAAGGGTATCATTCTATCATTCTATGCGTTAAGGTGAAAAACCTTCTGTTCTGCAGCTGCCCCCCAGAGCCCCCCTTTTTCTTACCTGAACCCGATCATTCCAGCTATGAGCACAGCAGCTCCAACCGCTGTCTCTGATCCTCATTGGATAGATTGATAGCAGCGGGAGCCCTTGGCTCCCGCTGCTGTCACTCAAATCCAGTGACCTGGGGTCGGGGCCGAGTCCTGCTGTTTGTGTCAATAGACGCAGCAGCAGGACTTGGAAGTGTACCCCATGGAAAGCGGCTCTCCGTGAGGGGGCACCCGATGAAAAGGAGGATCAGGGCCACTCTGTGCAAAATTCTTCCACAGAGCAGGTAAGTATGGCATGTTTGTTATTTAAAAAAACAAAAAAACAAACCTTTACAATCACTTTAATGACCATTCTTGGTTGGTTTGAAACTCTGAAAAAAACTCTAGTAGATTTGGTTAACTTTTATATATTTATTTTTTCTTAGGCTTCATGTACACAGGACGTTTTTACAACCTCTCCTGAACGATTTAACTTAACAGATAGTAACCCACATTTAAAACATCCGTTTTGCCGCGTTTGCATCTAGAAGCATTTTTAAAAAAAAATGGGCAAAAACGAAAAACGCCTATAAACGAGTATTAGCCGTATTTAGAAGCGTTTGGCATCTGAAACATCGGTAACTTCGGCGTCTGAACTCATTCTTTTGCCTTCAAAAAAAGGCATATAAACGCAACTGCCTAAAAACGACAGTAAACGAACCCGTGTACATGGACACATAAGATAACATTGAATGAGTTCAGGGGCAGTTGAAAAAAGTGTCCAACTGGCTGTGAACGTCCGTTTAGCAGCAGCAGTGTACATGAGGCCTTAAAGGAGAAGTACGGGGAAAGTTCGTTTGGCTGTACTTCTCCTGTGGATCACAGCCCAACAGTTTGTTCTGCACTCTTGTGAGCCGTTTTCAGCAGACAACGGGGTGAAGCCGCTGTCAGCTGACCTCACAGAGCCAGTCCAGGCTCGGGAAGGATCCAGCCTTGGGAAGGATCCAGGCTCGGGAAGGATCATGACCATATGTCCCCTGCGAGGAGATGCCGCTGATCGGCTCGCCTCAACTAACACTTGTCCGTGTGAGGAGAGAAGAGCCGATTACCGGCACTTCCGCATTTACAAGTGACCGGCTGTGATTGGACACAGCCGATCAGCGGCATCTCCTCGCAGGGGACACCTGGACAGGTAATCAGGGCACTGATTACAGTAAAGCCCCCCTGTCAAGTCACCTGAGGCCAGGTGATAGACGCTCATGGTTGGGGTCAGGAGCGCCCCGCTGAGGTAGTGGACCCTTTGGCTAGCTGCTGCAGATGGAGCTCTGGGTGGTTCAGGAAGGCAGGTCCACTGGAGCACCGACACGGATAACACTGGGAGCTAGAGCATGACATTCGTCAGGGCGCAGAGTCTAAGAGCCAGCAGGTTTTCACCAGGGCCTCCTGAAGGTGAGGATGGCCTTCGCTGCAACTGACTCCAGGTCGTGGCCCCCAGGGTCTCCCAGCTCATGGTTGGCTACTGGTAGATAGAGAGGAAGCAGCAGTCCAGGATAACAAGGGATAGTCAGGAGGACAAACCAAGGGTTGGGGTATCAAGCAGACAGGGATAGTCAGGAGGACAAGCGAAGGTCGATATAGGGAAACAGACTTGGTGCAAATGGCAAGAACCAAACAAGAAGCCAAACACACTACTGTTGAACGGCAAGGCTTGGCTTTCAGTGAACAGGTTAATATAGTGTTTCCTGTTAGAGGCTAGAGTGAAGCCATGCTTGAGGGAAGATTACTTAAGCACACACATATCCCCCCTTATGTATTTATACATGGAGATCATATCCCCCTTATGTATTTATACATAGAGATCATATCCCCACTTATGTATTTATACATGGTGATCATATCCCCCCTTATGTATTTATACATAGAGATCATATCCCCCCTTATGTATTTATACATGGAGATCATATCCCCCTTATATACAGTATCTCACAAAAGTAAGTACACCCCTCACATTTGTGTAAATATTTTCTTCTATCTTTTCATGTGACAACACTAAAGAAATGACACTTTGCTACAATGTAAAGTAGTGAGTGTACAGCTTGTATAACAGTGTAAATTTGCTGTCCCCTCAAAATAACTCAACACACAGCCATTAATGTCTAAACCGCTGGCAACAAAAGTGAGTACACCACTAAGTGAAAAGGTCCAAATTGGGCCCAATTAGCCATTTTCCCTCCCCGGTGTCATGTGACTCGTTAGTGTTACATGGTCTCAGGTGTGAATGGGGAGCAGGTGTGTTAAATTTGGTGTTATCGCTCTCAATCTCTCATACTGGTCTTTCTGTCTCATGTATAAGGTGAGCAGGTTAAAGCAGTGCTGGATAGCAAAAAATGCCCTGGTGATGAAGGGGGTAAAACCTTCCAGAGCTCAGGCAGTTAATGTGTAATATGGTTTCTATATTTTTTCTCTGCAGTCTGATTGGATGTGGTTTGACTTCCTCCTGCTCTAATGATCTCCATTCAATTCTTATCACAAACCCATCCCTCATCAAACTGGATTTATCAGTCAATTATCTTCAGGACTCTGGAATAAAACTTCTGTGTGATGGACTCAAAGATTCCAGCTGTACCCTGCAGGATCTAAGGTGAGAATCATACTCTATATCAGTGATATAATAACCTGTAGGACTCAGGAATAAGACTCCTGTGTGATGGACACAGAGATCCGGGTTGTACCCTGCCAAACCTGAAATCAAATTTATACTGTGATTCATTTGTAAATTAAATTAAGGGGTCTATACTATATGTGGGTATATGTGTGTGTGTGTGTGTGTGTGTGTGTGTGTGTGTGTGTGTGTGTGTGTATATATACACATACATATATACATACAGTTAGGCCCATATATATTTGGACACAGGCACAATTTTATATTTTTCAGGTATTTACCAAAACATATTCAAGTTATAGTTCTATAATGGATCTGGGCTGAAAGTGCACACTCTCAGTTTTAATTTGAGGGTATGTACATCCAAATTAGAGGAAAGGTTTAGGAAATATAGCTCCTAGGAATAGCCATCCCCTTTTTCAAGGGACCAAAAGTAATTGGACAATTGAATCAAAAGCTATTTCATGGCCAGGTGTGGGCTACTCCTTTGTTATTTCTTCATCAATTAAGCAGGTAAAAGGTCTGGAGTTGATTCTAAGTGTGGTATCTGCATTTGAAATCTATTTCTGTGAACCTACATCATGCGTTCAAAGGAGCTGTCCATGCAAGTGAAACAAGCCATTGTAGGGCTTCAAAAAACAAATCCATCAGAGAGATAGCAGCAACATTAGGAGTGGCCAAATAAACAGTTTGGTACATTCTGAGGAAAGAAAAATGCACTGGTGAGCTCAGCAACATAAAAAGGCCTGGACCTCCACGGAAGACAACAGTGGTGGATGATCGTAGGATCCTCTCTATGGTAAAGAAAAACCCATTCACAACATCCAGACAAGTGAAGGACACTCTCCAGGAGGTGGGCGTATCATTGTCAAATCAATAGAAGAATTCACGAGAGCAAATACAGGGGGTTCACCACAAGTTGCAAACTATTCATAAGCCTGAAGAATAGAAAAGCCAGATTAGACTTTGCCAAAAAACATCTAAAAAAGCCAGACCAGTTCTGGAAAAGCATTCTTTGGATGGATGAAACTAAGATTAATCTGTAGCTGAATGACGGGAAGAAAAAAAGTGTGGAGAAGGGTTGGAACAGCTCATGATCCAAAGCACACAATGCCATCTGATTAGCAAGCAATTGAACAGGCGTACCTAGTAAAGTGGCCGGTGAGTATATATAAATATATATATATATATATATATACACCACACTGGCTGTCACATTAATTACATACACAGAGAATAAAAACTGTCACCTTCACAAATTTCTCATATACCTAAAGCCTTTTTACACTTTTCCAGTGAAGTTTTGAGAAAACCCCTCCATATGTTTCTATTTGTTTCCATTCACACAGTTTACTTGATTTAATTAAAGAGATTTTAAAGGTACCGTATATACTCGAGTATAAGTTGACCCGAATATAAGCCGAGGCACCTACTTTTACCACAAAAAAACTGGGAAAACTTATTGACTCGAGTATAAGCCTAGGGTAAGTATAGGGTGAGAATGCTGCAGCTACTGTAAGTGGAAAAGAGGGTCAACAATGCCCATCTGCAGCCTCACTGTGTCCATCTGCATGCTTCATGCCTCAACCTCACGCCTCATGCCTCAGCCTCAAGTACCTTGATAGGCGTTGTGCCGGCGTTATCTCCTGGCGCTGTGCCCATCTGCAGTCTTAACCACCGGCGCTGTGATACATTCAGTCTAATCGGCGCCCATGCAGTGTAAACAAGTGCCGCCTCCTCCATGACGGAACACTGACTTGGTTTCCCAGCAGTGAGTCAGTGTTCAGCCTATCACGGACGGTGTTCTGACAAGAAAGGTCCCCCCATCGGATAGTGTCCACCCTCTACTGCGCAGTACAGAGGACAAAGGAGACGCCGAAAGTCTCCGAAGAAGAACAGCTGATCATGAGGTATATCGGTTACACTGCATGGCCGCCGATTAGACTGAATGTATCACAGCGCCAGAGGATTAGGCTGCATAGGAGGACTCGAGTATAAGCCGAGGGGGGCATTTTCAGCACAAAAAAAGTGCTGAAAAACTCGGCTTATACTCGAGTATATACGGTAATTACAAAAACAAACCTCTCTATACTTACCTGCTATATGTGATATTATGTGAATTGCACAGAGCGACCCTGAACCTCCTCCTCTCGGTCCCGTACCCCCCACAGGAAGCCACTTCCCATGGGGGCACTTGTGCGTGCTTTGCTGAGCCTTGCTGCTGTGTATATTGACACACAGCAGAACTCAGCCTACGCCCCCCCCCGCCCCCCGCTCCCTTGTCACTGGCTTTGATTGACAGCAGAGGGAGCCAATGGCTCCTGGTGCCCCAGCAAAGCCAATGAGACCTGGAAGTGAGAGGAGAGAAGAGCTGCAGATGCACACAGTGCTGGAATAAATAAGGGCTCAGGTAAGTAAAATGGGGGGTGAGGGGAGATACCAATGCCTAATTATTTTTTACCTAAAATATCTATCATCAGCAGTATATAGCAGTCTTGTGACTTCTATCAGTGTCTAGTTAAAGCTTGTAGTAGGAGTTTTCATTCTCCTCTGACTGTTCTTTGAGGCTGCAGGACCACTGACCCTCTGTCTGGACAGTGCTGATTGAATCTGTACTGATCACATGCACCCTCCCAAAAAAGGAAAAAAAACCTCTTTATCAATATGCACCAAACTGAGCATGTGCAGAGTGCCTTCAAGGCTCTGTACTATCAGGAGATGGATTGGGGATAGTAAAAGAAGGGGAGTATCAGAGAAGACAGGATCAAACAGCCTTTTTGCACAATGCAGAGGATTAACCTCTTATCCCTCTACCTGCATGTGCTGTGACTCTTCGGGTCCCTTCTGCAACCATGCCTGGGTCTCATCTCCACAACCGAACCTCATCTTCACTCCAGACAGAGTACACTTCCAGTGTCACTGAGTGATTCAACAATACATTTTGCTGTCCCATTTGTGTCCTTCATCTGGTCACTCTGGGGCAGAGACTTCATCACATCCTACCTGTCTGCCAAAACACAAATACTTGTGGACTACATACAGATGTATTTGTCATCTGGACTAAAGCCAAGGCCTAGTTGTGAAGATGAGATTGAAGCTCGGTTGTGGGAGGAGCCTGGAGAGTAACGGTGTATGTGGGTGGAGAACTGTGTTTGTTTATATAAGAAGTAAGTGGTTGCGGACTGTGTTCCTGCATTGGGACCCTCATCTAGCTAGGCTTCCAGACTAAATCTATCATTGAAATATCAGTTCTTAACATTTAAAGATATACATTTCCTGGGAAGTTTTTTTTCTAAATCATGTTCTTTTTAACATTCTTCTCTACATCTACAGTTTGTTTGGTAATAACCTGACAGAGGGTTCCTCCATCCACCTGGCATCAGCAATAAGAAATAACCAGACGTTGAGGAAACTGGACTTGTCTGGGAACAATCTGGAGGGTCCTCATTTCAGTGATCTGATGACGGCTGTGACCACAAGCCGGATAGAGCAATTACTGTGAGTATAACAGGACTGATTGTAATAATGTCTGGGGCCTCTTCTCCATCATTCATTGAAGGACACAGCTTAAAGTAATAGTAAACAATCACTTTGTAAAACAACCCATTCAGTTTAAAATAGAAATGAAAGGAAAAACATTTGTGTAGAGATATAACAAAACATTATAAATACCCCTCCCCTATTTTTATAAGTGATCACATTCTTCGTTCTCAGCTGCATAAGAGCTGGGGGGAGGAGAAGCAGCCGAACACTGCACTTCCCAGTGAATGGCTGTGCAGGAAGGGCGTGTCAGGACAAGTGTGATCATTGGAGGAGAGTACACAGAGTTCATAGCACAGCTAGAGAGCTGACCACGCTGTGTTCTCCAGCTTAGTGTGGTCAGTTTTAAATTGAAAGGCAGAGGGACTGGCAGGAACACCGGGGATTTCAAATAAAGGAAGCAATACAAAGAGAACAGGATACTTTTTCATACAAGTACATGGTACAGCAGCCACATATCAGGAATAGGAAGTGTTTAGGTAACAAACACTTTAAAGCGGAATTCCACCCAAAAGTGGAACTTCCGCTTAAAGTACTCCTCACTACCTGACATGCCACATTTGGCATGTCATTTTTTTGGGGGGGAGCGGTTACCTAGTTTTGATAGGTACCCTGCTCCCACTTCTGCCTGCGCCGCCTAGGCGACTTCTCCTCTCCCCTCCCTCCATGCAATCTTCTGGGACACATGTCACAGGTCACAGAAGATTGCCCGGCCATTCAGGACACTCAGCGTGAAATGCGCTGTGCGCATGCGACTATAAAGTTGCAAGCTGTAACAGCCGGGTGCCCACACTTGCGGACAGGCGGAGGGAGAGAACAGAGGCTTCGGGCGGCCACATTGCTGGACCATGGGACAGGTGAGTGGCTGTTTATTAAAAGTCAGCAGCTACACTTTTTGTAGCTGCTAACTTTTAATAAATATGGGTCCAGCTGGAACTGAAATTGAAAGGCAGAGGGACTGGCAGGAACATCGGGGATTTCACATAAAGGAAGCAATACAAAGAGAACAGGATACTTTTTCATACAAGTACATGGTACAGCAGCCACATATCAGGAATAGGAAGTGTTTAGGTAACAAACACTTTAAAGCGGAATTCCACCCAAAAGTGAGTTTGATGCTGCCACCTACAGGAGCAGGACGCTAGGTGCAGCTAAAATTAAAAGCATGCCTAAAGGCATAGCCCCCAACTGTCTCTGATTTCGAGGGACTGTCCCTGATTTGGCGCAATGTCCCTCTGTCCCTCTTCCCCCCTCATTTGTCGCTCATTTTGGTCTGATCTATATAGTTGTATATAAAATGCACTTTTTATCAATCAAAAAGTGTTTCTTAGTGCTAAACCTTTCATCTAATTTCTAAATTGCTGCATTTATAAATTCCAAGAGCCAATATAAAGGAATGGTAGTGGTAAAAAGGCACTTGTGGGTTTAACAAATCTTGTTTTTTTTTACAATTCTCCTTTTAAGGGGGCATGGCAGGGGGTGTGTCCTATGCCTGCATACTTTTGCTGATAGGTGTCCCTCATTCCCATCTCAAAACGTTGGGAGGTATGCATAAAGGGGAGGCCCTCTGGTGGAGGCCAAACCCCAGCTGCAACATAGAAAGTTGTTTTTGCCTAGCATCTTAAGAGTTTGAATGTGGAGCTTTTTAGCTCCTGTTTCTTTCTATTTTTACTGTTTTTGCTTAAATTTTTTTCATTGGAGTTTTGAAGGATGGATTTTGTTCCAATCTATAAAGATTATGTTTTTTCTGAATGCCCTGTCATGAAAAAAAATGGTTACCTTACAGTCCTGTTCACACTGTTGAGTTGCGTTGCTTCACAAATTATATACCCCATGTTGTTTTAATTGTGCTTTGCAGCATCTCAAAACCCCCTATAGAAGTCTATGGTCTTGTACTTGCTTGGACTTGCTTTTCAGTCTGAAGTGCGGTAACCTTTCTAGAGATGTGCGCCGTCAATAAATTTTGTTTTGTTTCGTTCCATTTCGTATTAAGATTAATTCGTAATTCGTGTCCGAAATCCTATTCGGATTCGTACGAAATACGAATTTTCATTAGGTTCGTAAACTTTTCGTAACAATAACGAAAGTATGTTATGATAAATTTATCATTATGAGGGGCTCCCACCATCCCTGTGCTGTGCTGACTTCCTGGGTTTTTAACTTTTACTTTCGTTAACTTTTCATAACAATAACGAAAGTTTGTTATGATAAATTTATACGAAATTCGTAAACGAAATTTCGTATTTCGTACAAAATTCGTATGCATAAAAATTTGTATTTCGGATCCTTACTAATGTACGAATTTTCGGAAATTCGTACGAATCACACATGTCTAACCCTTTCGGAACACTTTTCTGACAGCAATAGACAGGTGGTGAGGAAGCTTTGTATTTCCCCCTCGCTGCTTATTTTGCCCCCTAATTCAGTTGAATGCATCATGGAGGGCAAAATTCCTGTCACTGCCATGGTCTGTGTACACCCCCGGCCACTGCCTCAACAGCTACAGAGTAAGCGGTTGAGTTTTTGCTGGAGCGGGGGGCGGCAAACAACTCAAACCCCCCCGCCACTGTCTGCTGGTCGGTCCTTACCAGCACTTACCCCATCTAGAAGTCCGAGGAGCGGTGGGGATCGGGCATCTGAGGAGCAGCGGCGGGGACCAGATATCCATGCATCGACTCTTCTCCTCCTCGCTTCCGCCGTCTCCTCCCCTCCTCCTAGGCATCCAATAGGAGTGCCTGTCCTTTCAGCCAAATGGGTGACGGATATCAGACCCGCTACCCGATTGGCTGGAAGGAGGATTAGTGTTGCAACAGCGAATGTTCATTCGCTGTTGTAACACACCTGGGTGGGATCGGAGTGCACTCTCTGCGACCCAATCCCACTCTACTTTAAAGCCTATTAGAGCCTCATTCATGCGAACGGTGACCTGAAAGGGGACGGACGCATGCATAGGGGGCAGCCGTGATGGCAATAAATCTATCCATTGTATATAGTGGGGTGACGAGGAGAGAGGGGGCGGAACCCCTAATGAATGGGCCGTCTCTGCGGTTGAGGGGTGATAAAAATGCAGATCAACCTCATGGTCTTACCGCCCCTCAACCTCAGGGTCTCACCGGCGTGATTGACCATGGATTTACATTGGGGGATACTGTTTTTTTTATTACTTTTTGAAACTGTTTTGGTGAATGGGTAGGGGTACTATGTACCCCATACTCATTCACATGGGGGGGGGCCTGGGATCTAGGGGCCCCCTTGTTAAAGGGGGCTTCCAGACTCCAATAAGCCCCCACCCGCAGACCCCACAACCACCAGTCACAGTTGTGGGTATGAGGCCCTTGTCCCCTTCAAGGTGCTTTGAGGCGGGGCCCCTGCCTCAAAGCACCCACCCCCCTATGTTGAGGGAATTTGGCCTGGTATGGTTCATGAGGAGGGGGTGTGCTCGTCCACCTCCCTCCCTTCCTGACCTGCCAGGCTGCATGCTCAGATAAAGGTCTGTCATGGATTTTGGGGGGGACCCCACACCAGCATTCTTTTCTTTACATTTATCTGTCAGTGGGGAAGCCCGCTGACAGATGATGAGTCATCGGGGGTTAAGGATGCGGCGGCCGGCTTCCCTGCACGCTGCTCAACAACCAGCTATTTCTTCACACACAATTTGAATTGATTGATCGTTTTTTCTACTGATCACAATTCTAATTGTTCTAAAAAGTTGGCATTCATTAGAAAATAATAAACAAAACTAATTTTAACTAAACAAATTTTAACGAAAAACTAAACAAATTCTGAAATCAAACTAAACGAATTCCATAATGAAACAAAATTAGTAACATAATGAATCTATCTGAAACTAAAAAAAAATTCTATTCTGCACATGTGTACTGTACTCCACTTTAAAGGAAATGCTTATGTCACTACAAGCACACTTATCCTCTCTGATACACCAATTTAAAGGGGAAATGCAGGAATTGGGCAACAGTCAGCCACATAGAAAATCGCATGGGGGAATTTTCTGCCACGTTCAACGATTTAGTTGACGCTCACACTGAAAAAAAAAAATTAGAATGGCTCAAATATAAAGTTGCTGACCTGGAGGGTCGCTCCAGGTGCAATAACGTGAAAATATGTGGCACTCCGGAAACCGTTTTGCTAAACGACTTACGTTCCTATTTCACAAACATCCTATCCAAGTTTCTTCCAGAAGCCTGACCACCTGAGCTCATACTTGATCACATATATGGACTTCCAAGACCGGCACATGTACCTAACAATTTACCAATTTTAGAGACACAGTGGTGCGAATACATTTTTACCATATCAAGGAGCAATTTATCAGAGCTACAAGAAATGTGGAGAAGATCCCTCAGCAATACACCCACCTACTTTTTATCCTGACCTATCCCAATATACTCTCCTGCACAGAAAAAATCTGATTACAATCATATAAATGGGGGCAACCTCTGAAACTGATCATCACAAAATATTAAAAGAGACTTCATAATCAGAACACTTTAGGAAGGCCTGGATCTTTTGAGAAAGTGGAAAATCCTAGAACCCCAAGAAAAAATGGAATGCCAGTTCTACATCCACCCACTATCTGCATCCTAAATAGCACAAGGCCGAAGGCGCCAACCAAATGATAACCTGAGGCTGTTTCTTTCAGAACCTCTCCAGGGCACACTCCAAAGTCCCCGGACTTCCACCCACAATATATCTAATTAACTGTTACCCCCAGTTGATCTTAAGGTGACATTCTACTCTCCCTTTTCCTTTTTACTTAACCCAGTTCTTTTAAATTTTACTTGGCCTTTTGGCTCAGGTACTTTCATCCAAGTTATCCCTGGTATAGCCATGCTTGGCTCCATTTTTTCATATTTTTTGGTCGTTTGCGACCTTTTGGTTTTTATCTACCTTACTGTTGCTCTATGACTGCATTGCTCTAGTTTACCAAAAACATCCAAGCTATTCCCACTATAAAGTCCATCTACTCAACTGCATGATCTGCTATCATGAGAAGTGGCATCTTACCAGAGTTGTGATCCTTTAGGGGCTTCCATGCTATTCCCATTAGCCTCCGTTCAAGGCCCCACTCCACAATATTCTTCCCTACCTCCATTATGCCATTTAAGATCTCCTCTTTAAATGTGAAGGGCATTAATAGCCCTCAAAAACAACACTCTGAATGGAGAGAAGCCAGAGTTCTTCAAAGCAACATTATATGTCTCCAAGAGACCCACTTCAGAAAGCTGAAAACACCAAATTTTTCACACAAGAGATTCCCTCACACATATATGTCTAATATGTTTAAGAAAAAATGAGTAGTCCTGATTGCAGTTAAGGATGCAGTAACCTTTAAACCGTTGGAGATTATTTGAGATGACTCTGGCCGCTTCCTAATACTGGTCTGCGAAATACATTCCTTTGTTTACAGCATCGTTAATGTGTATCTGCCCAACTAAAAACAAATCTCACGTCTACGTAAAATTTGAAGGAAAGTTAAAGCCGTTCAAAAGGTATTTCTACTACTTTGTTGAGATTTCAACGCAGTCCCAGATGTAAAACTAGATATATCAACAGCCTCGACATCCACTTCCAGATGTTCAACTGTAGCACAGTTTTACAGACATGAAACAGGTCATTAACTACTTACCGCCCGCCGTCATTGTACGTCGGCTGTTAGAAGTGGAATACCGTTGTTATGGCAGCAGCTATCTACCATAACCCCGGTATCCTCTTCAACAGCGGACAGTCCGCTTTCAGATAAAAGTGGTCTCTGCGGTGGATTCGCCACAAGATCACCTTTATCGGGCGGTCCAGTCGTCTCCGCCACTTACCGGAGCTGTCGGTAGCGGCGGAGACGATCGGGTCCTCTCCCCTGACAGGCTGGAGGGAAAGATGGCCCCCAATCAGCTCCATAACAGTGGTCTTAAAAGGGATTTTATTTTTTTTGCAAAAAAAATAAAAAAATGTTTTATTTTTTATTGCATTTAAGTGTAAATATGAGATGTGAAGTCTTTTTGACCCCAGATCTCACATTAAAGAGGACCTGTCATGCTTTTTTCTATTACAAGGGATGTTTACATTCCTTGTAATAGGAATAAAAGTGACCCAACACATTTTTTTAAAAGGACAGTGTAAATATAAAAAGTAAAATAAATAAAAAATTAAAATAAATTTAAAGCACCGAGCTTGCGCGCAGAAGCAATCGCATATGTAGCTACTTACAGAGCTGGACACCCTCTCAGGATGACTGCCACCACTAGTATTCTATAATTTATAAATTAATGGACTTACGGACTGAGCTTGTTGTTTTTTTGCTTAGAGGCTCATTTTTTGAGCATACACTCTCTGTGTGCCAGAATTTTTTTGAATATTTGTATGACAGCACATCATCTTTTATATTTTACCAAAGAAATTGGGTAATGTTTGGGGGTTGTACATAAATTATATGAGCAAAAAAATACTGATTTTAACTTGTGTGAAAAATTTAAAAATTGCCCAGAACAGAAAATGCATTTTCTTTAAGGTGTACATTTTCAAACAATTTTTTTTTAGCATTCTTCTTCTTCTTTACAGTCTTAATAGTAATAAACTGGAACACACTTCTTGTGGTGTTCTGGCGCGTGAAATAGGAAAACTCCAAACCCTGAGGAAGCTTGACCTGTCTAGCAACAATCTGAGAGGTCCTTTTTTCAGTAACCTAATGAAAGCCCTGACGACAACCCAAATAGAGGAATTAATGTGAGTATAACGTGACTGTTTTCAACAAGAATATTCTGGGACATGCGGCCTTCTGTGTAAAACCTCAGACTCACACTATTATTACAGTGTATTCTGAAGGAATTGTTGAATTGTTAACATAACACTAAAAAACTAAAAATTACAGTGTGGCCTTCTGTGTAAAATCTCAGATTCACACTATTATTACAGTGTATTCATGAAGGAATTGTGGAATTGTTAAAATATTATCTAACAAGCCTCATAAATAATTCTAAAGTTTTCCAAGCATATTCCTCAATATTTGGATTTACAGTACACAGAAAACTAGAGCAATTATCACTGTTAAATAAGAAATAATACTTTAAAAAAAAACTTATCACCCCCCCCCCAGAGTAGAGAGTAGTTCAGTGTCACTACTCTGATGACAGTAAAAAAAAAAAAAAAAGTAAAAAAAATGTAATTTTCTTTTTTTTTCTTACTGTGGTGGTGATCCTTATTCAGGATCACTACGACACCAGGTATGATGACACTGTACTGCACTGGTGACAGTATGTGAAAAGAATTGTGTTAAAAAAAAAAAAAGAAATTGCATATAATTTCTTCACTTTTCAAAACATTGTAACAAAAAATTACATCTTCAAAAATTTCACAGAGCTTCTTACTAAATACCGCAGTCTATTTTCCATAAAGGGGTAAAAGTTTGGGGGGGGGGGGGTATTTGTACTGTCCTGGCATCTAAGTGCCTTAAGCATTGAGTCAGTACATCAGAATTTATCAATTTTCAAATATATAAATACCATACACTGGTTTGGGTTTTTACCAAAGAAATGTACCAGAATACATTTGGCCTAGAATTTGGCCTAAATTTATAAAGAAAGATTATTTATTTGCAAAAATTTTTAACAAACTTAGAAAAACTTGTTTTTTAAAAAAAATTGGGGATTTTTCACTTCTAAAATAATAATAAAAAAAAATAGTGGTGATTAAATACCATCAAAAGAAAGCTCTATTTGTGTAAAAAAAATATCTAATTTCATGTGGGTACAGTGTTGCATAACCAATCAATTGCCAGTAAAAGTAGTACAATGCTGAATAGCAAAAATGGCCTGGTCATAATGGAGGTAAAATGTTTTCTTTTGTCTATTTGTTCTAAAAAAATGTTTAAAATAAAATCTGAATTAAAAAAAAAAAAAACACTGAACACTGAATCAAATTGGTCTGCATGGCTGTCGTCCCAGAAGGAAGCCTCTTCTAAAGATGATGCACAAAAAACCCACAAACAGTTTGCTGAAGACAAGCAGACTAGGGACATGGATTACTGGAACCATGTCCTGTGATCTGATGAGACCAAGATAAACTTATTTAGTTCAGATGGTGTCAAGCGTGTGTGGCGGCAACCAGGTAAGGAGTACAAAGACAGGTGTGTCTTGCCTACAGTCAAGCATGGTGGTGGGAGAGTCATGGTCTGGGGCTGCATTAATGCTCCGGCTCTGAAGAACTACAGTTCATTGAGGGAACCATGAATGCCAACATGTACTGTGACATACTGAAGCAGAGCATGATCCCTTCCCTTCAGAGACTGGGCCGCAGGGCAGTATTCCAACATGATAACGACCCCAAACACACCTCCAAGATGACCACTGCCTTGTTAAAGACTCTGAGGATAAAGGTAATGGACTGGCCAAGCATGTCTCCAGACCTAAACCCTATTGAGCATCTGTGGGGCATCCTCAAACGGAAGGTGGAGGAGCGCAAGGTCTCTAACATCCACCAGCTCCGTGATGTAATTATGGAGGAGTGGAAGAGGACTCCAGTGGCAACCTGTGAAGCTCTGGTGAGCTCCATGCCCAAGAGAGTTAAGGCAGTGCTGGAAAAAAATGGGGGCCACACAAAATATTGACACTTTGGGCCCAATTTAGACATTTTCACTTAGGGGTGTACTCATTTTTGTTGCCAGCGGTTTAGACATTAATGGCTGTGTGTTGAGTTTTGAGGGTACAGCAAATTTACACTGTTATACAAGCTGTACACTCACTACTTTACATTGTAGTAACGTGTCATTTCTTCAGTGTTGTCACATGAAGATAGAAGAAAATATTTACAAAAATGTGAGGGGTGTACTCACTTTTGTGAGATACTGTGTGTGTGTGTGTGTGTATATATATATATATATATATATATATATATATATATATATATATATATATATATATATATATATACAGTGGATATAAAAAGTCTACACACCCCTGTTAAGATGTCAGGTTTCTGTGATGTAAAAAAATGAGACAAAGATAAGTAATTTCAGAACTTTTTCCACCTTTAATGTGACTCGTAAACTCTACAACTCAGTTGAACAACAAACTGAATTTTTTTTTGTATAATCTTTATTTCTGAACAAAGACAAAAAGCAACAGGATTGACATTAAAAAAACAAAAAAACATATCAATAACTAACCAGTCGTTAGTAGGTAGCGACTATGTTACATAGCAAAGGGTCTGATTGACCATCCCAAAGAAGAGGCCTACAAGCAAAGACAATTACTTAACTAGTGCTAAAACAGATGACATATAATATCATTATATTGCTCAAGGCCTATCCATGTACTGTTAAAGCTATGAAGACCAAATACCATGTTTCGGACACATGGAGGCGGCAAAAAGGACAATCCTAAAGGTGGGAGGGAAAAGGGGTAAGTAAGTTGGAGAAGAAAGAGCTTTAAAGAGAAAAGTACAAAACATTTATTAAAAACAATAAAAGAGAAGAAAATAAAATTGCACTCAGCTAAGTATTTGGATCACCTAAATATCACAGTATACCATAGACCAGGTACAGGCTGTCTCCAACACGTGAAAACTCTCATGGGGGTTCAACGTTTGTGGGTTGTGAATCTGGTAGGGCCCTATCAATATAATGAATCCAAGTGACCCATATAGTATAAAATGTGCCATGAGTGCCTTTACATGTCGCCATACATTCCTCTGAAGTAATGTCATTCACTAGGGGGATCCAATCTACACGGTTTGGGACTTGAGTTGTTTTCCAGTGAATAGGGATCAGTCGCTTAACCGCATTCAGGAGATGAGGCAACACTGATTTGCGATGGTGACTGAGGAATGTCGGAAACATGAAAAAAATGCGGCATCAGCGAGTCAGGCAATTCGACATCTAGAATGGATTTAATTTTAAGTCTGATGTCCTGCCACAAAGGCTGCAGCTTAGGGCACTCGCACCAAATATGGAGAAAAGTACCCCCGTATCCACACTCCCTCCAGCAGGCACCAGAGAGGGCAGGGTAAATTTTGGCAGGTTTAGAGTAGGGGTGCCGAAATTAATCGATGCATCGCGATTCGGGTGTCCCCGATGAGGCATTGATGCATGTGACCGGGAAAATTGTTTACCGGGATGATGCCCGCAGCTGCAGGCATCATCCCCGTACCGTTTTTAGAGTGGGCAGTCGGCTTTCCAGGGAGAACAACCAATGTGGTTAAAAGCCGCTTGGTTGTTTTTCCGGAGGAGCAGGACATCCTGGTAACCGTAATTTTTTTTTAAAGCGTCGCCTATGGAGATTATTATGTACCGTAGTTTGTCGCCATTCCATGAGTGTGCGCAAAAAGAAACTAACCTGTCCCACAATCCAGCAACGTGGCCACCCGAACCCTCCATTCTCTCCCCCACCTGTCCACAGCACTGGCAATACTACTGTGGGCATCCGGCTGTGACATCTTGCAGCTTCACAGCCAGGTACGCATGTCTCACTGCTCTGTCCTGCATAGCCGGGCAATCTTCTGGGACCTGTGATGTGTCCCAGAAGATTGCAGGGAGGGCCTAAGTGGCCCAAGCGGAAGTGGGAGCTCCTCAGTAATCGTGATGCATCGTGATGCATCGCCGAATCAAATCGTTTACCAGATAATCCTAATCTAAACGAATCGTGAGACCAGTGAAGATGCACAGCCCTACTTTAGAGGGCACTCTGTACCCTTGAGTTAATATTTTAAAACAGTTTTCCTGCATTTTCGTGTCTACTGAACTGGAATGGGTAAGGCGATGTAAGTGGTCAAGTTGTGTCTCAGTAAATGTAAGTTGCAGGTCTCTCTCCCATTCCCTTATATACACTGACTTTCCTCTGGGCTCCAATGCTTGCAACAATACAGGACTGAGATGGAGTGAGGAATCAGATCAGTGGACATACATAACTTTTCAAAAGGAGTAGCAGAGAAAGGGGAACGAATAGCTTGTGGTAGGCTACAAATAAAGTGTTGAAGCTTGTTATATCTCCATTTATCTAAAGGTAAGCGACCATATTGGTCCCTAAGAAACTCCAAAGATAACAATCCCTGATCTTGCACAGACCGACCACAGCACACCTCCCCATCCACTGCCCACAAGCGAAAGAAGGAAAGGTGTTCCCCCGGAGTATACCAGGGGAAGCCTCCCAGAGGGGCACGAGGGGAGGTCTGAAGGGCAAGAGGGGAGGTCGGAGGGGCCAACTGTCCCAAACGATTTAAGATGTCCCATAATTGTAGGGCATAAACAGTGGTAGGAGGTGGACCCGGATAATCCCAGACGCTCTCGGTGTAATCAAGGAGCATGGACCAATAATTTTTTCAATGAGACCCATAATTTGGTAGATAATTTGCAAATTCAATATCTGCTGCAGGACGATCGCCTCGCCTCGTAGTATTTACGAATAGTGGGTAATAGTGGGCCAAGACGTCTATCCGCTTACGTCTTTGCAGGGTGTGGAGAGCTAAACATGAGCTGCGCCCATGCCAGATATATCTCAGAAAAAGACTGTTAACGGTCAAGAAGAAAGACCTGGGCAAAAAAAAGGGGCACCATTTGTAGGAAGAAAAGAATCCGAGGTAGCACATTCATCTTTAAAACACTGACCCAGCCCATCCATGAGAACGCTTCCCAATTCCAACTTTGCAAATCTGCTCTTACAGTAGAGAGTAGAGGGGCATAATTACAAGTGTATAGCTGTGAGCAGAGGGGAGTAAGATGAATCCCCAATTATTTTAGGGAGATGTGACACCAAGTGAAAGAGAATGAAGATTGCAGCAGTGTACAAAGCCCTGGGGCAATATTTAATGGCGGAATTTCAGACTTACTGTAGTTGATTTAAAAATTTGAGAGTAAACCAAACCCCTGCAATTCTGCCATGATGTTGTGGTGAGAGATCAAGGGGTTAACAACATAGAATAGGATCTGCATTAGCGGCTAGCTTATGTGTATTTGACCCTATATAGAATCCCTTAATATCAGGGTTTAAAAGTATTCTATTACATAATTACATAGTTGGTAAGGTTGAAAAAAGACACAAGTCCATCAAGTCCAACCTGTGTGTGTGCGCTTTTATGTCAATATTACATTGTATAACACTGTATGTTATGGTCGTTTATTCTATTGATCAATGGTTCCAGTGTAAGGGCAAAAATTAGGGGGGGATAGCTGGCACCCCTGTCTTGTTCCATTACAAATTAAAAAAATGTCAGAAAGAGTACCATTGACCTTGACTCGACCTCTGGCGAGCCATAAACCAACGCTATTCAGGTGAGAATCTTGGGGCCTAAATTAGTCAGTACTGTTCCACGATATAACGAGTCTACCCTGTCGAATGACTTTTTGGCATTCGTGGAAAGGAGGAGACAGGGTGGATGGTCAGGGTGCGACAGAGCCCAATGTATCAGCTGAATCGCACGGTTAGAATTATAACTGAAATCTTTTAGATAGAGGGAAGTAAAAATGATAAAAAATGTAATAATATGGTTGCATAAGTGTGCACACCCTTACACTAATACTTTGTTGAAGCACCTTTTGATTTTTTTACAGCACTCTTTTTGGGTATGAGTCTATCAGCATGGCACATCTTGACTGTTCTTTGCAAAAACACTTCAAATCTGTCAGATTGGGAGGGCATCTCCTGTGCACAGTCCTCTTCAGATCACCCCACAGATTTTCAATGGGATTTAGGTCTGGGCTCTGGCACTCTGATGTATGCTTTGGGTCGTTGTCATGCTGAAAGATGAAGTTCCTCTTCATGTTCAGCTTTCTAGCAGAAGCCTGAAGGTTTTGTGCCAATATTGACTGGTATTTGTAACTTCATAATTCCCTCTACCTTGACTAAGGCCCCTCTTCCAGCTGAAGAAAAACAGCCCCAAAGCATGATGCTGCCACCACCATGCTTCATGGTGGGTATGGTGTTCTTTTGGTGATGTGCAGTGTTGTTTTTTCGCCAAACATATCTTTTGGAATTATGGCCAAAAAGTTCAACCTTGGTTTCATCAGTCATTTTCCCACATGCTTTTGGGAGACTTCAGATGTGTTTTTGCAAAATTTAGCCAGGGTTGGATGTGAAAATGTAAAATGATGCTGGCAGGAACACTCCCTCCAGGCAGTCGTCATATGACGTCCTCCCGTTCTCGCCGCTCTGGTGCACCCCTGGGGGCACGCAGTGCGGCGATTAGGGATGAGGCGTGTCTCTTGGGGCACAGCCCATCCTCGATCAGTGTAAAGAGCCAATAAAAATGACTATTTACCACGTGACTGGCTGTGTCCAATCACAGCTGGTCACAGAATGTAAACAAACCGCTGTTACCGGGTTCTCCTCCCCACACACCGATCGTGTGTAAGGAGGAGATTGTGGTAACAGCTAGTTACTGCCTACAGTGCACACTGATTTGCCCCAGTAATATTATTATTTTTATTATTATACACGATTTATATAGCGCCAACAGTTTACGCAGCACTTTACAATGTAGAGGGGGGACAGCACAATTACAGTACAGTTCAATACAGAAGGTACAGGAGGGCCCTGCTCATAGAGCTTACATTCTAAAGGGAGGGGGTGGTGGTACAAAAGGTAATAGATGCGGGGAATGATTTCATGGGGGTGGCTCGGGGACAGTTGTTGGTTGGTGTGGGATAGGCTTCCCTGAATAAGTGAGTTTTTAGGGATCTCCTAAAGATGGACAAGTTAGGGGCTGATTGGACATACTGAGGCAGTGAGTTCTAGAGGATGGGAGAGGCTCTGGAGAAGTCCTGAAGGCGAGCATGGGAAAAGGTAACAAGGGAGCTATAGAGCAGGAGGTCCTGGGAGGAGTGGAGGGGACAATTTGGGCAATATCTGCAGAAGAGGTTGGTATTGTAGCTGGGGGCGATGTTGTGGATGGCCTTGTATGTTGTGGTTAGCATTTTTAATTTTATACAGTGGGGTAGGGGAAGCCAGTGAAGGGACTGGCAGAGAGGAGCAGCAGTCACGGATTGGTTAGTGAGGTGTATTAGTCTAGCAGCAGAATTCATAATAGACTGAAGGGAGGATAGCCTGCGTAAGGGTAGGCCATTAAGGAGAGAGTTGCAGTAGTCAAGGCGGGAAATAATCAAGGAGTGAAAAAGTGGCGTTGTGATGTCATTAGTCAGGAAAGGTTGAATTCTGGAGATGTTGTGGAGGTTAAGACGGCAGGATTTAGCCAGTGATTGGATGTGGGGGCTGAAGAAGAGGTTAGAGTCAAGGATTACATCCAGCACCCTGGCATGTGTGGAGGGACCAATGGTTGTGCTGTTTATCTTAATGGTAAAGTCATGGGGGGGACCGGGAAGGAGGAAATATAACAAGCTCAGTTTTAGAAAGATTGAGTTTGAGAAAGTGGTGTGAGATCCATACCGATATGTCAGATTGATCTGGGTGTCGTCGGCGTAGAGGTGGTATTGGAAGCCATTGGAGGTTATCAACTGTCCCAGGGAAGATGTATAGAGCGAGAATAGGAGGGGCCCAAGGACGGAGCCTTGGGGTACCCCAACAGAAAGAGGAAGAGGAGCAGAGGAGATGGAGTTGTAAGTGACACTGAAAGTGCGCTGAAATAGGTAGGAGGAGAACCAGGATAAAGCAGAATCACGGAGGCCAAGGGAGTCTAATTTGCTGAGGAGGAGCAGGTGGTCAACTGTGTCAAAGGCAGCAGAGAGGTCTAAGAGTATGAGTATAGAGTAATTTGCCATTGGTTTTAGCAGTTAGTAGGTCATTAGTGAGTTTTAGTAGGGCAGTTTCAGTGGAATGTTGTGGACATCGTGTGTAAGGAGGAGATTGTGGTAACAGCTAGTTGCTGCCTACAGTACACACTGATTGCTCCCAGTAATAAAGAGGACCTGTCACCAGCTCATCAGAGTACTCAAGTACTTATCTGCAGACCATCAGAGTACCTATCTGCAGACCATCAGAATACCCAAGTACCTGTCACCAGCCCATCAGGGTACCCAAGTACTTGTCTCCAGTCCATCAGAGTACCCGAGTACCTATCTATACCCATGCCTCATAGAATATACATTGGGGTGTTTGCTTCCCAAAATGGGTTCATTTTGTTGGTAATTCCACTGTCCTGGTGCTCCAGGACCTTCAAAGGTTTGATAGGTAGGAATTAAAGTGGATGTAAACCCCAATTTTTTTTTTCATGTCATAATGTAGAGTATAAGATTTCCTATTATTTGAGCCCAGTCTTGCCACAAATAGTTAATCCAGCTCTGAGCAATCCTCTTTTATTGTTCAGTGAGATAAAACTTGACAAACAAAGAAAAACTTTGTCAAATCCTCCCCCTTGCTGTGAGTGACAGGTGATTTACATATCTTGTGCACTAGCCTAAGACAGGCATTATTTTTTAATTCCCACCCCCACTCCTTTCTTCAGCAGCTCTGCAAGGATTGGCTGTTCCAAACCTCAGCATGATTTGGCATGCTGAAGTCATGTGGTTACTTTCCTGTCTTTTCACTGGATGTTAGAGATCATAGCAGAAGTTCAGTGTAAGAAATACACAGGAGAAATGCATATTGACAAGGGGAGTGTAGAGGTGGGCGGGGAGTCTACTGACATCACGACTCTTCCCACCGAGCTCCAGACAAAAGACCCACCCACAGAATCTGCAGTTTTTCATAACAGACAGAGGGGAGACATTTGACAGGTAAAGATACATGCAGGAGGCATGTATATCCTTATAGATAACCCCTATGGCAGTAGTTTAGAAAGGATGACATTGGGTTTACATCCACTTTAAATTAGATGTGTAATTTATGCTCCTAGAACACCTGATGGTGCTCTCTGCATGTCGGGCCTCTCTATGTGGCCAGGCTGTGTAAAAGTCTCACATGTGGTATTGCCATACTCAGGAGGAGTAGCAGAAAATGTTTTGGGATGTCATTTTTGCTATGTACATGCTCTGTGTTAGAAATATCTTATGAATTGACAACTTTGTGTAAACAACAAAAAAAAAAATACGTTTTCATTTTCTTTCCCCATTTTCCAAAAACTTTTGTTCATAAGACTCATTATGTCTCATTGAATATACGTTGGGGTGTTTACTTTCCAAAGTGGGGTCATTTTTTGGGTAATTCCATTGTCCTGGTGCTCCAGGGTCTTCAAAAGTGTGATAGGTCCTTAGGAAATTATATGTGTAATTTATGCTCCTAGAACGCCTGATGGTGCTCCCTGCATGTTGGACCTCTCTATGTGGCCAGGCTGTGTAAAAGATCCACATATGTGGTATCGCCATACTAGCAGAATGTATTTTGGGGTGTAATTGGAAGTATGCATATGCTGTGTGTTAGAAATAACTTATTATGACAATTTTGTGTAAAAAAAAAAATAAATAAATAAAAATTCATCTTTAAAAAACTCATCATACCTCTTACTAAATTCCTTGGACTGTCTACGTTCCAAAAATGGGTCATTTGGGGGTATTTGTACTTTCCTAACATTTCAGGGCCTCAGGAAATGAGATAGGCCATCAGTACATCAGGTGTGATAAATTTTCAATTATTGGCATCATAGCTTGTAGACTCTATAACTTTCACACAGACTAAATAATATACACTTATTTGGGTCATTTTACCAAAGATATGTAGCAGTATAAATTTTGGCCCAAATTTCTGAACAAAAATTACTTATTTGCAAAATTTTATAATAGAAACTAAAAAAAAAGTTTTTCGAATTTTTGCTTTTTTTCACTTATATTGCAAAAAATAAAAAATCCAGCGGTGATTAACCACTTCCCGCCCGGCCTATAGCAGAATGACAGCTGGGCAGTGGTTCAGTTATCCTGACTGGACGTCATATGACGTCCAGCAGGATAACAGCCGCCTCGTGCCCGTGGGGGCATGCATCGTGGCGATCGGTGGTGCGGCGTGTTAGTCTGACACCGCTACACCGATCTCGGTAAAGAGCCTCCGATGGAGGCTCTTTACCACATGATCAGCCGTGTCCAATCACGGCTGATCACGATGTAAACAAGAAGAGCCGTTGATCTGCTTTTCCTCACTCGCGTCTGACAGACGCGAGTAGAGGAGAGCCGATCACTGGTCTCCTGACAGGGGGGTCTGCGCTGATTGTTTATCAGTGCAGCCCCCCAAGGATGCCCACACTGGACCACCAGGGAAGCCCCTAACATGTGGATGGCCATGGGGGACATACTTGGCATGCAAATATATGCCCAATATATGCCAATCAGTGCCCACAAATGGGCACTGACTGGCACCATTATGGATTAGATCAGACCAGTGATGCTCAGCAATGCCACTCATCAGTGTCATCAGTGCCACCTATTAGTGCCCATCAGTGCCCACCGATCAGTGCCCATCCGTGCTACCCATCAGTGCCTCCCATAAGTACCCATCAGTGCCACCCATAAGTACCCATCAGTGCCGCCTATGAGTGCCCATCAGTGCCGCCTATGAGTGCCCATCAGTGCCACCTATCAGTTCCCATCAGTGCCCATCAGTGCCACCTCATCGGTGCCCATCGGTGCTGCCTTATCAGTGCCCGTCAGTGCAGACATATCAGTGCCCGTCAGTGCAGACATATCAGTGCCCGTCATTGAAGAAGAAAACTTACTTATTTACAAAAAATTTTAACAGAAACAAAGAAAAACTTTTTTAATAAATAAAAATCACAGAGGTGATCAAATACCACTAAAAGAAAGCTCTATTTGTGAGAACAAAATGTAAAAAAATTTGTTTGGGTACAGTGTAGCATGACCGTGTAATTGTCATTCAAATTGCTACAGCGCTGAAAGCTGAAAATTGGCCTGGGCAAGAAGGGGGTGTAAGTGCCTGGTATTGAAGTGGTTAAATAGCACCAAAAGAAAGCTCTATTTGTTTGAAAAGAAATTACAATTTTGTTTGGGTACAGTGTTGCATGACTGAGTAATTGTTATTCAAAGAGAGAACACTGAAAGCTGAAAATTGATCTGGGCAGGAAGGGGGTATTGAAGAGATTAATAAGAAAAGGCTTCTGTCTTGCCACTCTACCCCATAGCCCTGACATATGAAGAATACGGAAGATTGTTGTCACATGTACCACACAGCCAGTACTTGCCAGATATTCCTGCAGCTCCTTTAATGTTGCTGTAGGCCTCTTGGCTGCCTCCCTGACCAGTTTTCTTCTTTTCATAAATTTTGGAGGGACGTCCAGTTTTTGGTAATATTTTCTTCACTTCATGATGACGGTCCTCACTGTGTTCCATGGTATATCTAATCCCTTGGAAATTATTTTCTACCCTTCTCCTGACTGATACCTTGTAACAATGAGATCCCTCTGATGCTTTGGAAGCTCTCTGCGGACCATGGCTTTTGCTGTAGGATGCGGCTACGAAAATGTCAGGAAAGACCTACTAGAACAGCAGAACTTTATTTGGGGTTAATCAGAGGTACTTTACATGATGGCAGGTGTGTACTGATTCCTATTTAACCACTTGAGCCCCGGACCATTATGCTGCCTAAGGACCAGAGGTCTTTTTCCAATTTGGCACTGCGTCGCTTTAACTGCTAATTGCGCGGTTATGCAATGCTGTACCCAAACGAAATTTGCGTCCTTTTCTTCCCACAAATAGAGCTTTCTTTTGATGGTATTTGATCACTTCTGCAGTTTTTATTTTTTGCGCTATAAACGGAAAAAGACCGAAAATTTTGAAAAAAAATGATATTTTCTACTTTTTGTTATAAAAAAAATCCAATAAACTCAATTTTAGTCATACATTTAGGCCAAAATGTATTCGGCCACATGTCTTTGGTAAAAAAAATGTCAATAAGCGTATATTTATTGGTTTGCGCAAAAGTTATAGCGTCTACAAACTAGGGTACATTTTCTGGAATTTACACAGCTTTTAGTTTATGACTGCCTATGTCATTTCTTGAGGTGCTAAAATGGCAGGGCAGTACAAAACCCCCCCAAATGACCCCATTTTGGAAAGTAGACACCCCAAGGAAATTGCTGATAGGCATGTTGAACCCATTGAATATTTATTTTTTTTGTCCCAAGTGATTGAATAATGACAAAAAAAAAAAAAAAAAAAAATATTTACAAAAAGTTGTCACTAAATGATATATTGCTCACACAGGCCATGGGCCTATGTGGAATTGCACCCCAAAATATATTCAGCTACTTCTCCTGAGTACGGGGATACCACATGTGTGGGACTTTTTGGGAGCCTAGCCGCGTATGGGACCCCGAAAACCAATCACCGCCTTCAGGATTTCTAAGGGTGTAACTTTTTGATTTCACTCTTCACTGCCTATCACAGTTTCGGAGGCCATGGAATGCCCAGGTGGCACAACCCCCCCCCAAATGACCCCATTTTGGAAAGTAGACACCCCAAGCTATTTGCTGAGAGGCATATTGAGTCCATGGAATATTTTATATTTTGACACAAGTTGCGGGAAAGTGACACTTTTTTTTTTTTTTTTTGCACAAAGTTGTCACTAAATGATATATTGCTCACACAGGCCATGGGCCTATGTGGAATTGCACCCCAAAATACATTTAGCTGCTTCTCCTGAGTATGGGGATACCACATGTGTGGGACTTTTTGGGAGCCTAGCCGCGTACGGGGCCCCGAAAACCAATCACCGCCTTCAGCGTTTTTAAGGGCGTGAATTTTTGATTTTACTCTTCACTGCCTAACACCGTTTCGGAGGCCATGGAATGCCCAGGTGGCACAAACCCCCCCCAAATGACCCCATTTTGGAAAGTAGACACCCCAAGCTATTTGCTGAGAGGCATGGTGAGTATTTTGCAGCTCTCATTTGTTTTTGAAAATGAAGAAAGACAAGAAAAAACTTTTTTTTTTTTTCTTTTTTCAAATTTCAAAACTTTGTGACAAAAAGTGAGGTCTGCAAAATACTCACTATACCTCTCAGCAAATAGCTTGGGGTGTCTACTTTCCAAAATGGGGTCATTTGGGGGGGTTTTGTGCCACCTGGGCATTCCATGGCCTCCGAAACTGTGATAGGCAGTGAAGAGTGAAATCAAAAATTCACGCCCCTTAGAAAGCCTGAAGGCGGTGCTTGGTTTTCGGGGTCCCGTACACGGCTAGGCTCCCAAAAAGTCTCACACATGTGGTATCCCCGTACTCAGGAGAAGCAGCAGAATGTATTTTGGGGTGTAATTTCACATATTCCCATGGCATGTTTGAGCAATATATCATTTAGTGACAACTTTGTGCAAAAAAAAAAAAAAAAAAAAAAAAATTTGTCTCTTTCCCGCAACTTGTGTCGCAATATAAAATATTCCATGGACTCGACATGCCTCTCAGCAAATAGCTTGGGGTGTCTACTTTCCAAAATGGGGTCATTTGGGGGGGTTTTGAACTGTCCTGGCATTTTATGCACAACATTTAGAAGCTTATGTCACACATCACCCACTCTTCTAACCACTTGAAGACAAAGCCCTTTCTGACACTTATTTTTTACATGAAAAAGTTTTTTTTTTTTTGCAAGAAAATTACTTTGAACCCCCAAACATTATATATTTTTTTAAAGCAAATGCCATACAGATTAAAATTGTGGGTGTTTCATTTTTTTTTTTCACACAGTATTTGCGCAGCGATTTTTCAAACGCATTTTTTGGGGAAAAAACACACTTTTTTAAATTTTAATGCACTAAAACACACTATATTGCCCAAATGTTTGATGAAATAAAAAAGATGATCTTAGACCGAGTACATGGATACCAAACATGACATGCTTTACAATTGCGCACAAACGTGCAGTGGCAACAAAATAAATACATTTTTAAAAGCCTTTAAAAGCCTTTACAGGTTACCACTTTAGATCTACAGAGGAGGTCTACTGCAAAAATTACTGCCCTCGATCTGACCTTCGCGGCGATACCTCACATGCATGGTGCAATTGCTGTTTACGTTTGACGACAGACCGCCGCTTGCGTTCGCCTTAGCGCAAGAGCAGGGGGCGACAGGGGTGCTTTTTTTTTTTTTTTTTTTTTTTCTTTATTATTTTTTTGCTTTTTTATCTTATTTTTAAACTGTTCCTTTCATTTTTTTTTTTTTAAATCATTTTTATTGTTATCTCGGGGAATGTAAATATCCCCTATGATAGCAATAGGTAGTGACAGGTACTCTTTTTTGAAAAAATTGGGGTCTATTAGACCCTAGATCTCTCCTCTGCCCTCAAAGCATCTGACCACACCAAGATCGGTGTGATAAAATGCTTCCCCAATTTCCCAATGGCGCTATTTACATCCGGCGAAATCTAAGTCATAAAATGCTCGTAGCTTCCGGTTTCTTAGGCCATAGAGATGTTTGGAGCCACTCTTGTCTCTGATCAGCTCTATGGTCAGCTGGCTGAATCACCGGCTGCATTCTCAGGTTCCCTGTTGAGACAGGAGAGCCAGAGAAAAACACGGAAGACGGTGGGGGGGGGGGGGCATTCCCTCCCACGGCTTGTAAAGGCAGTCTAGAGGCTAATTAGCCGCTAGGATTGCTTTTACATGAAAGCCGACCGCTGGCTGAAAAGAATGATACCAAGATGATACCTAAACCTGCAGGCATCATTCTGGTATAACCACTCAAAGTTGTGAATGGCGTACCTGAAGACAAAAAAATGGTTAACAATAAAGCACAGTAAACAATAAAGTATAAATAATTACATACCTGAAAAACAAACATGATAAAACATAATAACAATAACAATAACAATAACAATAAAACACTGCAGAATAGAATACAGTAAAAAAAGAGCAGAACAATAGAGAGAGAGAATAGAGAGAGAGAACAATAAAACGACAACTATTTTTTTTTATTTTATATATATTTTTTTTTTTTTTACACTTTTTTTGTAACTAACTTTTATAACTGTAACCGGTTCCAGGTTCGGGTCTCTCAAAATGCGATGGCATCTTGGGAGACCCTGTGAAAGTGTGCCTAGTCTGTGCAATGCTGTACCCTACGCTAATACTCAACTAGTGTATGGTAGCGTTCAAAACATTCACCAATGCAAAGACCAGGATTGTCAGGACAGAAGGGACAATAATAGCGGGTGTCACGCCTATATCCGCGTTTGCTGCAGACACAACATCTTTTTGGGGGGGGTTCGTTGGGTAGGGGTACTCGGGAGCACATAAAAATGCCTCTCATGCAGCCGACTGCATTTCGTTGGGGGATGTGAATGGGGGAAGTACGGGCGCTGCAGAAGTGGTGGGTTCCCAATTAGGATTGGCGAATGCAGCAGGAAGGGCACTATGGGCACGACGGGCCTGTGTTTGTCTTTTTGGTGGCAGCGGGACACTACTTGTGCTTGTCACCTCACCAGCTTGAACTGCACTTATGGGACTCACCACGTCACCAAGTGTTACTGCAGTGCTGGTTTGACTACGACCGGGGTGTACTAGGCCGCTGGTGCTTGCCAGTTCAATAAAAAGCTTCCAAAAAAACTGTTAGCGATCGCAGGGATCAGGCCTGACTCTGCGAACGCTGCAGTTATGCGTTTAGTGTTTTGTAAGTGACAGTGATCGATCGATACTGCACTTGGGTGGGCTGGACTGGGCCGGGCGGAGGGGCAAAACGCAGGTGCTAGCAGGTATCTGGGTTGATCCCGCTAACACTGCGTTTTTGGGAACCCTAAACTGCTGGGGACGCTAGTATAGATCTGATCTGATCGGATCAGATATTGATCCGTTCAGATACTATACCACTAAAGGAGGCGTATGCTGCGTGCGTGGGTGTTAGCGGTACTGGCGCTAACCTGACGCTGCCTGGGGCCGGTGCTTGCTAGTTCACCAAAATGCTACCAAAAAAACTGTTAGCGATCGCAGGGATCAGGCCTGACTCTGCGAACGCTGCAGTTATGCGTTTAGTGCCTTGTAAGTGTCAGTGATCGATCGATACTGCACTTGGGTGGGCTGGGCTGGGCCGGGCGGAGGGGCACAACGCAGGTGCTAGCAGGTATCTGGGCTGATCCCGCTAACACTGCGTTTTTGGGAACCCTAAACTGCTGGGGACGCTAGTATAGATCTGATCGGATCAGATATTGATCCGATCAGATACTATACCACTAAGGGAGGTGTACGGTGCGTGCGTGGGTGTTAGCGGTACTGGCGCTAACCTGACGCTGCCTGGTGCTTGCTTGCCAGTTCACCAAAATGCTACCAAAAAAACTGTTAGCGATCGCAGGGATCAGGCCTGACTCTGCGAACGCTGCAGTTATGCGTTTAGTGTTTTGTAAGTGACAGTGATCGATCGATACTGCACTTGGGTGGGCTGGGCGGAGGGGCAAAACGCAGGTTCTAGCGGGTATCTGGGCTGATCCCGCTAACACTGTGTTTTTGGGAACCCTAAACTGCTGGGGACGCTAGTATAGATCTGATCAGATCAGATATTGATCCGATCAGATACTATACCACTAAGGGAGGCGCATGCTGCGTGCGTGGGTGTTAGCGGTACTGGCGCTAATCTGACGCTGCCTGGGGCGACGCATATCACCGCCGGGCGATCAGGGGGCTAAACCTTTATTAGGTAATAAACGGCGGGTGCCCTGACACTATAAAAAATAAACGAACTAACCTGCGTCACCCGTAACGGTTATACGGTGATCAGTGGTGAAAGGGTTAACTAGGGGGCAATCAAGGGGTTAAAACATTTATTAGGTAGTATATGGGGGTCCCTGTCACTATAAAACGCTGACGGCGAACCTAAATATTTACCTCACTAACTAGCGTCACCAGCGACACTAATACAGCGATCAGAAAAATGATCGCTTAGCAACACTGGTGACAGGGGGTGATCAAGGGGTTAAAACTTTATTAGGGGGGGTTAGGGGGGTACCCTAGACCTAAAGGGGGGTAATACTCACTGTCCCAACACTGTAACTGTCACAAACTGACACTATGCAGTAATCAGAAAAAAAAAAAAAAAAAAAAAAAAAAAACCTGCTGGTGTCAGTTTGTGACAGGGGGGGGGGGTGATTGGGGGGGGATCGGGGGGCGATCGGGGGGGGGATCGGGGTGTTTTGTATGCCTGGCATGTTCTACTGTGTGTGTAGTGTGTTGTGCACTCACATTGATGTCTTCTCCCCTCGGCGCTGGAACGGAAAATACCGAGCCGAGGGGAGATGACATCATTTCCTTTGCTGCTGTTTAGCATACAGCAGCAAAGGAGTGTTCCCATTGGCCGGCGGCGATCGCGAGGGGGGGGCCACGAACGGATGGCCTCCCCCTCATCTCGGATCGCCGGGGAACAGAACGGGACCGCTTCGGGCACCGGGGGGGGGTCCGATCGGACCCCCCACCCGCGAGAGGCAAATCACGTACATGTACGTGATTTTGCCTGCCCGTGCCGCCTTGCCGACGTAAATCGGCGTTAGGCGGTCCTTAAGTGGTTAACATGAGTTTGAATGAGATTGTTTAATTCTGAACACAGCTACATCCCCAGTTATAGGAGGGTGTGCACACTTATGCAGCCACACTATTTTATTTATTTTATTTTTACTTCCCTCCACCTAAAAGATTTCAGTTTGTTTTTCAACTGAGTTGCACAGTTTATAGGTCACATTAAAGGTGGAAAAAGTTCTGAAATTATTTATCTTTGTCTCCTTTTTTTACATCACAGAAACCTGACATTTTAAAAGGGGTGTGTAGACCTTTTATATCCACTGTGTATATGTATATATATGGGACAACAAGTGTCCACTAGCATTGTCACAAAGAGAAGATGGAGGTTCTTTCCACAACACAGTCCTTCTTAGAGCTTCTCAGAGAGATCGTGTTTCCTTTTGTTATAGTAATGAATCATGTAAAGGCATATAAAGGTCCAAAACCCTGCAAAACAGCTTACTAGATCAACATAGGAAAAAGTTATTAGGAAGAGAAGCAAAACCTATTAAAATCCTTCGCTGGAGGCATGGCAATTACAATGAAGAAATTAGGAGCCATTCATATACAATTTTATGGAATATTTTTCTTTTGGTTACCATTCTTCTCTTACCCTACAGTTTGAATAATAATGACCTTACCGACAGTTCCTGCCCACCCCTGGCATCCATAATAGGAAGTAACCAAACACTGAGGAGACTGGATCTGTCCTGGAACAATCTGGAGGGTCCTCATTTCAGGGATCTGATGACAGCTCTGACCACAAGCCAGATAGAGGAATTACTGTGAGTATAACAGGACTGATTGGAACTAGACATGTGCAATTCGTTCAGTTATGAATCAAAATTATTTTGAAATCTTCGTTATTTGGATGCATCCGAATCTCAATAGTAAAACATTTCTATGAATCCAAAACAAATTATTACAAAACAACATATTCATTTGTTTCATTTGAATGACGTGATGCGATATTTGGCCTTTTGTTAAAAATGTTTGAAGCATCCGATATAACGTAACGGCTTAGCAAATTATTTATTTTGATTCAGACCTATTTTGTTTTATGTTGCATTAAGGTTTTTCATTATTATAGAAAATGCACTACATTTGAAATGGACACATATTGAAAAAAATACGGTAAGGTATGGAAGTGAAAAAGGATGATTCCTACTTATTTGTTTGGATTCAGGTGGATCCATCAATCGACCCTTTGCAACAACACTCTAAATTTAGCTTGTGTGCTTCCCATTATTCTTGATCATTGCTAAAAAGTTTCTACGCCTTGATTGAAGTCCACCTCTGGTAAATTAAATTAAAGGTGTTGTAAAGGTTTGTGTTTTTTCACATTAAGGTGAAAAAACACCTGGCAATCACGGGCCCCCCAGCCCCCCCCTTTAACCGGCTCTGTGCTTCCCTGGCGTCCTCTTCTCCATGGAGTCTCGGCGTTGATTGGATAGATTAATAGCAGCGCAGCCATTGGCTCCCGCTGCTGTCAATCAAATCCAATGATGCGCCCGCTGGGGGGCGGGGCCGAGTCATACACTCGGCGGCTATGGCCGCCGAGTGTATGACACGGGAGCGTGCCCGCAAGGTAACCCCCTCGGGAGAGTGCTTTTCCTAGGGAGTTATCTAATGTGGGGTGGAGCCGCGAGAGCCGCCGTGGGACCCCAGAAGAGGAGGATCGGGGCCAGTCTGTGCAAAACGAACTGCACAGTGGAGGTAAGTATGACATGTTTGTTATTTTTTTATTTTTTTTTAAACTGAACCTTTACAATCACTTTAATGCCCTGTACACACGGTCGGATTTTCCGATGGAGAAAGTGCGATTGGATTGTGTTGTCGAAAATTCCGATCGTGTGTGGGCTCCATCAGACTTTTTTTGTCGGAATTTCCGACACAAAGTTTGAGAGCAGGATATAACATTTTCTGACAAAAAAATCCGATCCTTTAAATTGCGATCGTGTGTAGACAAATCCGACGCAAAAAGTGCCACACATGCTCATAATAAATTAAGAGACGAAAGCTATTGGCTATTGCCCCGTTTATAGTCTGGAGGTACGTGTTTTACGTCACTGCGTTTAGAACGATCAGATTTTTCGACAACTTTGTGCGGCCGTGTGTATGCAAGACAAGTTTGAGCCAACATCCGTCGGAAAAAATCTGATGGATTTTGTTGTCGGAATGTCTGTTCAATGTCTGATTGTGTGTACAGGGCACAAGTGGACGTGATTTAGAAAGGCACACACCTCTCTATAAAAAGCCTCGCAGCTGACAATGCATACTGTATCAGAGCAAAAGCAATGAGCTAAAAGTTACTGCCTGCAGAGCTCAGAGACCGGATTATTGCAAGGCACAGATCTGGGGAAAGCTACAAAAAATTCTGTTGCATTGAAGGTTCCCAAGAGTACAGAGGCCTCCATATTTCTCAAATGGAAGTTTGGCACAACCAGGACCCTTCCAAGAGCTTGTTGTTGGGCCAAATTGAGTAATCGGGGGAGAAGGCTGTAGTAAGAAAGGTGACCAAGAACCTGATGGTCACTCTGACTGAGCAGAGATCCTGTGTGGAGAAGGGGCAAAGTTCCAGAAGGACAACCATCACTGCAGCCCTCCACCAATCTGGGGTTTATGGCAGAGTGGCTGGACGGAAGCCTCTCCTCAGTGCAAAACACATGGAAGCCCACTTGAAGTTTGTAAAAAAGCACCTGGGGGACTCTCAAACTGTGAGAAGCAAGATTGAACTGTTTGGCCTTAATTCTAAACCTTATGTCTGGAAGAAGCCAGGCAGCGCTCATCACCTGCCCAATACCATATCAACTGTGAAGCATGGTGGTGGCAGCATCATGCTGTGGGGGAGTATTTCAGTAGCAGGGACTGGGAGACTGGTCAGGGTTGAAGGAAAGCTGAATGAAGCAAAGTACAGAGATATCCTCAATGAACACTTGTTCCACAATGCTCAGGACCTCAGACTGGGCCAAAGGTTCACCTTCCAACATAACGGTCCTAAGCACATGGCCAAGACAACACAGGAGTGGCTTAGGGACACCTCTGTGAATGTTCTAGAGTGGCCCAGCAAGAGCCCTGACTTGAACCTGATTGATCATCTCTAGAAAGACCTGAAAAAAGCGGTCCCCATCCAACCTAATTGAGTTTGAGAGGATTTGCAAAGAAAGTGGCAGAAAATCCCCAAATCCTGGTGAATAAAACTTGTGTCATACCCAAAAAGACTACAGGCTGTAATTGCTGCCAAAGGTGCTTTAACAAAGTATTTAGTAAAGGGTCTGAATACTTATGTACATGTGATATTCAGTTTTTCATTTTTAATGAACTCACAGACATTTCTAAAATTCGGTTTTCACTTTGTCGTTATGGGGTACTGAGTTTAGATTAATGAGGGAAAAAAATAATTTAAACAACTGCAGTATCAGGCTGCAACATAACAAAATTAAAAAGGTGAAGGGGGCCTAAATATTTAGCGAATGCACTGTATGTAATCTCTCAAAAAATGAATTAATATGTTAAAACAAATCTAGCCAATCTTCTGAAATAACTTCTTAAAAAGGAATCGGTTCAAAAAATGTAATATATGAAATGAATCTGAAATATATGAAAAAACATTACAAATATAATGAAATTATTAACTTAACGAATGAATCTGAAATTAAACAAATTTTTTCAAGTCTCCAATTGGAACAATAATTTTCTCGGTCCCTTTTTATCTTAAACCTCAATAAATAATAAAAAAATTGCATTTTTATGAAGGAGTTAAATCTTAGATTCACTCTATATGCACAATGCATTAATAATTTATTCCTGCACCCTATATGTAACAAGTATCATTATCAGTGAAAGCATCCACCATTCCAATAACGTTTGGATTCTAGAATTATTCAGTAGAAAATGGTGTATTTGCAGCTGCTGACTTTTTAAAAAAAAATTTTTTTGCGGGACTCCCACTTTAAATACTCCTTAAATAAATGTTATACTGATGTTGGCCAAGATTGTTTGTGTCTAATCTGCTTGCAATCTTATGAATGAATGAATGAATGAATGATTTGTAAAGCGCTGCAAATGCGAACTGAATCGCCTCAAGGCGCTGATGCATTGTGTTGTCAAGCTTCACTAGAAGAGGTAGGTCTTGAGTTTTTTCCTGAAAGCCAGATGGTTTTCTTCCATGCGGATGTAAGTCGGAAGAGTTCCATAGCCGAGGTCCCTGGACTGCAAATCTTCGTTCTCCCCTTGCTTTGTAGCGGTATTTGGGAACGAGGAGGAGGTTTTGGCTAGATGATCGCAGATTCCGATTATGTGCAAAAGTACTGGCAGACTGTGGCATCCCAGTTTGCACAGCGGTGGGACTTTCCTAACTGCGGAGGGACAATCGATGGGAAACATGTCCACATCATACCACCACCCCACTCGGGGTCATACTATTTTAATTATAAGGGGTTCAATAGTATTGTGTTGATGGCGGTGGTGTCGGCGACATATGTGGGGAAGAATGGCCTTGTGTCGGATGGTGGAGTCTTTGCCCAGACAGAGTTTTCCAGATGTCTCCAGAGTGGTGGCTTGGCATTGCCACCTGCTGCGGATAACGTGGAAGGACTCCTGTTCGTGTTTGTCGCAGATGAAGCGTTTGGTCTGGGTGATCACCTGATGAGGCCATTCCCCCAGAGGACCCTCACCCCGGAGAAGAGGGTTTTTAATTACCGGCTGGCCAGAGCCAGAACAGTTGTGAAGAATGCCTTTGGGATAATGGCCAACCAGTTCCGCCTATTTCTTATGGCAGTTAATATGGCGGAGTACAAACTGAACCACATAGTGCTAGCATGCTGCATACTTCACAACTTTTTAAGGAGAAATGCTCCTAATTATGTTGCCTCAGTTGGGCCTGAGGCCGGACTTCATGAAAATACACTGATGGCCCTGGACGCTGGCCGTCCTGGCTTGCCCCCCAAATCGCCCATGAATTGCGGCAAAAATATGTTGATTATTTTACGGGTAGGGGGGCCATTGCTATGCCAGCAAATTTGTAAATCTTTTCTAATTTAAAAAAAAAAAATTATCTGATAAAATCTTGAATTTGATTTACTGCTTGTGTTTCTTTTAGCTGTATCCTAGGTTCTCCTAGTGCACTTGTAGTGCCAAGTGGTTTTTCCATTATTAAATAACCCCCATTGTCACTGTAAACATAAACTTAATACAAAAACTGGTATTGAGCATTGAAAGAAGAAGCCACACATTGTTGAGTATAAAACCTTTTACTCCGTGCACATTCACATGTGTGTTATAAAACATTTTTGGGTAAAAAAACATCTTTGTTTTATAAAGTTTTACCTTGAAATTTTTTTTTACATAAACAGGCATGTTTCAAAACATAACATACACAACTCTGGAACTTACAAAAGTTCATCATTGAAAAACTAAAGGCAATATCAGACATTATAGTGTCAAAATATGTTGATATTGCCTTCATCAGATGGGGTGATGTCACCCCTGTAAAAGCCAAATTTTGAAGATGCCCACAAATTGAGAGGCAAAATGAGGATTTCCTTTCTGATCCCATGCCTAATGTCAACATGTGCCATCTCCCATCATGGGGGATCAATGGACGTGTTTTGGGGGTGCAACCTCTTCCTCTCACCTACTTGAGTTGCGAGGAAGGGGTTGCACCCACAAAACGCGTACATTGATATCCCCTGATGGCACATAGCACATGTTGACACACTGTGTGCATCTTAAAAAATAGGCTTTTAAAATGCGATAAAAATTTTTAAAAATTGGTCCAAAAAAATCTAAAATGGTGGCATTTTGTTGTTATTTAGATTCTCCCTAATACATCAATCATGTTCTTCATTTTTTGTTCAACAACATTGGTTTTTTGCTTTATAATGTCTAAATCCCGACTACACACCATTATGTCCTGGATTTGTATTTGTGCACTTGCTCTGGTGAAATGAGGAGCTTGTTATTCCACAACCAGCACATCACCTAAAATAAAAAATACACACCATATATTATAAATATGCAGGCATACCTCTATTACCTGAATCTGTGGTGTCAGACACTGACCTGTTGTGGTGACAATTTCAACCACTTCTTCCACCTCTCCTCCCTCCACATCCTGAGGTTGTGGTGTCCTCTGTTCCCCTTCTTCTCAGATGTCCCAAGTCTTTTCTCCCCTAGGAGAATGAAACAAAAGGTATACTTAGCACACAGATATTTGAGGCCAGAAATAGGAATATGAAACATCGCTTGGAAGTGGGGTACAATTGTCTGTTTTGGCAGAGTTCCAAGCTGAAGACATGAATTTTTCCCTTACCAAAGCTTACTTACCTTTTTTGGAAAAGTTTCACACATGGAGACACCCCAAGTATCCACTGGAGCACCTGTGTGGGACACCCTAAAAAGGTTGTTCTGGTGTCCCACACTAGTGCTCCTGAGTCCAGATGTATAAACAGCTGCGGAGTGTCATCTCCTTACATTACACTGAATCACGTTTGCATTTCGTTCTAGTTACAAACATATCTAGACAACAATGTACTAAACTTCTTTTAATACAAATTAGCATGACCAAATGTAGTTAACTCATTTTTAACTGTACAACAACAGTAAAGAAAAGCACATGAGCAACATGCAAGTAATAATAAAAATAGAAACACAGGACAAATACTTACTCTTTAGAAGCAGTTTCCTGATCCCTCTGTACTGATCGTGCTCCCTCAATTTCAGGTCTGACGAGTGTTTCCTCAATAGCTCCTTGGATCGTCGTACCCCAAAATTCCTGTTCAGACTTCTCACAGACTTCTCACAACTTTAGACATGATCTTGGCCTTTCTCACATTAAGGTTGGAGTACGGTCCATGCTTCCCATCATAGTCGGTCCTCTTCAAGATGTCCACCATCTCTACAAAGGACATATTTGAGGCCTTATATCTCCTCCTGGATCGGGACATTTCTGGCTCCGGGCTTTCCTCCTTGTTACGCACCTGCTGTGTCTCCGCCATGTTCCTCTCCCACTGCAACGAAAGAGAAGGGGCGGGGAATATACTAGAGAGCACGCCAGGGGTGGGTTACACGGGCAGAGTTTTACGCATGCTCAGTGTATATAAAGCTAACAAGCGTGTGTCATACCTACGTTCTGTGTGCGGAGGAAGGAGGAGTGGAAGCGCCAAACGTTCTAACGAAGGTAACATTTTAACTTGGGATATCAGTGGCCTATACTAATTCTAGATTGAGGCCTATATTGGGATAAGATTAGGAGAGTTTAGCCTGATATTAGTGTTTTTGTCTTGTGTTTTGTCTTGCAGCAAATATGAAACAATTCAAAGACCCTGAATTCATGGGCTAGTTCATAGACAGATACAGGGATCTGAGAAATTTGTGGGAGGTTAAAAACCCCTTATATCAAAATAGACCAGCTAAGAAGGCAGCGCTGGAGAAACTGCTGCAATTTGTGAAACGCAAGTCCCCGACACAGACATTGAGTTTTTGGATAAGAAAATTGGTAGCTTGAAAAGCATGTATAGGAAGGAGCTTAATAAGGTCCAGACTTCCATGAAATCAGGAGCAGCAGCAGAGGATGTGTATGTACCCATTCTGTGGTACTACAACAGGATGCGGTTTCTGGAAGACCAGATTGAAGCCAGGGAATCACTTTCTACACTTCCTTCCACCCTTTCGTCCACCCTTCCCTCAACCCCAGATGAGGCTTCCGGGGACCAACCTGTGCCTTCCATCCTGGAAGAAGTTGAGGAGCCCAGCTGGAGCCAGGTATGACATTTTTTAACATATTTATTGTCCTAAAATTATTGTTGTCAACTAGATGTTATTATTGATAACAAATTGATGATTTAACAAAAAGTGTTTTTACATATCAATAGACAGTAGGGGCCAAAAATGATTGGGACAAGAATGAAAAATGCTGGGGTCAGAATGATAGTCTTTTCTCTTTATTAACATTCAATTTGCAACAGTCATGAGCTGAAAATTGGGTGTGATTGATGAACCAAAAACTAAAACTATGTCCCTTTTTTATACACAGAAAGACCTCAGCCAGGACGAGGCTCTGGAATGTGTCAGCTAGGAGGAGGCAGGGGTAAGTGTCAGCCAGCAGGTGGCTGGGCCCAGTAGCCTCACCCAATCCCAGGTGCCTCCCCTCCGCCTTACAACAAAAAGGGCCAGGAAGGGGAGTAACTTGGAGGAGGCAGCACTGGGCCTCATTAAGGAGGCTAATGTGGCCCTGAACCCCCCCCCCACGCTGAAGAGTCCGATGGCTGCTATGTAGCTGCAAAATTACAGAAAATGGAGGAGGGCCAACGCCTCATCTGTGAGGACATTATATTTCAGGCCCTTCATAAGGAGTTACGGGGCCAACTGACTGATAACATGCACTTATGTGCACTCGACCATCCTCCTCCTCCTGCCACAGCCTCCAAGGAAGGCTGCAGGGAAGGCTGCAGGGAAGCGTGGAGGGAAGGCTGCAGGGAAGACAAGAAAGTGATTGCCTGGGTTCAGTCTGGTCTGACAGAAGATGCAGGCTGTTGTAGTACCACAGACTGGGGACATATATGTCATCTGCTGCTGCTCCTGATCACTGGGAGTCCAGGACCAGATTGTGCTCCCTATTACATGGTCTTCTCAGGCTACCAATTTTTTTTCCAAAGAGTTGATGTCTGCCCTGGGGTCCAAAGGCTCCGCAAATTCCAGCAGTTTCTCCAGCGTTGCCTTCCTCTTTATTTTGTTATGAGCCAGAATAAATGGATTTTTTTTTCTGAAAATACTTGCCTATGTGTTTTTCTTCAAATAGGACCATTTGTTTGTGAATAGGCAGGTACATTTCAAAAATAAAATGTCAAATTAACAAGGGACACCAACCAACCTCCTTGAGGTTTAAAAATACAAGATAATAATCTTGTTGTGGTAACTTGACACACACACAAAAAATAATATGGAGATCACTAGAAAATAATTTTAAAATAATCAAAAAAACAGGAGATCTTGATTAAAAATAAAAAAAATTAAAAAGATGACTATAAAAAATAATCCTAAACATTATTATGGAGATCTGGCTTTAAAAACAAAAAAGATTATTCAGGAGATCACGAGAAATAATAAAGAAATAAGTTTGTCAGAACTCTGTGTGAATATCAGCAGCAAAACAACTTCATTATTCTAGCATTATAAAGAACAAAAGAATGCGCTGCATTAAAAGATCCAATAATTTGCAGCGTGACGAATGTGCTGTCTCCATTACGATCGCTAGTTTTACCAGGCAGAGCGCTTCCGTCTCGTACTTGATTCTGAGCATGCATGGTTTTTTGCGCATCGCAATTGCATACAGACGAACGGATTTACCGATAGGAATTTTTTCCGTCTGAAAAAATTGAGAACCAGCTCTCAATCTTTTGCTGGCAGAAATTCCGACAGCAAAAGTCAGATGAAGCATACACACGGTGGGAATTTCCGACGAAAAGCTCACATAACTATTCGGATGTAACCGAATTTCCAAATCACAATAGTAACTAATTTCAACCAATCTGAAATTGATTAGAATGAAATGAATTATCCAAATTTGAAAATGAATTTGAATTTGAAAAATGAATTTGAATTTGAAAATGAATTTGAAATGGAAACATGTTGCAATTTCTACTTGGGCTGCTTCATAGAATAAAATAGAATAGAAAATAAAAGAAAAGAACAGAATAAAATAGAATAGAAAATAATGAAATGGAATAAAAAATAAAGGAATGACATTAAACCGAATCGAATAGAGTAAAACAGAATAGAAAAGTAATTATTAGAAAGGAATAGAAAATAAAGCAATAGAATAAAGCATAAAATAAAATAAAGCAATATAATAAAATACAATGGAAAATAAAGTAATATAATAAAACAGAATAGAATAGAAAATAAAGGAATAAAATAAACTAGAATTGAACAAAACAAATGAATAGTATAAAATAGAATAGAAAATAAAGAAATAGAATAAAACAGATTAGAATAGAATATTGTTTTAACATAATGAATATGATGAAACAAAGTTATTAACAAATGACTCGGAAACAAAACAAATTTTTCCACCGTGCGCATCTCTGCTAAAATCCCACTTTGGACTTAATAAAAAACAATCCCATGACTGCTGGCTGATTTTACTTTTTAACTGCTAAAAACATAATCGATGATATACTTCTGTTTTGGGCCGGTACTAAGGAAGAACTTTCCTCATTTGTACAAAGCCTTACTGACAACACATACAATCTAAGATTTACCATGGAGTGCAGCCAGTCTCAGATCCATTTCTTGGACCTCCAGATTGGTGTACAACCCAATGGCCAAGTCTATACTACTCTATATCGCAAACCCTCTTCGGGCAATACAATCCTACATGCCCAGAGTGCCCATCCTGAGCCCCTCCTTCGAAGTATACCATATAGTCAATATGTCAGGATTAAACGTAACTGTACCCGCGATGAAGATTTCTTCAGGGCGGCACACGACCTCTATAATAGACTCTTAGATAGAGGCTACAGCCACTCTCTCTTAAAGAAAGCATTTCATAAGGCAAAAAAACTCAACCGTAAAGACCTGGTTTTCTCCGACAAACCATTGGATTCTAAACAACCCACACGACTCATCACCCAATTCTCCAATCAGCATACCCAAATCAAAGACGTCCTCAAACAATTTTGGCCCTTACTCACATCTGATCCTACCATTGCCAAATATATTAACACTTATCCTGATATTACCTATCGACGCTCTCCCTCTCTCCGTGATCGTCTGATTCATAGTCATCATTCTACTGACACTGCACATAGGCCCACTGCCACCGGTACCTATCAATGTGGCAAATGTGACATATGTACATTCGTTGCCAACTCTCAGGTTGTTAATCTACCCGATGGAAACACACACACCATCAGACACTATGTCACCTGCGCCACTGTTGGGGTTGTATACCTGGCCCAATGCCAATGCGGCGCATTCTATGTTGGCAAAACCAAGCGCCCCTTTCAGACCCGTATCCGGGACCATATCAAACCACTATACAAGAACACCACCACTACGGCCATTAATAGGCATATCGCTGCCCAACATAACTCCGATCCCCATGTTATTTTGTTTTCCGCACTTGAACATATCCCCTCACATGTAAGAGGCGGTAGTACTGATAATTCACTATTACGACTCGAAACCAAATGGATTCATATATTAAATGCTACCATCTTCCCAGGACTCAATGAATATATTAGTTTTAAGCCCTTCCTTTAAGTTTTTCTTTTCCATGCCCCTTCCCCAGACAACGTCGTTTGTGGTTTTTCCTCTCTACCCTATCCTCTTCCATCCCTTTTTCCCCCCTCCCCCCTTCTCTTCCCTTCTTAGTTTCTCATTCTCCTGTATTCCCTGTCTTTCTTTCCCTTTGCTGCCATGGCTCCACCCGGTATTTCATCCATATAATGTTTTTTTGACATGGACTAATACCTTGCCTTCTACATTGATTACAAATGCCTTTTTCCTTTTCTGAGATAAGCTGGCAAATTGACTCAATATATCTTATATCCCTGTGTATTCTATAAGTGTATATTGCCTGTATTTATTTGCGACTTAAAACTCTTTTTTGCCATTATTGAACAATATTTTTCGACACAACTGTTGTAATACATATACTGTGTGTTTCCTTTTTTATATATTCTTTTCTATATATTGTTTTTGCATTGTATTTTCAATTTTTGGTTGCAGGTTTCACTGTCGTACTGGGACCCAGTGGTTCTCTATGCACACTGCACACATTGTGGCTGGATGTCGTGTGCTGACACACAGTAATTCCCACCTTCCCCAGTGGCCTCTGTGGATCGTTGGGCAACCTTTGGGATATCCTCCCATCCTGTGTCTCGGCGCACTACACTTCGTGCCCCTTTGTTCCCCGCCACTGGACTGCGGTTGTCCCTGGTGCCTTGGCTAGCCCCACGACTGGGGGGATTATTTGTGGCGTGGGTGGTGGGCGGCGGCTCCGCGGGCTCTCCCGGTTTGGGGGTGGCATGGCTAGCGCTGTCTTTGCCTGTACGGACGCCAAGGCGCAGACAACTGTCTGCCCCTGGGTGCCCACGTCTGTTCTCAGACCCTCTGGTCCTTTATTCCATCGGCAGATTGGGTGAGATGACACCTTGGTACTTCCCATTCCAGGGGTGTTCGCCTCTCCAATCGCCACACGGTCCGTGAGATCTGAGCATGTGCGCGCGTTGCATGATGGAACTCGTAGTTCCTAGGCACCGTGCAGTGCACAGCCGTGGCTACCCCTCGTTTAGCGTCCGCACACCTGATCATCATCTGATCAGGTGTGGGGGGTATATGAGTAACCGGCCAGTCCCTCAGTTCCCATGGACGAGGGACGTGCCTGCATTCGCTCTGCACACAGCTACAAGGTAAACTTCTGCCTTTCAAAACACCCTGACTTCATGTTGTTTACATGAATTATTTATTATTCCTTTACATACTTTTTAGAACTTATTTTGGACCGGCCTCTTACTCTGGTGGTTAACACTGATTTTCTCAAGCAACACGGTGTGCTTCATGATGAATTAGGTAATAGACTCCTTTTCACTAGCCTCACCTGTGCCCAAGTACATTTTAAAGCTTCCATTTCCCTACCTTTCTGATCCTCCTTTTTTCCTTTATATTTCATATAGGATCCACGTTTATTTTTATCCCTTTTTCATCCCAGCACCGGTACTATATACCTGTGAATGTACCGCTATGAGAATCTTTTCTTACAGCAGATACCATCAAGTAAGTATAGGCATAAACTACCATATCTGGCCCCAGTTAACAACAGCAAGACCCCTAACATTACCCATTTTTCCAACTAGGCCTGCTTTAATTGGTCTGCAGATATGGTTCAACCTTGATGTCCTTTCCTTGCTGTGTGCATACATATATCACAGGCACTTCCTGACCTTGCCTCTCTACAGCTTTTAGATATACATGTAAGTCCGCACCTTTTCCAGAGATATAGATACATTTATACCTATTTATATACATATATTTTTGGTTCTCTTTTTAATACAATGCATATATGCGCAACCCTCTATTCCTGGAATAACTACCACAGTGCATTATGACACATGACTATCTTTACATTCCTTTGCCAGGTCTACTGTATGCCCCCTGCAGGCACAATTTACGGCGCGGTCTGCCTGCTCCCCTGTGGGGATCTCCTTGGGTGGCTGTGTTCCCCCTCTCCCTCTCTTCCCTCCCGTCTTGGGCACTGACGCCCCAGGTATGTCCGCAGTTCCGTTTAGTGGTGTGGAGCTTAGGGTTGCATGAATGTCCAGCCACAGTTGCAATGTGTTATTGTTTTTACTATGCAGTGTTTGGTCAAATTAATATTTCTAACATGTGTTTTTATGTCCACCACACAGAATTTTTTATATATATATCCACCCTATGAGCTCCTGTTCCCTGAAGAAGCCAATGTTTTGGCGAAACATGTAGGAAAATGAGCCCCCCCTCCTTCAACGGCCACTTGCCATCTGGCCCACTTGACCATTCTTAGGGTCACTTACAGTACATGTATCCACAAAATTTGTATAATTACTGTATGAATTGTTTATAATGTACATTGTATTCATGATAGACTATTAATAAAATTTGTAATTTTAGTATTTTTTGTTTTATCTTTTCTTCTCTAATCTTCCTGACCCTAGCACCGCTATAATCCCTTGTCCACACACCCATTTAACTAAAAACATAATGTTTTATGTGGTCATACATGTGGAAGTGACTGGTCACCCTGTTTCAAAGTGAATTGAAAAAACTCTATCAGCCCATAGTTTATTGGTGACTCTTTGGTGCTATAATATTGATGTTATCTCATACATAAAAAAAACAAATCCAATAAAGAAAAAAGATGTAGTTTGTATAGTGGACATTATAAAGGTACATGCTTGTGGATTTTTTTTATATCATTTTTCTTTTCTTCTACAGTTTGAATAATAATTCCTTGACTCACAGTTCCTGCCCCCACCTGACATCAGGAATAAGAAATAACCAGACACTGAAGAGACTGGACCTGTCTAAGAACCATCTGGAGGGTCCTCATTTCAGGGATCTGATGGAAGCTCTGACCACAAGCCGGATAGAGGAATTACTGTGAGTACACCAGGACCGATTGCATCAAAAATGATCAGAACACCTTTATATCACCTTTATATCTTAAACATATAAAATACCTGCTTGTTTTTTTTTATATATATAAAGATTGGAGCATTACAATTTAAAGTGGAATTCCAGCTTAAACCAAACTAGCCTTTAAAGTGTCCCCTCCTACCACTTATGCTGATTAACCTGTGTGTATAAAACAAACAAAAAAGTTTCTTATCCAATTTCAGCCTGCTGCGGTCCGGCCACTTGCTCTAAACCCTTAGTTCTGGGTGTAACGTTGGCTTAACTACTTTGAGAAAAGTACACACCCTATAGGGGGATATGCTTTGTTCATGTTTCATGCCTGTGGTTTACAAACACTTTGATTGTGTATCTGTCACATCTCAGTAGTTAATTCTATCACAGACCTTTGTAAATCTGTCATACTGTAGCTGGCTGCTCAGGATTGTTGGCACAGGATCACAAACATGAAAAAAAAAAGACTTTACAAATATAGAAGCTTTTGTAGCACTACCCCTGCAGAGGCTGCTGTGTTTAACTAGTTCTTCCCCAATAACGTAGAGGCCGCCTGTCCACCCAAGCTCAAATCCACTCACTCTGGCTTCAGTAAACAGTCTAGGGGTTGTCTTTTTGTAATGTATTGCTGGTAAAACTTGTAACAGGAGAGGGATTGGGGCATGGGATACTCCAAAACGTTCAGAAACATTTATCAGTGCACGATCTTCCCCTGGTAAAGGCACCAGAGTCTAAAATTTCACAGTTGGGTACCATAAGGTTGTTTTAAGAACAGTCAAAGCCTCACAGCTGGTAAATATGAGGCTAGACTTTTTGGCATCTATAGGTAGCAAAACTGCAATATTGGGATGCTGCACAGTTTGCTGAGGTCAGTCAGGGTCCTTACTCACAGTCCTATGAAAGTTGCCCCCTTCCAGCTTCCACAATCCAGTGAGACTCTCTACAGACTCGATCCCTAGGTGCTGAAATCCAGAACCCTCCCTGACAGAGAAAAGAACAATCTCCTCAAGGCTCCAGGCTATTTACCATCTGCTGGACCTTCTTCTGGGCACACCTCCTCAGGAATTGTTCAGGGTTTAGTAAATATTCAGGCCAGTCATTTGAATTTCCCCTCCTAGGCTCTGAAAGCTTCTCCCCGAGGCAGGAAGGAAACAATCAAACTCAACCAGTGAAAATATCTACTGTGGTTTACTCTGGTTTATTGTGTGGCTTTTTTAAAAAGAGAAGTATGGGGTATAAAAAAAAGCCTTTTATTAACCTAGGTGGATGCAGTATCAATTTGATGTTTGGGACAGAACCCTGGCTCGCTTTGCCAATTGGGGAGCCAGTTAGTAATTCCTGATGTAATAAGGTGGGAACAGTGGGAAGGCCTTTTTCCTCCCGGGTTGATTCTGGCCTGGTGCACCAGGCCTGTTCCTGGTCGAAGTCAAGGCTCTCCCTAAGTTGTAATGTCTTTCTGGTAGGAATGGTGCTTCACGGTGTATGTGCCCCTGGAGTGGCAGTCCAAGGATGCTAGAAATTCTCATGTGTGGGAGCTCACTTGTGTTTATCATGGCACCATGGTCGCTACACCCATTGCACACTTTTTTCATACCTGCCTTATGGGCCGGGCCTTTTGGCTAGGACCACATGAATTTTTATATTGGGCAAAAGGCCTGCCATTGTAATGGATATTGGCACGAAAGCACTTATGCCCTTTCCCTTTTTTATTTGTGTGTTTGTATTTTTTTGCACAGCATGCTATACCTTACTCACCCTAGCTGGTAAGGTTTAGGTCTTCAGACTTGCCCTAAATGTCTGGGGGGGAAACATGTGGCTTTTTGGTCAGGTTCTCCCACACTTTCCTCCCTTCAGGGGTGCCCCACCTAGTACTTGGGTTGGCCTTTATTTGGCAGGCCTCCCAAAGAAAGGGGTCAGTTTGCTTTCGGCTGGGTTGACCACGAGTACCCCAGTCTCTGTCAGGAGGCTTGCGCCCCAAGGGATCAGGGCCAGGGTCTTTTCTATTCTGAGGAGGACCATGAGTAAACTCTGTGCACTTTTTTGTGTGCTTTACTATTGTGTGCATTTTTCGAGTGTGCTCACTGCACGGCGGAGCTTCAAAAATTCAGTGTTGTGTTCTGTTCAGCCATCTACCAATCTTCCGGCTGCAGCAGGAAGTGGTGTATTTAACAGTAGTGTTACTTATTTACTATTTGCTTTTGTTTTGGTGAATGAAAGGGGTTACTATGTACTGCTATGTGTGTACTCATTCACGTAAGGGGGGTATCTAGAGGCCAACTTTTTTGTAAAAGTGAGCTTCAAATAAGACCCCTGCCTGCAAACCACCACAACCTCAGAATCAACATTGTGAAGAAGACACCCTTGTTCTCATAAACATGGGGCACGGTGGGGTCCTCTCTGTGAGGGTTTGTGGCCTGGTATAGCTTAGGAGGGGGGATTTATGCTTGCCAGGGTGGGCAAACATGAACCCCACTCTTTGTGAAAGGAGAGCCAATGCTTTTTTGTGTGTGTGTGGTGTCCCCCTTGACATTCATACCAGACCCTCATCAAAGATAAGGGTTTGGTAAGTATTTTTAGGAGGATCACCACATCGCTTTTTTTGGTGGGGTTCCACATTTACATCTATACCAGACCCTCTTTTAGCATAAGGGTCTGGTAAAGATGAAGGAAAGCCAATTTGTTTACAAACAGGAGTAAGCAGCTAGTTACCAGCTTACTGGGTTTCTGTAGGATCAGCAAGTATCTGTTACACTTATCGAAGATATCTAACAAAATGCTTTCAGCTGTATGCTCAACACACTAAAGCAGATAGGAGAAGTGCATTGTTAGGGTTTACATACACTTTTTAGTCTACATTTTTTGAGGATATTTTATAGAACGCTTGAGAGGGGATATGATTTCAATTTACAAATACTATACTGGTGACCCCACAATAGGGATAAAACTTTTTTGCGGAAGGGCGTTTAACAAGACACGTGGCCACTCATTAAAATTAGAAGAAAATAGATTTAACCTTAAACTACGTAGAGGGTTCTTTACTGTAAGAGCGTCAAGGATGTGGAATTCCCTTCCACAGGTGGTGGTCTCCATCGGGGAGCATCGAACGTTTCAAAAAACTATTAGATAAGCACCTGAACGACCACAACATACAGGGATATACAATGTAATACTGACATATAATCACACACATAGTTTGGACTTGATGGACTTGTGTCTTTTTTCAACCTCACCTACTATGTAACTTTGTAAGGTAACTTCTTTGTCTCTTCTCTTCTACAGTTTGACTTTTAATATACTGAGAGACAGTTCGTGCACGGACCTGGCATTGGGCATAAGAAATAACGGGACACTGAGGAGACTTGATTTGTCTAAAAACAATCTGGACGGTCCTCGTTTCAGGGACCTGATGACAGCTCTGACCACAAGCCAGATAGAAGAATTAATGTGAGTAAAAAATTAAAAACACTTTTCTTGCATGTTTTTACACACAAAACATATAAAACAAAAATTAATATATAATATAGTGATAATTTTGGATCACCTTTCTTCATCACTTTATCAGCCAATTCTATGATTGTTGCCCAATTCTTGCTACCCTCACTAAAATCCTATATTGTATTAAATTGTAATGCCCTGTACACATGGGCGGACTTTTCGGCATCAAAGGTCTGACAGTCTTTCCGACGGACTTTTGACGGACTTCCGGCGGACTTTCGAACAAACAGACTTGCCTACACACGATCAAACCAAAGTCCGACGGATTCGTACGTGATGACGTACGACCGGACCAAAATAAGTAAGTTCGTGGCCGGTAGCCAATGGCAGCCCTAGCGTCGGTTTTAGTCCGTCGGACTAGCATACACACAAACGGATTTTTCGACCAGACTTGAGTCCGTCAAAAAGATTTGAAACATGTTCTAAATCTAAAGTCCATCTGATTTTTGACCAAAAAAGTCCGCTGCAGGTCCGATGAAGCCCACACATGGACCAGTCCGGTCGAAAAGTCCGCCCGTGTGTACACGGCATTAGTCTAGCAAAAACTTTTTTTTAGTTTTGGATTTCGTGGTGATGGGTTCACATCACTGTCAGATTTGTAATGCCATCCCGTTGGAGCCAAACAGGTGGTGGGGAGTTGTCACATACCTGGTAGAGGCTGAGCTAATGAGTAGCTCTTAACTTACACCTCTTGCCCAGGACCCCCTGGATTTGGTGACAGAGTGAAGCAGGGTGAGGAGTGGCACGGGTGACTGTGGTAGGTCCTCACATCGTGGGTGGCCAGATGAGTCTGGATAATGCTGTGAATGCAGTACTGAACCTTGTGCAGAATGCTGTCACACAGATGGAGCACAGGAACGCAGGGGTGCAGGAGTCAAAGCAAGCCAGAGTCAGCAATAACTGGGCAGATGAGGTACGGGGTCAATATCAAAAGGGTAAGAGGAGGTACAAAAGAACAGGCAGTGGAGGGGGAGTCTGAGCACAAGCCAAGATCGATAACAGGAGATCGTAATCTAAACACAGGATGATCAGGATACGTGTCACTTAAAGTGGAGTTCCACCCCCAAAAAAAAATGTATTAATGTGCTTAAAAAAAAAAAAAAACATTTGAAGAAAAATTTATTTTTTACTCACCTCTAAATGCCTGTTGCTAGGGGGTCCCTCGTAGTCTGCCTCCTTCGGCGCCTGGGCTCCTGACGTCACTTCCCCGGCACAGGAAGGGAGATCGCCTCTCCCCCCTCTCTCTTTCTCAATCATCTGGGACACGTGACCGGTCCCAGATGACTGCGCGGCCAGTGACGGCACGCAGCGTGTGCATGCGCAGTGGGTGCCCGGCAGTTAAAATGCTAGCGCCGCCGAGCGGAGGGGGAGATGAGCGGGGCTTCGATCCCCCGCATCGCTGGACCCTGGGACAGGTAAGTGTCCGATTATTAAAAGTCAGCAGCTGCAGTATTTGTAGCTGCTGAGTTTTATTTATTTTTTTTTAAGTGGGAACCCCGCTTTAAGGTGACCACCACTCAGCAATTTCATGTTAGTCTGGTTATGCCTTACATAGGCCACTGGGTGGCAAAACCCAGTTCTGGACGTGCACTCACATTCACATTAGTGAAGCCGCATGCACAGCCATGACTCTGTGTACTCATCCATGAACTGCTCTGTGTGCACACTCATATCTTCGGGCACGGTCATGCACTTGATCTTCCTAACAGAAATTTTCTTCAAGTGATCACTGATCAGCTCACATTCTGCCTCTTATACCCTAAAGTGGATGGGGCTCTGCCCAAATCTTTAATTGCCCTGGCGCTCATTGTGACAATCCCAGTAACTGGATCATTACCTTTACTTTTGCTGTAATAGTTCTCTTCTCACTGACTTCGGCTTGCCTCAGTTTGATGTGGTGTATCAGTACAGATCGGGGGTTTTGAGAAGGTTGGCTTTCTTCAATTTGAGTATGGCTGCTTCTACATCTCTGCTAGAAAGTTCCTCTGAGATAGGTAGTGCCTTCCTGACATCCAGAACAATCATCCCTGGCAGCTGGATCAGTAAGTGGACAGTAAGTTCACCCTTATCTAAGCCAGCAATGAACATACAGTACTCTTTAACAACAGCTGGGAGGCAAGGAAGCAATGAACAACTGCATTCGGTGGTTTGTCGTAGTTGACGGCAAGTCGTCTCTTTTTTTTTTTGTTTGTTTCTTTTTTGGGTCCGGCGGTGGTGGGGGCGGCAGCATCGTGACTGACGATGGAGCTACATTGGGGCACACTTTTTTTTATTTTTAATAAAGGAATTGTCATAAACTGTCTCCTGCTTTTATTTATTTCTACACTTTTTTGGTGAATGGGTAGGGGTACTATGTACCTCATACTCGTTCACGTACTTGTCTATATCATCACTGTGACAACCACCCACTCTATACCATCAGTGTGACATCCACCCGCTCTATACCATCAGTGTGACAGCCACTCGCTCTATATCATCAGTGTGACAGCCACCCTCTCTATATCATCAGTGTGACAACCACCCACTCTATATCACCAGTGTAACATCCACCCACTCTATACCATCTGTGTGACAGCCACCCGCTCTATATCATCAGTGTGACATCCGCCCGCTCTATACCATCAGTGTGACAGCCACCCGCTCTATATCACCAGTGTGACAGCCACCCGCTCTATACCATCAGTGTGATAGCTCAGTCATGTACAGTGCAGGACACAATCAAGTGATGCAGAGGAAGGAGGAATTCCCTATTCCTTAGTACAGCACCCTAGGTGGGTTCCTCTCCTGCCTCTGCCCGGACCCGGACCTGCCACACACACTGTAAAGCATGGTTCTGTGTTGTACATATAAAGGTAAGAAGTTATTTATACTTCATGCACTAACCATTCATATTTGTCTTTATAGACTACAGAATGTGAAGCTGACTGATGAATACGCCCCATTCCTGGTGTCACTGAGTAAATGTACAACTCTGACAGGCCTGGATCTAAGGTTTAATCGCCTCAATGATACCAGTGCTAAATACATACAGGACCTCATACTGGCATCAACCAGCTTAAAGGACGTCAGGTCAGTTTGTATCTCTTAAAGTGCTTTACCATTAGGCCCTTTTCACATGGGAGCGTCCGCGGCGTCCGCGGTAAAGCACTGCTATTTTTAGCGGCGCTTTACCGTCAATTTTGCAGCGTTATTCGGCCGCTAGCGGGGCACTTTTACCCCCTGCTAACGGCCAAGAAAGGGTTAAAACAACCGCAAATCACTGCTGCAGTAGCGCTTTGCCTGCGGTATAGCCGCGGTGCCCATTGATTTTAATGGGCAGGAGTGGTGGAATGGTATACACACCGCTCCTTCACCGCTCCACAAATGCTGCTAGCAGGACTTTTTTTAGTGTCCTGCTAGCACACCGCTACAGTGTGAAAGCCCTCGGAGCTTTCACACTAGAGAGACAGCAGCGGCTCTTTCAGGGTGCTTTGCAGGCGCTATTTTTAGCGTTATAGCGCCTGCAAAGTGCCCCAGTGTGATAGGGATCTTAGTTCTCATTGGGTTTTCGAAGGAACAAATAGATATAATAACTAAAATGTATTAATATTTGTCAGGCAAGGCTTTTTTCAGCTCGTATGCACCAGATTTCAGTACCAGTACCTCTGGCACATGTCCTGTCACCCCCAGCAGGCATTGGTCCTGACAGTGAGGGTGCCATGCCACTCAGAGACAGTGGCTGTGATTACTCCTTCAGTTAAGTTGTGCCCCTTTAAGGCTTGGTTCACACATATGCGATGCAGGAAGCAGCGCGATTCCAGTGCGAGTTCCCACATCGCATGTCACTCGCCGATGGTTCACACTGACATCTGTGAACCGCTGCGGGTGTCAATAGAAAGTTAATGACAAATTCAAATAATAAAGGAAAATTTCCCGGGGCCCAGGCTTGCAGCCCCCCCTTTAAAAGCACCCTTAAAAGGGGTGAGTTAAGTTAGAATGAATTTTGAATAGGGGTAGATGGCGCTACCTGTATTGGATACCTAATTGAATATGTGATCTCTACTAGGTGCCTAGATTGTGCACTCTAAAAATAAAATAAAACAAATTGCATATTAATTATGTGCCACTATTGATTATTGTGCCGTCCTAGTGTAAACAAAACAGCTAAATCTTTATTGTGTGAAAAGGTGTAATTACACCCCACCCCCTATGTGCTAAAGGGGTTAAATGAATACGTGAGTAAAATCCTCTTTTAGACTAATGTGATCATTAACCAACAATCAATTACCAATTACTAATATTACATCTGATATATACCAATTGGTCCCCCACCAAACAGCTGGGCATCTATATATAGCCTATATAGCATATACACAATTCATCAGCGTTAAAACACCCTTATACATCTAAAGAAATGTGAAAATTGATTATTTAGAACCACATTGGATGTGCAAAAATATGTGTTAAAGGAAAAACCATGAACAAATGAATAGATCAAACAGTCAGAAAATCAAAGAGTAAAGAAATAATAGTCAAAATTCTAATTAGTGAAAGTCCCAGCTAGCAAAGTTCCGTATATTTCCACCACATCCAGGTAATCTGTGTAGGGTGACTATTTGTGACAGCAACAGTTGGTATCCAGTGACTCCGGTGCTCCCCCTCAAGGATCCCCACTCACCAGCTCCATGCACCCCTACAGGGGTAGACAGCATGTAGTATCCGGCTCCTGATAGCGTCTGGGATTCCAGTGGGGTTCTCCCTGGGGCTATCCACTCCAAATCAGTCTGCCTTCAGATCTCCAGGTTCCCCTCACATGAAAGAGACAGGGCTCCCATAGTGTGATAACGTATTAAGAATTTTATTTAAAAAATGCTGATTACAGCGATCAAAAAACATATAAAATAAAATAAATGAGTAAAATATAAAAAGTTCGTACTCCTATAAGGAGTCAGGCTATCACACTAAGTATTTTGGGAGGTCAAACTTAGAGAGAGACTTGTGGACGTGAACTGGCAACCGAGCGGCGTGCGCCTCAGCTGCGCTCCACGCTCTCTCTGACTTCCGTGTGTGTGTGTCTTTGACAACGTCGATGACGAAACGCGTAAGGCGGAGCTACGTACCTACGTCACACACGGAAGTCAGAGAGAGCGTGGAGCGCAGCTGAGGCCACTATATAAGCGGAGTTTACTGTTAAAAATAAGTGTGAAATGCAAAACTCCGGTGGGTGTAACAAGATGTCCGCTTGCCGCCTTCTCACTCTATCCTTACTGTGGGCGAGTGCGAGTGTAGCAAAATGGCGGCGAAGGAACGTCACTTCCATTAAAAAATCTGACGGGTCGCATAATCTGACGAAACAGCAGCTCTTTTACATGTGGCAGCAGTGATTGGCTGAGCTGTCTGTCACTGGGGGTCTGCACTGATGGGAAATCTGTAGGGGCCACAGCTTAACTAAAAGGGCAAACAGCTCTACTCACCCTTTGGACTGATCGGCTTTGCGATCACTGCAGTCAATCTCCTTATAGCCTAGGCCATCTTTATGTAGAGCAACAATTCTTTTTTTCAGATCCTCAGAGAGTTCTTTGCCATGAGGTGCCATGTTGAACTTCCAGTGACCAGTATGAGAGAGTGAGAGCGATAACACCAAATTTAACACACCTGCTCCCCATTCACACCTGAGACCTTGTAACACTAACGAGTCACATGACACGGGGAGGGAAAATGGCTACTTGGGCCCAATTTGCACATTTTCACTTAGGGGTGTACTCACTTTTGTTGCCAGCGGTTTAGACATTAATGGCTGTGTGTTGAGTTATTTTGAGAGGACAGAAAATTTACACTGTTATACAAGCTGTACTACTTTACATTGTAGCAAAGTGTCATTTCTTCATTGGTGTCACATGAAAAGATAGAATAAAATATTTCTAAAAGCGTGAGGTGCGTACTCAATTTTGTGAGATGCTGTACATGGATTTTGTATCTGTACCCTGTTAAGTGTTTAGCCACTTAAGGACCAAACCTATTTCTGACATTTGTTGTTTACAAGTTAAATTCAGTATTTTTTGCTAGAAAATTACTTGGAAGCCCCCAAACATTATATATTTATATATTTATATATATATATATATATATATATATATCTTTTTTTTTTAGCAAAGACTCTGGAGAATAAAATGGCGGTCGTTGCTATATTTTATGTCACACAGTATTTGCGCAGCGGTCTTTCAAATGCAAATTTTTTTGGATAAAAATATACTTCACTGAATTTAAAAAAAGTTTTTTATGCATATTGGGAAAGATGATGTTACACTGAGTAAACAGATACGTAACATGTTACAGTTTAAAATTGCGCACACTCGTGAAATGGCAACAAACTACGGTACTTAAAAATCCCCATAGGTGACACTTTAAAAAATTGTAACGGTTACCAGTTTAGAGTTACAGAGGAGGTCTAGTGCTAGAATTATAGCTCTCACTCCGGCGATCGTGGTGATATCTCACGTGTGTGATTTGAACGCTGTTAACATTTGCGGGCACGACTTATGTATGTGTTTTCTTTGGTGCACGCGAGACAGGGGTGCTTTAAAAAAAAAAAAAAAAAAAATTCTCTTTTTTTTTTTTTTTTTTTACTTTACACTGTCCCTTTGAAAAAGAAAAAAAATCTGATCACTTTTATTGCTGTCACAAGGAATGTAAACATCCCTTGTGACAGTAATAGGTGGTGACAGGTCCTCTTTATGGAGAGATCGGGGGTCTATAATGAATGTAAACATCCCTTGTGACAGTAATAGGTGGTGACAGGTCCTCTTTATGGAGGGATCTGGGGCCTAAAAAAAACCCCAATCCCCTCCACTGCACTTTAAAAGTATTCAAAATTGGTGTTTTTGAATACTGTCATTTTTTTAAATCTGCGCCGTTGGCTGCCGAGTGAACTGGAAGTGACGTTGCTTCCGGGTTACTACAATGGAGACTAGATCAAAGTTGTTTCAGGCTTTGTTTGGGTCTCCGGCCAGCCGGCAGGTGTTCCGATTGGTCACTCAGGTCTCCCGGTGGGACGGTAGACCCGGCGGAGCGGCAGGAGGGATGTCCCCTCCCACTGCTTGTGATAACGGGTGAGCAGCTGTTTAGCCGCATCGGTTGTTATCACATGAAACCTGTCAGCTCTAAACAATGGTACCGGGGGGGTCCCTCTGGCTGCAGGCCAGAACTGAGGCGATTCAGTTTGCATTTGAAGCGCTTTACAAATCATTCATTCACACCGGCACAACTACTTCCTCAAAATGACGTACATGTACATGATTTTGTGGGAAGTGGTTAATTTTACATGCTTTGTGAATTTTTATACAGTATTGTAATTTTGTCTTCCCAATGCTATATTTAGAGTCCCTTTTTTTCTTTTTCCTTTTTTTTTTTCTCTACATCATTTAGCTTTATTTATAGGATGGTAGCATTTGAGAACCTGTATTATATTTAAAGGTGTGGAACTCCATCATTTGTTAAATTGTGTGGTCTTGAATGCTGTTTTGTGGTTGACCGCACAATGTACAATTTGTGAAAATTCAAGCTAATAAAAGGACAAAACTATAAAATATTTTGATCTCTTACCTCTTGTGTGTGTGGTGGTCCTACACAGCCTTTACTGTCTTCTTATTCTGATATTGTCAGAATCTTCTTCAGATGTAACAGATAAAGTGGCATATTGTCTTTTTTTTTTCCAATTGCAACAAAAATGTGTAAATGTGGATTTGCCAAGTAAAAAAAAAAAAAAACTAAAAAGAGGAACAGATTTGATACCTCTTCAGACTTCCACGATCAGCTGCCCTTGGATACCAAATACCAAAAAAAAAACAAGTTGGAACATCTATGTTTGTTTTTTGAAGCAAATATGTATGTCTAAAGTTAGCAGTTTGAACAATCGACATTTTAAAATAGATATTGAACTGGTAAGTTAGGGGGTACCTGAGTGACAAATATGCAATAGATTCTATTTTTTATTCTCAAGAGAAAAAAACTCCTAAATTGTTTGCTGTCGCAATTTTACCTGATTTTTGTAATTTGTTTGGCAGGGTCGATGGAAATTCCCTTTCCTCTAAAGCAAAAGAAACATTAGGAAAAATAATGGATGAAATGTAAGTTAAATATTGATTTGTTATACGATATACCATTTATTTTCAGATAAGCCTGGAGTTAGTTTTAATATTTTGTCTCTAAAGCTGAACTGGCTTCATGTACACGGGACGTTGTTTAACCTCTCCTGAACGATTTAACTTGACAGCTAGAAACCTGCGTCCAAAAATGTCCATTTAGCCGCGTTTACATGCCGCGTTTAGCCGCTTTTGCGTCTAGAAGCGTTTGCAAAAAAAAAATATATATATATATATATTTTTTGTTAAAGTGAGAAACGACTGTAAACGAAATGCTGCTAAACGTGAGTTACCGCGTTTAGCAGCGTTTACAAGCTGTTACAGGCATTTGGCATTTCAAATGCCTCTGAACATCCATCTGCATTCCAAAAATACTTCTAAACTAAACTGCCTAGAAACTTCTGTAAACGACTCTGTGTACATGTACTGATAACATGGAGGGGGACTCCTGTGTACATGTACTGATAAGATAACATAGAGGAAAGATCGGGGATCCTGTGTACATGTACTGATAACATGGAGGGGGGCTCCTGTGTACATGTACTGATAAGATAACATAGAGGAAAGATCGGGGATCCTGTGTACATGTACTGATAAGATAACATAGAGGAGAGATCAGGGATCCTGTGTACATGTACTGATAAGATAACAGAGGAGAGATCGGGGATCCTGTGTACATGTACAGATAAGATAACATAGAGGAGAGATCAGGGATCCTGTGTACATGTACTGATAAGATAACAGAGGAGAGATCGGGGATCCTGTGTACATGTACTGATAAGATAAAAGAGGAGAGATCGGGGATCCTGTGTACATGTACTGATAAGATAACATAGAGGAAAGATCAGGGATCCTGTGTACATGTACTGATAAGATAACAGAGGAGAGATTGGGGTTCCTGTGTACATGTACTGATAAGATAACATAGAGGAGAGATCGGGAATCCTGTGTACATGTACTGATAAGATAACATAGAGAAGAGATCGGGGATCATGTGTACATGTACTGATAAGATAACATAGAGGAGAGATCAGGGATCCTGTGTACATGTACTGATAAGATAACATAGAGGAAAGATCGGGGATCCTGTGTACATGTACTGATAAGATAACATAGAGGAGAGATCGGGAATCCTGTGTACATGTACTGATAAGATAACATAGAGGAGAGATCGGGGATCCTGTGTACATGTACTGATAAGATAACATAGAGGAGAGATCGGGGATCCTGTGTACATGTACTGATAAGATAACATAGAGGAGAGATCAGGGATCCCGTGTACATATACTGATAAGATAACAGAAGAGAGATCGGGGATCCTGTGTACATGTACTGATAAGATAACATACAGGAGAGATCGGGGATCCTGTGTACATGTACTGATAAGATAACAGAAGAGAGATCGGGATCCTGTGTACATGTACTGATAAGATAACATAGAGGAGAGATCGGGGATCCCGTGTACATGTACTGATAAGATAACAGAAGAGAGATCGGGGATCCTGTGTACATGTACTGATAAGATAACATAGAGGAGAGATCGGGGATCCTGTGTACATGTACTGATAAGATAACATAGAGGAGAGATCGGGGATCCTGTGTACATGTACTGATAAGATAACATAGAGGAGAGATCGGGGATCCTGTGTACATGTACTGATAAGATAACAGAAGAGAGATCGGGGATCCTGTGTACATGTACTGATAAGATAACATAGAGGAGAGATCGGGGATCCTGTGTACATGTACTGATAAGATAACATAGAGGAGAGATCGGGGATCCTGTGTACATGTACTGATAAGATAACATAGAGGAGAGATCGGGGATCCTGTGTACATGTAGTGATAAGATAACAGAGGAGAGATCGGGGATCCTGTGTACATGTACTGATAAGATAACACAGAGAAGAGATCGGGGATCCTGTGTACATGTACTGATAAGATAACATAGAGGAGAGATCAGGGATCCTGTGTACATGTACTGATAAGATAACATAGAGGAGAGATCGGGGATCCCGTGTACATGTACTGGTAAGATAACACAGAGGAGAGATCGGGGATCCTGTGTACATGTACTGATAAGATAACAGAGGAGAGAGCGAGGATCCTGTGTACATGTACTGATAAGATAACATAGGAGAGATCGGGGATCCCGTGTACATTTACTGATAAGATAACATAGAGGAGAGATCGGGGATCCTGTGTACATGTACTGATAACATAGAGGAGAGATCAGGGATCCTGTGTACATGTACTGATAAGATAACATAGAGAAGAGATCGGGGATCCTGTGTACATGTACTGATAAGATAACAGAGGAGAGATTGGGGATCCTGTGTACATGTACTGATAAGATAACATAGAGGAGAGATCAGGGATCCTGTGTACATGTACTGATAAGATAACAGAGGAGAGATCGGGGATCCTGTGTACATGTACTGATAAGATAACATAGAGGAGAGATCGAGGATCCCGTGTACATGTACTGATAAGATAACAGAAGAGAGATCGGGGATCCTGTGTACATGTACTGATAAGATAACATAGAGGAGAGATCGGGGATCCTGTGTACATGTACTGATAAGATAACAGAAGAGAGATCGGGGATCCTGTGTACATGTACTGATAATATAACACAGAGGAGAGATCGGGGATCCTGTGTACATGTACTGATAAGATAACATAGAGGAGAGATCAGGGATCCTGTGTACATGTACTGATAAGATAACATAGAGGAGAGATCAGGGATCCTGTGTACATGTACTGATAAGATAACAGAGGAGAGATCGGGGATCCTGTGTACATGTACTGATAAGATAACATAGAGGAGAGATCGAGGATCCCGTGTACATGTACTGATAAGATAACAGAAGAGAGATCGGGGATCCTGTGTACATGTACTGATAAGATAACATAGAGGAGAGATCGGGGATCCTGTGTACATGTACTGATAAGATAACAGAAGAGAGATCGGGGATCCTGTGTACATGTACTGATAATATAACACAGAGGAGAGATCGGGGATCCTGTGTACATGTACTGATAAGATAACACAGAGGAGAGATCAGGGATCCTGTGTACATGTACTGATAAGATAACAGAGGAGAGATCGGGGATCCTGTGTACACGTACTGATAAGATAACACAGAGGAGAGATCAGGGATCCTGTGTACATGTACTGATAAGATAACAGAGGAGAGATCGGGGATCCTGTGTACATGTACTGATAAGATAACAGAGGAGAGATCGGGGATCCTGTGTACATGTACTGATAAGATAACAGAGGAGAGATCGGGGATCCTGTGTACATGTACTGATAAGATAACAGAGGAGAGATCGGGGATCCTGTGTACATGTACTGATAAGATAACACAGAGGAGAGATCGGGGATCCTGTGTACATGTACTGATAAGATAATAGAGGAGAGATCGGGGATCCTGTGTACATGTACTGATAAGATAACATAGAAGAGAGATCAGGGGCAGCAAAAAAAAAAAAGAAAGCCCAACTCCTCCTAAACATCCGTTTACCAGTAGCAGTGTACATGAGGCCTAAATATACATCTACATCTTTATTGCAGTTACACTTATATTGTAGGTTGCAGTTCCCCCAACTCTACCCCAGTCTAGATATTGAAAATGGAGACATGGTGGAAGGGTGACTTTTCTATGCAAAGCAAATAGTCTTGTAGCTAAAGTTGTCCCCTCTCTACCTCTGGATCATTGGTCTATAAATGATCATAATACCGGCGAAGCCCTTTCTGAGACCTTTGTTTTTTGCAAACCTGCCTAAACACACACCCCCCCCCCCCCCCCCGGAGCCCCCAGTGCTGATATTACTCATAGAAACATTGCTGTCCAATTCAACAGAGTTTGATTATAGTTTAGAAGGCTCAGTACACGATGCTATAAAGATCATTATTAGTCTTGATGACAGTTTCAGAAATGACAGCAATGGTATTTGAAAAAAAACTGTCTTAAAGTGGTGTTCCGGCCGAAATTATACTTTTTAAATAAAAATACCCCTGTAATACACAAGCTTAAAGTATTCTAGTAAGGTTAGTCTGTAAACTAAGGTCTGTTTTGTTAGTTTATAGCAGTAGTTTGTTATTTTATAAACTTACAGCAGACCGTGGCCATCTTAAGTGTGGGCATCTGAAGCCAGACTGTATTTCTTCCTGGATCTCATCCTTGCAGATCTCGCACATGCTCAGTGCAGCACAAGCAGTGTAATAGGTTTCAGGTCAGGTTTCCATAACAACGGCAGTTTCAGAGGAAGTTGCCTCCCCTTCCCAGAAGGCATTGCAAACAGGAAATGATGCGATGGGCCGCGGCCAGGGAGGAGGAAGTGAAAAATTAATACAGCAGATATACAGTAGGTGCTGAGAAAAAAAATAAAAAGATATCCAATTTGTTTACAGTGCACAGTTTAGTGAGGGATGCTGAGGAGTTGTAAAAGTGGGTGGAACTCCACTTTAAGGCTAAAAAAAAAGTTCTAATATGGCAAATCAGAAGCTTTACAGCTTAGTGAATTGGGTCTATAACCTTCTAAGCTGAAGATTTGCTACCTTATAGGGGATATTAAAAATTTTAATAGTTTCTAAGCACTCCAGGTTGTCTGGGATTCCTCTTGAAATATTTGCAGAACACTTCCTGGTATGAGAGTGTAATTACCCTACTGTTCTGTAGATGTATACAGTGAGGGAAAAAGTATTTGATCGGCTGCTGATTTTGACTGACAAAGAAACGATCAGTCTATAATTCTAATGGTCTATTTATTTTACCAGTGAGAGACAGAATAACAACAAAAATATCCAGAAAAACGCATTTAAAAAAAAGTTATTAATTGATTTGCATTTTAATGAGTGAAATAAGTATTTGACCCCTTCACAAAACATGACTTAGTACTTGGTGGCAAAACTCTTGTTGGCATTCACAGAGGTCAGACGTTTCTTGTAGTCATCCTCCAGGTTTGCACACATCTCAGGAGGGATTTTGTCCTCTTTGCAGATCCTTTCCAAGTCATTAAGGTTTCGAGGCAGACGTTTGGTAACTCGAACCTTCCGCTCCCTGGAGGCAGAAAAATTGCTGATTGATAGGGGATCAAATACTTATTTCACTCATTAAAATGCAAATCAATTTATAACTTTCTTGAAATGCGTTTTTTGAATATTTTTGTTGTTTTTTTGTCTCTCACTGTTAAAATAAACTGACCATTAAAATGATAGACTGATCATTTCTTTGTCAGTGGACAAACGTACAAAATCAGCAGCCGATCAAATACCTTTTTTCCCTTGCTGTACATGCAGTGTGAGATCATCTAATGCCGCGTACACACAATCGGAATTTCCGTTGGAAAAACCTTGGATGGTTTTTCCGACTGAATTCCGCTCAAGCTTGGCTTGCGTACACACGGTCACACAAAAGTTCTCGGAACTTTCGACCGCCAAGAACGCGGTGACGTACAACACTACGCGGAGCCGAGAAAATGAAGTTCAGTGCTTTCGAGCATGCGTCGAATTGTTTCCGAGCATGCGTAGGAATTTTGCGTGTCGGAATTGCTACAGGCAAACAGAATTTCCGATAGGAACTTTTTCCGTTGGAAAAATAGAGAACCTGCTCTCAGTCTTTTGTTGGCGGAAATTCCGACAGCAAAAGTCCGATGGAGCATACACACGGTCGGAATTTCTGACCAAAAGCTCACATCGAACTTTTCTTGTCGGAAATTCCAACCGTGTGTATGTGGCATAAGGCACTACTGCCTCTGACTACTAGTCTCAGGAGATTTGGAGTGAGAGTTGGTGGTATCAGTACTGTACTGCTCACTGTTCTATTTGCTAGAGGCTTTGACCTAGGGAAGCAAAGCCCTGCCTCTGCCAAGATGGCCACATTCTCACAGTGCAGATTAAGGCATGGTAAGTCAGTAATAGAGAAAGATCAGCTGCAGATAGATCATAGCTAATAATGCTGTATAGTCCTTTGTTATCCATTATCTTTTTGGGGGTACAGCTTCCAGAGTTCAGTTCCTCCTTAAAGTGGTTATAAACCCTTCCATACACAGAGATTAAACAAATCCTCCTACATAAGTTGTACCTGTTTATCTTCAGTCTTCTCTTCTCTAAAGCCATTGAACGTTCTGAATTTATAAAGCTTGTCTATGAGCTTGGAAAACTCAGGGCGAAGAGCTGAAATTACACTCTGCGATGCTCAGTGAGGAGAGCTCTGAGAGCTGATTGGAGGGAAGAGACACCCCCCCCTCCACACAGGAACAGAGCTGAGGCTGTCAATCTGCTGGAGCTCCCTCCCGTCGCCTTTCTCTTGGTGTCAGAAGTGACTTATGCTGATAGCAGTGGAAGGAGGCAGCAGACAGAGATGACACTTAGTGCTCTTAATTGAGACAAGTACACACTATAGAGGGATGTTCTTTGTTCACATTTCATGTCTGAGGTTTACAAATAATATAATATAATTTAGTGATTTCTAATGCCGTGTACACACGAGCGGACTTCTCGACGGACTGAACTCCGAAGGACTTTTCGACGGAGTTCCGACGAAACAGACTTGCCTACACACGATCACACCAAAGTCCGATACTTTCGAACGTGATGACATACGACCGGACTAGTAATAGGAAGTTCAATAGCCTGTAGCCAATAGCTGCCCTTGCGTCGTTTTCGGTCCGTCGGACTAGCATACAGACGAACGGTTTTGTCGATAGGAATCAAGTCCGTCGGAAAGATTTGAAACATGTTCTATTTCTAAGGTCCATCAGATTTTTCGACAGAAAAGGTCAGATGAAGCCCACACTCCATCGAATTGTCTGATGGATTAGTTCTGTCGGACCTTTGATGCTGAAAAGTCCGGTCGTGTGTACGCTGCATAAGAGATTCTTGTATCCCTCAAGGTTTCAGATATCTGAGCATCCTTTGTCAGATTTATTACACATCTTCTGCACACCACCTAATCCAAGAACTATGACATGGAGATCTTGCTGCTGTGAGATATGAGAAATGGTCAATTAACAAAAAATAGCAGTCTTGTCTGCTATAGGGAATGAGTTTAAAGTAGAACACCGGTGTGCCTTTCAGATTTTATTTCCTTCTATTACTAAACTAACAGCTCACCTTTCAGTTTAAACCTTTATTAGATATGACTTTGTCATTTGGTTGAGCAATAAGGTGCAGTGCATTAACATTTATCACTATCTGTTTTGGTGTTCACTCTTAGTCATTTAATTTAGTCTGGGGGATGTCATTACTGAAGTTTGATATCATTTTTTTTTCTTTTATAAGCCAAAATTATGTCCAGTTGCATCAAGAAGGGGCTTGGGTGGAGTCTGCTCCCTCTGCAGAGGTAAGTTTAACTACATACTCAGACTGCCAAAAAAGTCCTTACAGCAGAAAGGTTACTATTGCCAACTTGATGATTTTATCACTGTGCCTATTGTAGTGATTTTCCATCACTTCCTATCCTGGTGACAACGCTATTGATAGTGTGACTGTTGCATGTTTTTCTTTAAACAATAAAGGCTAATTGTAATAAAAAAGAATACATAACACTTCCTCCTGTAGCCTCAGAACATTAAAAAAATGTACTTGAATGGTTGATTTAATATTTTTTGTGGGGGGGGGGGGGGGGAGGTCACATTACCTATATTACAACATGGTGAAACATATTAATATTGACTGGCAAAAGTACACCTGTTCCAGAAGAGAGGAGTTTGGGGGGTATGATAGTGGGCAGTGTGTACAGGACGGGGTGCGGAGGGTATGATAGAGGGCGGTATGTACAGGAGAGGAGTGTGCAGGGTATGACAGTGGGCAGTATGTACAAGAGAGGAGTGTGGAGTGTATGACAGTGGGCAATATGTACAGGAGAGGAGTGTGGAGTATATGACAGTGGGCAATATGTACAGGAGAGGAGTGTGGAGGGTTTGACAGTAGGCAGTATGTGCAGAAGAAAAACACACATACATGTATTTATGAAAAAGGACTGAAAGTATGTACCCAAATCTCTCATTTGTGCAAAAAATATGCCAAATGCTAACAATATAAAAAAGAGTCCATGGGTAAAGTCCGTAATGGCTCAGGAATCCACCAGAAGCCTAAGGAGTTAGCACCTTTCGCTCTGCAGCAGGATTGGGAATTCTCATTAAGAACATGTAAAGGCACAGAAAAGAGAGAGAAACACAAAAGTACCACCAACTAAGACGCTCGTTTACACTATGTGCAGAGACATGAGTTTCTGTATACGTGTTCTGTAAGGGCACAAAGAAACAATTGTTCTCAATGCGCCCTGTTCACACCACAACATTAATATCATGTGCAGAGTGGAGGACAGGAGCATGTATGTCAGAGGATGAGACCCAAGAGCGTTCCTCCAGACCGTACCCCTTCCAATGAACCAGGTACTGTATGCGCCAATGGAAGCTACGGGAATCAATGATAGATTGTATCTCATATTTGTTGATGGCCTGTTAACCTAATTGAACATTTCAAAGGGTACATTGTTGACATACTTAAGGATGATGTAGGACCATAGAATAAGTATTTATTGATGGTAATTAGACTTGAGGGGGTATTCATGGGAAACATTTAGTTGACCTAGCAGAACCCCCCCCCCCAGTGTCAGACCAGTACTTGAGAGGACATTGATAATTCTCCCACTCTACAAGGCTCTGGTCCGGCCGCACCTGGAGTATGCTGTCCAGTTCTGGGCACCAGTCCTCAGGAAGGATGTACTGGAAATGGAGCGAGTACAAAGAAGGGCAACAAAGCTAATAAAAGGGTCTGGAGGATCTTAGTTATGAGGAAAGGTTGCAAGCACTGAACTTATTCTCTCTGGAGAAGAGACGCTTGAGAGGGGATATGATTTCAATTTACAAATACTGTACTGGTGACCCCACAATAGGGATAAAACTTTTTTGCAGAAGAGAGTTAATAAGACTCGTGGCCACTCATTACAATTAGAAGAAAAAAGGTTTAACCTTAAACTACGTAGAGTGTTCTTTACTGTAAGAGCGGCAAGGATGTGGAATTCCTTTCCACAGGCGGTGGTCTCAGCGGGGAGCATTGATAGCTTCAAGAAACTTTTGTGTCTTTTTTTCAACCTCACCTACTATGTAACTATGTATTCAAGCTGCCATTCAGTCAGTCTTGTCTGTGTATGATTATGAAGGCACAGGTCTAGGAAACATGGGACTCTGAAGGCTAGTATTATATTTACTCTGTTGGATTTTGTTATCTGTTGCAAGACTTTGTTCTGTGTTGGATGTCAATAAAGTGCATCTCTCTGGAAGAATTGGGTTGCTGCGGAAGATTATAATAACTACTAAATAATTATTTACCCACTATGATATATCACTACAATATTCCTCATGGTTCTCAACCTAAACTGGGTGAGGACGTGGTACCGAAGTGGTCAAACGGTTGCATATCAAAGGTTTTAATAAGGAGACATGAAATACATTTGAAATACGCATATTAGAAGGAAGGTCTAAAGCGTAAGCCATTGGGTTGATCCTATGGGGAATATGGAAAGGCCCAATAAACTGTGGTGCCAGATTTAATGAGGGAACACTGATTTGGGGGTTGCGAGATGACAGCCAGACCCTGTCCCCAACTAGGTAGGAAGATGCAGGTAGGCGTCTGTGGTCAGAATGGAGTCTGTACCTATCATTGGCACGTCGCAAGGACTCTTGGACCTGTACCCAAGTGGAACGAAGACCACGGAGATGCTCCTCCAATGCAAGAATGCTCTGAGGAACAAAAGAGTCAAGCAACATGGATGGTTGGAAACCATAATTCGCCATGAATGAAGACAAGCGGTATTGACGGCACTATTGTGAGCAAACTCCGCCCAAGGTAAGAGGTCTAAACAGTTGTTATGATGGTCAGAAATGTAGCAACGTAAAAACTATTCCAAGGACTGGTTGGCTCGTTCTGTGGCTCCATTGGACTGCGAGTTATACGCAGAGGAGAAGGAAAGCTGAATTCCCAACTGTGCACAAAAAGCTCGCCAGAACCTGGACACAAACTGGCTACCCCTGTCCGAGACAATCACCTTGGGTAGCTCATGTAAGCGAAAGATCTCCCGAGCAAAGATGGATGCCAGTTCTTTAGATGTGGGCAACTTCTTAAGTGAAATACAATGAGACATCTTAGAGAACCAGTCAACCACCATAAGGATAACTGGGTTGCCCTGAGAGTTGGGTAACTCCACAATGAAATCCATTGACAGGTGGGTACAAGGCCTCTCTCCATTGGCTATGGGTTGTAGGAGGCCCACTGAAAGGTGTCGTGGGGTCTTACTCTGAGCAAACACGGAACAAGCATCTACCAAGGCGGCTACATCAGCACGTAGACTAGGCCACCAGAATTTTGGGGAAATGGCTCAAAAGAGTTGATTCTTCCCTGGGTGGCCAGCAGCCATCGGAGAACTGTAAGTCTGGAGCACGGCAGGACGGAGACTCTCAGGGACAAAGCATTGGTCACAAGGTTTCTCAGGAGGAGAATGGATCTGAACGGCAAGAATTTTGTCACCCAATGGAGAAGTGAGACTGGTGTGAACCGTAGCCAGAATACGATCGGTTGGAATCACAGTAACAGGAACCGACTCCATCTTGGAAGTGGAGGAAAACTGTTGTGACTGCATCAGCCCTTACATTCTCAGTACCGGTAAGAATGAGACTATGTAATTGAAACGTGACAAGAAAAGAGCCCATTACGCCCTTCTGGGAGAGAGGCGTTTAGCCTCAGACAAGAATGTGAGATTCTTATGGTCAGTCAGAATAAGAACCGGCATAGTGGTACCTTTGAGGAGATGCCTCCATTCTTTAAGGGCTAAAATGATCGCTAACAACTGTCTGTCCCCAATCTCATAATTGCATTCCGCAGGAGATAATTTCTTGGAAAAGTAGCCACATGGATCCATAGCGCTTTTAGAGGTAGGACGTTGAGACAGCAGGGCACCAACTCTAGTCTCAGATGTATCAACCTCAAGAATGAAAGGTACTGTAGGATCAGGATGTACCAACACAGGAGCAGAAGCAAAGGCAGCCTTGAGACTCTCAAGGGCATTAATGCCCTTTTTTTGTCTCCATAAGGGCAGCGCCATACTATTCCTGTTTTTTTTTTTTTTTTCCAACACTTTTCCCATAGATGATATTGTATCTATATCCATCTATACCCTTAACTACTTTATTACTTAATTTAAAGGGCACAATGCACCTTTGTTGAACAATTGGAGCACCAGTTGTTGTATTTTCACTTCTAATAGAAATATTCGCCACCAGTCACAGTTTTATTCAATTTTTGAACACATACAGGTTTTAGAAGCAATTCTATAAGGACACTAGGCAATACATTCACTACAAAGAAGGAAAACATTTTTTTTGTCTCCATAAGGGCAGCGCCATACTACTCCTGCTTTTTTACCAATGGAATCTGGAGACCAATTCTGTGGGTTACCGAAAAGTTGCGAATAAAGTTCCAATAATTGGCAAAGCCAAGAAAACGCTGCAATGGTTGTAAACCCACGGGCCGGGTCACTGTAGTACTGCCGAAAGTTTCTCTGGGTCCATCGAAAAAGCAGCAGTGGAAATTACATATCCCAGGAATTTAACGTGTTCACAATGAAACTCGCACTTCTCCAATTTGCAAAACAGGTTATTATCTCTCACCCTCCGCAGCACACGACAGACATCTGTGTCATGGCTTTCTAGGGATTTGGAAAATTGAGAATATCGTCAAGATAAACCACCACACATAGCTGCAACAAATCTCGGAGATCATCAATAAATTCCTGGAAAACTGCCGGAGCGTTGCAAAGACCAAACGCCATTACTAGGTATTCATAATGGCCTATTCTGGTAATAAACGCAGTTTTCCATTCGTCGCCCTCCTTGATCCTCACGAGATTGTATGCCCTTCGTAAATCAAGCTTCGTAAAAACCGTTGCTCCCTTGAGGCAGTCAAATAACTCCGTAATCAAAGGAATCGATACGCGTTCTTAATCGTGAAGCGATTGAGACCCCTATAATCAATACAAGGTCTCAGTTCACCATTCTTCTTTTTCACAAAGAAGAAACCAGCACCAGCAGGAGACAAGGATGAATCTTCGAGACGGTGCGTCGGCCGCATACTCCTACATGGCTTTGTCCACCAAGACAGACAAAGGGTAGACACGACCACGAGGGGGTATGGCACCAGGTTGAAGGTCAATTGCGCAATCATATGACCGGTGTGGAGGAAAACTACTGACTTGGCCTTTGTCAAAGACATCGCAAATTTTTCGGTACTCCTCCAGCAGGGAGGAGAGTGAAGGGGTGCACAAGACCTTGGCCACTTTCAGAAAACATGTCTCCCTGCATTGTGGCGACCAGGAAAGAACCTCAGCACGAACCCAATCAAAAGAGGGGTTGTGCCTCTGTAACCAAGGATAACCACCGGAAAATGAGGTGAGGAAATGACTTGGAATTGGATTATCTCCTGGTGAAGAGCCCCTACGTCCATGGTCAACGGAACAGTTTCATGAGTCACATGAGCAGGCTGTAGAGGTCTCCCATCAATAGCCTCAATGGCAAGTGGAGTGGCACAAAGCTGCAGTGGAATTGAGGGCTTAGACACAAGGCACCATCTATAAACAGGCCTGCAGCCCCAGAGACGATTAGAGCCTGTATCTCGATGGACGATTCAGACCAAGAAAGGGTAACCGGAACCAGGGGCTTATCCTTCTGGATAACTGGGGACGTAACAAAGCAACCTAAGGTCTGTCCCCTATAGGACCTCAAGTGCCTACCCGTCCGGGGCGTTGTCCTGCCTCAGACGGGTAGGGCGAGACTTCAAAAAGACCTGCCTGGCCACAATAAAGGCACAATCTCTCCCTCCTCCTAAAGGCCCTCTCATCTGCAGAGAGACGTGTGAAGCCCAACTGCATGGGTTGTACCTCACTGGCAAACTTGGTACCAGGAGGTATGGGAGGTGAGGGATGCAAGGGTGGGTATATAAAAATGTGATGGTTATCTTGTATCCACATTAAGGCCTTACGTGGATCAAAATTTGCCCATTTCAGCAGGGACCAGCTGAATTTCGATTCATGTATGGGTAAGCTGGTGTTTCCTGCAGGGAAGGCTCTCCACTGTCACACTATAATGGCTCATTGGGAGCATTCTGCCATTCACATTGAGTGTGTGGACTGGGGAAACGGATCATTAACTGCTGGTTAAACAAAAAAAAATCTGTATGGCCAGCCCTAGCCAGCTTGGTTAATATGTGTGTACGCCATGTTTTAACTCAATAAAAAAGTTGCTATTTTCTTTATCTGACAATGTCTTTTCTTTCCCATAGTCTGAGGACCAATGTGTGTGTTTGCTGGAGGTGGGTTCTCACTGGGGAAAGACCAACGTGTGTGTGTGTATGCGCTTGAGGTGGTGTCATGTACCTAATAGGAGACTGAGTTGATGAGGTCGGCCTCTCTTATATCTCCTGTCCTGGCCCCACTGAGGATGTGACAGAGGAAGCCGAAGGCCAGGAGGGACACAAGTGCCTGATGTGGATGATTTTGGGCCATCATCTTGTCAGTGTTCAAGAGAATGCAGCGGTGTGCAGAGCTGGAGCAGGAGACAGCCAGGCAGGCACCCAAGGGTTAACAGAAGCCAGGATCATAGACAGAAGCAGAGTCTCAGGAATAGCCACGGTCATCAGCAGGCAAGCAGTGGGGTACCAAATCATAAGCCGGAGCCAGAGTCAGGAACGGAGCTGGGTCAGAGGTGAGCAGCAGAACAGGAACAGGATACACGCCAAGGTCAAAGAACAAGCCAGGTCAGCAACTGGAAAACCACACAGGATCAGAACAGGATACAGGACACAGCTGAAGATCAGTCAGCAAAGGATAGGTGGCTAGTCTCCCTTTAAATAGGTTGTCTGGCGCCAAAAGTAATTGTGCCAGCGCGTGCGCATGCGCACCCGCAACCGTGGACGCTCTTTTGCGCATGCGCGCACATTTTAGCCATTCTCTGGGAAACGCTATGCGCTTGCGAACATCTATGTGTCAGACGTCTCACAGGGATTCCCTGACAGGTGGGTTCTCACAGGGGAAAGACCAACGTGTGTGTGCGCTGGAGGTGGGTTCTCACTGGGGAAAGACCAACGTGTGTTTGTGTGTGCGCTAGAATTGGGTTCTCACTGGGGAAAGACCAACGTGTGTTTGTGTGTGCGCTAGAATTGGGTTCTCACTGGGGAAAGACCAACGTGTGTGTGTGTTGTAACTGGGGAATCAGATCATTAACTGCTGGTTAACCAAAAAAATATGAAATCTGTATGGCCAGCCCTAGTCAGCTTGGTAATGTGTGTACGCCGTGTTTTAACTCAATAAAAAGGTTGCTATTTTCTTATTAATCTGACAATGTCTTTTCTTTCCCATAGTCTGAGGAAGAGCCTGATAATTTAGTTACACCGACTCTAGATGGAAGAACCTACAGGTAAAGCTTTCTCCCTTTTATTACATTCTGATCCTTCATAGAACTTAGATTTCCATGTTCATGGAACAAATGCTTCATTATATGAAGTGTTCATATACAGTCTGATCCCTTGATTATACCATACGCAGGTCAGTGTGAACATATGATCAGATTTATTTCAGCTGTGCAGGGGTGTGGAGAGAATAGTAGTTCCCCGGGGGGGTGGGGAAAAACAATAGTGTCTAGAGGGGAGTGAGGGAGAACAATAGTACCTAGCAGGGGTGGGGAAGAATAATGGTGCCCAGAGAAGGTGGAAAGGAACAATAGTACCCAGCGGAGGTGGGGAAGATGACTAGTGCCTAGAGGGGGGTGGGGGAGAACAATAGTTTCCAGCAAGGGGAGAGGTGGAACAATAGTACCCAGCAGAGATGGGGAGCAGAGCAGAAAAAGTACCTAGAGGGGGTGGAGGAGAATAGTACTTCCCAGCGAGGGATGGGGAGGAACTAAAGTGACCAACAGGGATGGCAAGTAACAATAGTTCTGAGAGAGGGGTGAGGTTTAGCAATGGTACCCAGCAGAGATGAGGAGGAACAATAGTGCCTAGAGGAGGGTGGGATAGAACAGTAGTTTTTGAACCAAGTAACCAAGTTGCAAATATTGATGGGCCATCATAACAAGTTTCTCTGCACAGCCATATACCCGTACTTGGGAGAATGTTGTATCCAGTTGTTTTGTATATTTTTGATTTGCTTTTAAGGATATTTTAATCATGTTATCATAATACATTTTGTATTTTACCCTTTAATGAGTACTCTTGCATCTAGACAAGTAAGATATGCTCACCTAAGTCTCCCATCCGGGTCCCTCAAAGTCACCATATCTGGGTGCAAGACCACTGCTCCCCCTGCCCTACCCTTAAGATTTCATTAGTCGTCTTCTGGGTCCTGAGATAACCCCTCCGCTAGACAGTCAATAGGAAGTGTCCGCGTCAGGCAGGCAGTGATTTGGACACCTGAAGAAAGACAGCATGAACCAAATATACCCCAAGCATCCCTCCTCCCCTCTAAATGATCTTCCAGATTATTATTATTTATTTACCTTGTTTTTTGACTCACTGTGAAATCATCACCTGGCTGGTAAATTTCCAGTAGGAGTAGGTGCTGGGAGGGTGGGTCCTATTAAGGTAGGAACCCCCCAGAACTACATCCCCTAGGAGTCTTTTCCCTGAACTGTGTGTTGGCAGGCTGTTGGGAGTCAGGGCAGCATCATTATTTTGCTGGGAAAAAAATCAATGTATGCTTGTGGAGAAGGGCAGAGTGGGGCTGAGGATAGGCAGAGTTCTGTAGTTTAGCTGGTAAGGTTGACATCACTGCTTTTGGTCCAGTGGAGAAGAGGCAACATTTATCAGCTACCACCAGCTAGGAGTATGGGGGAATGTGCATGTGCTGCGGAGATGTACTACTTTTTGTATTTTTTGCCCATGCATACATTTAAAGGAAAAGTACATGGAAAACTTGTTTGGCTGTATTTCTCCCATGGTTTACAGGGGTACAGTTCGTTCTGCACTCCTGTGACCCATTTTTCACCGACCGCGGTATAAAAAGTCTGCTTTTGGCAGACGTCACTCAGCTGGTCCAGGCTGAGGAAAAATCCTGACTTTGAAGTCAGGATCCACCCAGATGTGTGGACCAGCACCTTGCTCAGCCTCTCAGCAGTCCTCAGAGCCTGAGCCAGCTGCTCTGTTTTAAGTTCTAAAGTATTATCAGTACAGGAGGTTGTACCGACTATCACCAATATTTATTTCTTTTTATTATGTAGACTAGAACTGAAGCCCGATGATCTTTTCTGCTGCTCAGAGACAGGAATTATGTTCAAAGTGAAATCTGAAGTAACCATCAAATATGAGCTGGAACTTGAAAGTGACGATTTAGATAAGATTCAGAAGCAGGGATATGAAGTTGTGGGTCCGATGTTTACCATAACTGTAGAGCCCGGTGTAGTGTCTGAGGTGCACCTACCACATTCCTTGTGTTTAAGAGGTAGGTCAGAGAATTATAATATTTTTATTTAAGAAGGTATTTTAAAGTACAGTGGAACCTCGGATTACGAGCATATTCCGTTCCAGGAGTATGCTCGTAATCCAAAGTACTCGCATATCAAAGCGAGTTTTCCCATTGAAGTCAATGGAAACGAAAATAATTTGTTCCGCATTGACTTCAATGGGATGCAATATCACATGCGGCCAGAGGCGGGGGGCACCGGACAGCCTCGGAAACGGCCGAAAAGGCCCGAGAGCACTTCGGCTGCCCGCTGCAAACCTCAGAAAGACTTCCTACCCGAGATTTGCCGAGGTCAGCCGGGCTGTCCTCAGGCCTTTCCGTGCATTTCTGAACGGCGACGATCGGCGACAATTGGCTCTGCTCAGCTCAGGCGCCCCCCCACCCCAGGCCAAAAGCGGTACTGCACACCGCTTTGGCCTGAATCATGCTAGTTGTGCGAGACAACTCTCGCAAACCGAGTTACGATTTTTAAAAATACAGTGCTCGTATTGCGAAACGCTCGTTAACCGCGTTACTCGCAATCCGAGATTCCACTGTAAATCTAAAGCCAAAACGTATTTTTTTTTTTTTTTACTTTGGAGTAGGCAAGGGCTTAACCAGGTTACATTGCCAAATATGTACACTAAGATGAAATTTCACAAAAATGTTTACTGATGTCCTATATCGGAAAAGACACGTATGTTTGGGGGATACAGAAGCCTCCTTTATCAAGGTGGCAGGCAGCGCAAATAATTAACCCCAAAGCGTATATACAACAATACACCATAACTTTGTGACCACTGGCAGGTTAAGTGAATAACAACACATGATTATCCCATTACAATGGAATCTGAAAGTGGGTGGAATATATTAGGCAGTGCATAAACAAGTTGTGGTGTTCTAAGCAGAAAAAAATGTTAAGTGAGGTACACACTATAAGCAAATCTGGTGGAAATTTTCATCCTATTTTCTTACGATTTTCGTATAGTGTGTACACAACTTTCGACAGCCGATTCCGTTCCAACAAATGAAAAAAAAAACGGAGAGACAAACAGCAAAACTTTTTTCGTCTGTCAACAGCCATACCAATTTTCGTTTAATATGTACACAATTCGTACAATCAAAATGTCAAAGTATCTCTTGATTACTCAGTCCAAGATGTCTAGATAGTCAATGGACATAGGAAGCCAGCTGGCTACCTCCGGTTCAGTTCATTTCCTCCCGTCGTGCAGTATCACCTATCCCCACGAGTGGCGATGGGGTCTCCTCTCCAGCTCCTTACATTCACAGTCAGCTGACCTAGTCTCCACCACCCCCGGCCATGCAGTGAATTGAATGGGTGGCTGTGCAGAGGCTGGGTGAGCGACGCCACTCTTCGCCCCCCAAGCTGGCGTCACTTCTGGTATCAGTTTCAGGTATGGGAAGCATTTGCACAAGTACCGATACTCGTGCAAATGCCTAGTATCAGCACCGTTATCGGTGCAACCCTAATATATAATAAATAAATATATATATATATATATATATATCCAAAGCCCTACAAAAGTGTGTGTGTGCTAAATAAAACACAAAAAACATTTACCAAATATCGTTAACATTTTATTTTGTTCACGAAAGAGGGCAAAAAATAGAACAAAAACAAAAGTAATCTCAAACGGAGATAAAAATGAAGTTACTAGTTATCAGGCCTATATGAAAAACAATGAAAACAACACTTTGAAACAAGAAAACTACAAATTCGTGTAGCGACAATCACGAGACCATGATGGGTTTGGTCCATTCGGTGCAGGATGATGCCAATGTGCTGTGTGCTGATGTGTTGGAGGTGGATTTGGAACAGGAGCCGAGTATTCTGAAATGCAGGTGTTGCCAGTAATATCACCTCGGACACCTTTATTTAGTACCTCTATTAACAGGCGCTCTGCCGTTTGTCTCTGCTCTTCGGACATGTTCACAATTTATGTGCAGTTATTATTCTGAATCCATCACACACATCATGTGTTTTTTTGAGTGATTCAGAAGCCTGTACTAAAAATGTTGTTGCAGCTTCCTCCATATTTCTTCTTCTTCTGGGTTTAGCCGCAGGCAATCTTGGTGGGGACATCAATGTGTAATTTTCCTAGGGATAATAATGAAAAAGGACATACGTAAACATTAATGAATATAAAATGTCCATAAAAAAATAAATTATATATATAAAAAAAATCTCTCTCTCTCTCTCTCTCTCTCTCTCTCTCTCTCTCTCTCTCTCTCTCTCTCTCTCTCTCTCTCTATATATCTATATATATAGATATAGATATATATCTATATATATATAGCTAATTGTGCCCAATTTGGACATTTTCACTTAGGGGTGTACTCCAGAACGTTCAGAATCCTTTATTTTGTTTAACTGGTAAATGGTACGCAGATTAGCAATTTTGTGACGTACAAAACTAAGGTTGCGTGTGGAGAGATAGATTTGCTTGCATAGAACCTCATTTTTGTTAATCTTGTCGGCGTACTCCTTTGACTTTAACCTCCATAAACTTGGCAGTTGCCTATAACCTCTTCCCTACCCTTCCCTTCTATAACCCGCCGAGCGTATGCAGATGTGCTTTCGGGGGTTATACCAGGATGATACCCGCAGCTGGAGGCATCATCCCGGTACCATTTTGTAGAGCCGGCGAGCCAGCCGCTTGGCTGTTATACCGGAGGAGCGGGAGGGGACGTCCCCCCCTCCCGCCGCTCTTACCGGGTCTTCTGATCCACTGGGAGGCCCGATCGATGATCCGCCGCTTCCGACAGCTGCTGACAGTCTGGAACGAAGCCGCAATCCTTGTGACAGCAATAAAAGTGATCAAAAAAAATTTTTTTTTAAAACCCAATTTCTAAATATAAAAATAAATAAGAACAAAAAAAAATTTTTTAAAGCACCCCCGTCCCCGCGAGCTCGCGCAGCAAAGAAAACACATACGGAAGTCGCGTCCGCATATGTAAACTGTGTTCAAATCACACATGTGAGGTATCTCCGCGATCGTCAGAGCGAGAGCAATAATTCTAGCACTAGACCTCCTCTGTAACTCTAACCTGGTAACCATAAAAAAAATTTAAAGCATCGCCTATGGAGATTTTTAGGTACTGTAGTTTGTCGCCATTCCACGTGCAATTATAAAGCGTGACATGTTTGGTATCTATTTACTCGGCGTAACATCATCTTTCACATTATACAAAAAAATTGGGCTAACTTTACTGTTTGATTTTTTTTAAATTCATGAAAGTGTCCCTTTTCCCAAAAAGTTGCGTTTAAAACACCGCTGCACAAATACCATGTGATAAAAAATATTACAACAATTACCATTTTATTCTCTGGATTCTCTGCTAAAAAATATATATATATATATATATATAATGTTTGAGGGCTCTAAGTAATTTTCTAGCAAAAAATACGGATTTTAACTTGTAAACACCAAATGTCAAAAATAGGCTTAGGCATGAAAGGGTTAATCAATAATTTGAGGTAAGAAGGAAGGTGAGGTAAATTTGTCTGCCATGTCTCCTGCAAAATACAAAAATAATGGAAACAATCATTACCTTTAGCATCACCCTAGAAATAATATTCAGGCCTACCTAAAGAATCAATATCAAAGTTTACCTTTTGTTTTGTGAAACCAAAATTCCGTGGTTTGGAGCGTGTGTGAAAATTCCGGTGTGCTCGCTGTAAGGAGCATTCGTGAGAACATGTTGACCGCTCGTGCGTTCCGTCTGGAGCTACGCCTTTGCCTGACATGTGACGCTGTAGTGTGTACGTGCACGCCAGCCGCCGTCTGCAACGCCAAGACACAGCAGGCCTGAAAAACACGATGGAGGAGGAGGACAAAAGGGAAGGCACAAATCTATCTATGCAGAAAGCAGACAAAGTCAAGGCCACATCCATGAGCAGGGAGGAGATGGTGGACCTGGTATACCTGCTAGAGAAATATCACTATGATGGAAAACTGAAGAACTATGTAAAACCCAATGCAAGGAAAGACCGGATTTTGCAGAAAGTTCTTAAGAGTGCTGCAGAAGAAATTTGGAGTGGAAAGATCCAAAGACCAAGTGAGAAAGAGATGGCCTGATCTCAAACATAGGAAACCTGAACAGTTTGGCCGCATTCATCATATCATCAAGAAAAGTAATTAATTACTGATGTATATTGTTTTCTGATTGTTAGAACTGTGCATCTTTTATATGCATATTATTTTTTTTTAATTTTTTAGGAAAACTAAAGCAGCTAGCCATGGGAAGATCATGAAGGGAAACCTGTCCGGATAGCACAGCAAAAAATATTGAGGGGTGTGCAATTGATGAAACAGCAAAAGTGGACTTGGACACCTTTCTTAGCAGTACAGGTAGGTGTACATAATTTCTTTCTTTGGGGTAATCCAATGCACAATGCAAAAAATGTACATTGCATATAGGTATAAATTGATGCAATTATAACCTCACCAAGCGTGCATCTAATTTTGTTTGCTATTTTAGGTGGTGCAAAAAGTAGCGTAGTTAGCATATCGGCCACCCGGGGGGTGGCCATTGTTTTTTGCACACCACCCCCCACCCAAGAAAGTGGTATGTGGCAATATAACAACGCCACGCCAAAACCGTGGGTGTGGTCAGAATTCTTCAATATTTGGATGTGCTTAAAGGGCCATATTATTTAGTGACTGTGCAGCAAGCGACTATGTAGCAGATGGAAACCTCAGTGCACTCAGTTTAAAAATAAATAAATAAATATCAAACATGTTATACTTATCTGCTATATGTAGTGGTTTTGCACAGAACAGCCAGGATCCTTCTCCTCTTGGGTCCCTCGCCGGAAACTCCTGGGCCCTCCCTCTTTCAGGGTCCCCCCACAGCAGGCAGCTTGCTATGGGGGCACCCAAGCAGGTGCACTCCCCTGTCACATCTCTTTGTGTCCATTCACACATGGAGCCATGGATCGACCCCTCCATCATCAGATTGGCTCACTGGCTGTGATTGACAGCAATAGGAGCCAATGGCCCTGCCGCGAAAAGCCAATGAGGAGTGTGAGTCCCCGGTGAGCCAAGGCTCTCGTGGTCAGTGTCATCCGCACCTCTCCTCTGTCCTCCACTCTCTTCCTCTTTCTGCCTGTCAACTCAGTTTCAGGGCCCGCCCTTTCCCTCTTGCTGCTGAAATTACTTGTACATTTTCAGTTTGGTGCCCCAGGGTGTGTGCTTTATTAAAAAAAAAATGCCATTCCATAACTCATTGCAGAGTGCAACTTGGCGCACATGTGACGCCAGTGGGTGATTCTCCCGGCCCCTCATGCTCTATCTGTATGATCTAGAAAGGGGAGAGGTGGGCGGGCACGTGAGCGCCTAGTTGCGCTCTGGAATAAGGTATAGAACTTCTTTTATTTTTTAAATAACACACTGTGGGTTAAAACAACCACTTTAATCCCTTTTTTTAAAAAAAACATGTTTGGAAGAAGTCTTGCAGAGTGAGGAGGGGACATCTCAGACAATGGTGCCTGCCAGCATAGATGAGGAAGATTTTGAGGAGGAAGATTTTGAGTAGGAAACAACTGAGCATTCCTCAGGCACAGATGCTCCATGCTTATGCAAAAAGTTAGTAAAATAATATGCTATGCAATATAATATTATATAGTAATGTTTCCAAATTGGCTATGTATCAGCAGTGAGAGACACTATTGAGAAATGAAAAATGAAAATGAGAACAGAATGTTGTGTGAGAATGTGATGCCGTTGAATCATAAACTTTTTATACAGCAGGTAATTATTTATTTTTGTGTTTTCTCTTAAAAGTATAATATAATAAAATTGTAATCAGTCCCCAAGGCCATCCACAGTTGACCTTTCAAAAACTGATGTGAGCTCAGACAGAGGTGATGATGATATTCGCGTTTCTCCGAAAATAGATGACATGGATCCTGTCTCCTACACAAATACGTGTACATTACCTTAGAATTTACATTTACTTTTCCAAAATGCATGGTGTGGATAGTGGCAGGATGTCGAGGATGCAAATGGGTTTGCCAATTCTTGCCACTGCTGTCAGGAATTAGAAAAAATAAGGGATGCAGCAAATGCTGCATGTCAAAAATTGCTGGACTTTATAGACTTGCTTGGTAGATTCTAGACATGCATTAAGGAACATACTCCTTGAAATTTTCCACATTTTGTGATGTTACAACCAAAAACGTAAATGTATTTTATTGGGATTTTATGTGATAGACCAACACAAAGTGGCACATAATTGTGAAGTGGAAGGAAAATGATAAATGGTTTTCAACATTTTTTACAAGTAAATATGTGAAAAGTGTGGGGTGCATTTGTATTCAGCCCTCCTCAGTCAATACTTTGTAGAACCACACTAGCACAGACATTTGTTAGGTGTAATGATGCGTAGCCTCTATCCTCTAGGAAAGTGGGTCCAATCCACAGGCCTGAGCCTGCTGGACACACTTTACCCATGTGTGCATCCAAACTATTTTATCTAAATTATTTTTTTGTCCAGTGTAACAAAGCCCTGCCTCCTCCTCCTCGTCCTCGTCCACGAAGAACACTGAACACTGACTCACTGCTGAGAAACTGAATCAGGGTTCCGTCTATCATGGACGAGCAGGAGGCGGGGCTTTGTTACACTTGACGGCCGCTGACTGCAGTTAAGACTGCATGACTCGGGTACATGAGGCACAGTGAGGCATGCAGATGGGCACAGTGAGGCATGCAAATAGCAAAGTGAGGCATGCAAATAGCAAAGTGAGGCTGCAAATGGGCACAGTGAGGCTGCAAATGGGCACAGTGAGGCTGCAAATGGGCACAGTGAGGCTGCTGATGGGCATTGTTGACCCTCTTTTCAACTTACAGTAGCTGCTGCATTTCCCACCCTAGGCTTATACTCGAGTCAATAAGTTTTCCCAGTTTTTTGTGGCAAAATTAGGTGCCTCAGCTTATACTCGTGTGTATACGGTATGTATATCTGTCAGTTGTTTGAAAATGTTCACCTTTTGTTCACTTTTTATTTCATTTTACACAATTCTAATTCCAACAAATATGATCCAATATTGCATTAAAGTGGTTGTAAACCCACTTTGGAAAAAAATTAAAAAACTAACACCTGCAAGACAAAGGCATAATGATAATGCATACTAGCTCATTATGTAATACTCACCTGGGATTGAAGCCCCCTTTGCAGTGCCCGACACAGCACAGGCCGGCGACATGTCGTCCCGGAGTTACTTCCGGGTATCGCGGCTCCGGCGCTGTGATTGGCCGGAGCCACGATGACACGCCGGTAACGGCACAGTCACTGAAAGCAACGGCACGTACGTGCCATTGCTTCAGTGCGCATGTGCCGATTACATCGGCACATGCAAATACAAGGGATATCTCCTAAACTGTTCAGGTTTAGGAGATATCCAGGGTAGCTGCAGGTAAGCCTTATTATAGGCTTACCTGTAGCATAAAGTGTGTTGTAAAGGGTTTACAACCACGTTAATATACTTATGTTGCAAAAATATAACAGCTTTCCATTAATTATAGTCAGGCATACCTCATTCTCTTTATACCTGTTTAAAAACAGTGCTCGTTTATTTCTGCCTACATCCAAGACAGGCTTTGGGTCATGACACAGAAAGGAGTTGACAAGCCTAGGGTAGATGATGCAGGGTGAGATGGTCAACGCCTTCCTGTGTCATGACCTGAAGTTTGACCAGGACGTAATAGTGGAGCAGTATTTTTTAAAAGCTATGAATGAAACAAGCCTGTGTAGAATTAAAGGAAAAATGTTTTATTTTTGCAAATGAAGTACATTCATGCTATATTGGTACATAGGGGAGCTGCAATTTTGAAAAGAAAAGTGAAAAAAAAGGTGAACTTGGCCTTGTGATAAATCATTGTTGTAAAGAATGTGGCTTTACACACATCACAATTTAGTCATTATATTAACTTTGTGGTATTTTGGTTATGCTAACATTTAAGGTGGACGAAAGAATAATGTTTAATGTTCAATGTTCCTGTAATGTTTTATGCACTTTAATATTTCCAAAGGTTTAGACCATAAACATGCCATGACCAAATATTTGGAAATTATGTGCAATTTTTGCTTGAAATCGTTCTGATTACCAATTATGTTTACATGTGGCAATAAAGTCTGTTTCATTTTTTGAAGTAATGGTTCAGTCTCTTTATTATAACATAAGAAATGTATTTTATTATTTGCCATTTTTTTCAACTAATTGATCTAATAATTTTGGTTATTTTGAGATATAAACTTATATGGTATATACAGTAGTTGGTTCAGACAGAAACATTATAAAGTATATATTTTCTCCTTTTTTTTTTGCATTAATAACATAAATAAATTGTGAAAACACAAAACATGCAATATTGTAATCAAATCCATTAAATTTGCAACAACGTTGAATAACAACAACATGCATTAAACTGTTCGTATTGATAATACTGTAGCATGAATATTCTGTGGTGACCTACATTTACACATCATTGATGTGTACTGACGCTATTGAAATAGTTCATGTAGTTGAGTCCATTTTGTCTGGTGCTTTGGGTGGATAATGGAGAATGGCCTACGCCAAAGGGGGTCATCACCTCAAAGGGTTCATGGTCTTGAGCACAAGTGTTCCCTGCTTTGCCTGGATCATGATCAAATTGATTAGCAGAAATGTACTTGTCTGTATATCTTCTGAGAAAATGATGTAGAATGCAGCAGCACAGCACTAGATTGTTCACTTTATATACTGCCAGATTGATAGTGAGAAAAATTCTGAACCGATCTGCCATGATCCCAAAAGTGTTCTTCACCACACGCTTAGCCCAGGGAGAGTCGATAGTTATAAATCCATTGGTCCTTTGTCAGATTGCACATAGGGAATGGCTTCAACAGATTTTTAGAGAACGCAAAGGCTTCATCTGCTACAAACACAAACTTGAGACTTTCAAAATTCTCCTCACAGTTGGGCAGTTTTAGGGTTCCATTCACCAACCTTCTATAAAATTTGGTCTGATCGATTACTCCACCAACTGAGTTACAGCCATTCTTTCCAATATCCAGAAAAATATATTCATAGTTTGCATTTACAACCATCCATCAAGATAATACTGAAGAAGTACTTGTAGTTATAAAAATAGAACCCTGATTTTGGAGGAGGGCTTATTCTTACATGTCTCCCATCTATAGCTCCTCCGCAATTAGGAACATTCCACTGTTCGGAAAAACTTTCGGGCGATATCCTTCCACTCCTCAAAATTATTTGGAAACTAATATAAAGAAAAATTTCTGACATACCAATAAAAATGTGTTTAGAATAGGTTTTGGTATGTGAAAAGGATAGTTCAACGCTTATCAATTTATCAATTTTGGTTAAAATATATGCTCTGTACCTTGATGTAGTCATCCCAGGACTTGAATGATGGCTCTACAGGTTTAAGGTATAATAACACCCAAGGGCTTGCAGGGAGATGCCTGTTGTAAATTTTAAATCCCGTAGAATTCTGCCTGTGGCCAGGTAACGCTACGTAGTTATCAATCTCTGTTCCACAGTGATTGCTTCACACAGAATGGTATTTTTCTTGATGATATATGGCTGCACTGCATTCAGGACTATATTGAAACAATCGTCCCATTCTCAAATAATTCCTGAAGTCATCAGGATTGTTTTCTTGTAATTCCCTCAACAGTGTCATATGTGAGATCTGGTCATGCACCATTTCTTGCACCAGGTTCTCCTCTTTCTCTTCCTTTGCAGCTGGCTCTGGGTAGCCAAAACTCCAAGACCGACTATTGTAAGTGCCTCTGATGTTTGGATGTCCATCTTGAAAATCGTACCGTCACGAAAAATGCGGCAAATAGACTAATAATCTACGATGCAACGACACAAAGTTTCCAAAGACGGAGAATGCACGATACTTCAGAAACAAGATGGAGCACAAAGGCGTGGTTACAGGGTCACACGTAGATTTCATCACAGTGTAATCTACGATATAACGTCTGAACGTAACAAAATCGCATGAGAAATTTGGTACAACATAAAGAACTACCAAATAAAAACGGTTATGACCGTTGAGCTACAGTGAGAAAAATCAGACGATGTACGGGGCTTTGATCAAAGTTTGTTGTGTATGGGGTTGTGTATCCAAAGACTAGTCAGGGTGCCCTTGCTGACCCGTGTCCCCAGCCAAAAGCTGGCCATTAAAACAGCTGTGAAGATAATTTGATGCACCCATGTTTTTTAAAATTTTGGAAGAACATAAAGAACGCAAAAAAAGCCATGGAAATAATAATGGCAGTCTGATCCTACCTGTATTTATCCCTGCAGAGTGGCATTACAGTGCTGGCATGAACTCTGAAGGTAAGGGAGAACCACAATGACATGCCTTCCACCCAGGGCCTGACGTGCGCTCCACCGGCCAGAAGTGATTGCACACGTTGGAGCTGCATTTCCTCTCCAAAAGAGGTCCAATATGTAGCAAATGCAAAGTAAAAAAAGGACACCAAGTTAGAATACAAATATAAAGATAAATGTATGATAAAGATAAATATAAATGAACATTTCTAATCGGATGGGTACAAAACTAAGCAAAAGGAAAAATAAAGGAGATAAAGCATTGTAGTGCAACAAGGGAGGTGGTTCTAATGCACGGTCCCATAATGCAAAAATTAGTTAATAGGATTACATCCGGCCATTCTGACTTTTTCTGCATATTTAGAGTCCTACAGTAACACAGTTTAGCTTTGTGCCTACCCCTATGAAAGCTCTTTGAAGAAGTCTGTGCAGTATGGTTTGATGAATTACAGGTTTTTTATTGCCATCTATGTCTTTGCTGGGGGAGATTCACACCTGTTTATTCTAAGGATGAAAAATAATTGGGAAATCCAAAAAATGACAGTTGTCATTGAAACAGATGGGTGGGGGAAACCTTCCTCTGGGGTCACCTGGTTCAAGACCACTTTCTTAAATTATATTTCCCCTTACTTTCTCTTGTGTTTTTAGGAAGTTAAAGGAAGCAGACAGCAGAAATTAAAGCTACTTCTTGCTTTCCATGAATGAACTGCTGTTACCTTATGTGATCTAAACATTGGGCAGCCTAGGTCACATGGTTCTTGGCAACTAATAAACACTATAAATATATTTCACTTCATTAGAGATAATATATAATTTATTGCATTCAATTACAGACCCTGTCTGGGGGGATAAGAGATTATACAAAGCACAACCAAGAGACAGTATGTATAAACGTACAGTGTCTTGAAAAAGTATTCATACCCCTTGAAATCCCCACATTTTGTCATGTTACAACAAAAAACTTAAATGTATTTTATGTGATAGACCAACACAAAGTGGCACATAATTGTGAAGTGGAAGGAAAATGATAAATGGTTTTCATTTTTTAAAATATTATAATTATAATTATAAATATGTAAAAAGTGTGGCGTGCATTTGTGGAAAACATATATTAAAGGATGAGGCGTTAATGATGTTCAGTGAGTCAGAAAAATGCAAATACAAATATTCAAAATATAGCAAGTTTGAAAGTTCATGTGTGATGAATCCCAACACCAAAATGTGATGCTCAAAAAAAAATGTCTAGTTCTTCACCACGAGTGCTCAGTAGATGGGTGGCCACTCGCTTGAAATTTATGACCCCTTTTTACAGGAAGGTCAAACTTCTGGAATATCAATTGATTCCACTGACAGCACAGTTCCACTCCACTGGCCCCTCGAGATAAAACTAGGATGGGAAAAATGACTCCACAAGAGGCATAGAAGAAGGTCTCATTGTAGTAATTTTAATAAGTAAAAAAGTTTGAGAACAACAAATGGTGATTATAAGAACATGTTACAGTGCCGATCCGGGCACCAGGTGTAATCAGCATGTGCAAGCCGGCTAGTCCTTGAAGGATGGCGTGTAGTCCGCATCTCTCCTAAGGACAAAGCCTAAATGGGATGTGGGATCAAGACCTAGAACGGCGGATCCTCTGCTCCGACATATGTTTCGCCATATTGGCGTGTATTTGTATTCAGCACCCTTTACTCTGATACCCCTAACTAAAATCTAGTGGAACCAATTGCCTTCAGAAGTCACCTAATTTAGTAAATAGTAGGGGTGCAACGGATCGTTGCCGATCCGTGATCCGTACGGATCACCCTCCGCGGATCGGCCCACACCCGCGATCCGCGGAGCACTTTTCGGCCTCAGCCATAGGAAAGGCCGCGGCTTCGGCCTAGCTCCGGAGCCGGCGGCCATCTTAGTACACCCGGAAGTGGCCGCTGTCTCGACAGGAAGTGACGTTTCGTCGCCGCCATCTTGCTACACCCCACACTCCTGCACAGTACAGTAATGATAGAGTGAGAAGGGGGCAAGCGGACATCTTGTTACACCCACCGGAGTTTTAGATTTAAAAGCCATTTTCAACACAAAACTGAGCTTATATGCACAAATACTGTATTTATGCATATAAGCTCGGTTTTGTGTTGAAAATAGCTTTTAAATCTAAAACTCCGGTGGGTGTAACAAGATTTGTGTGGTTTTTTTTTTTTTTGGTTTTTTTTGCTAATCCGAAAATGAGCCGATCCGTGACTCTGATCCGAGGATCGATCCGATCCGTGAGATTTTTGATCCGTTGCACCCCTAGTAAATAGAGTCCACTTATGTGTAATGTAATCTCTGTATAAATACAGCTGTTCTGAGAAGCCCCACAGAGGTTTGTTAGAGAACCTTAGTGAACAAACAGCATCATGATGGCCAAGGAACACACCAAACAGGTCAGGGATAAAGTTGTGGAGAAGTATAAAGCAGGGTTAGGCTATAAAAAAATATCCCAAGCTTTGAACATCTCATGGAGCACTGTTCAATCCATCATCCGAAAATGGAAAGAGTATGGCACAACGGCAAACCTACCAAGACATGGCCGTCCCCCTAAACTGACAGGCTAGGCAAGGAGAGCATTAATCAAAGAAGCAGACAAGAGGCCCATGGTAATGCTGGAGGAGCTGCAGAGATCCACAGCCCAGGTGGGAGAATCTGTCCACAGGACAACTATTAGTCGTGCACTCCATAAATCTGGCCTTTATGGAAGAGTGACAAGAAAGTCATTGTTGAAAGAAAGCCATAAGAAGTCCCGTTTGCAGTTTGTGAGAAGCCATGTGGGGGACACAGCAAGCATGTGGAAGAAGGTGATCTGGTAAGATTAGCCCAAATTTTTACTTTTTGTCCTAAAAACAAAACGCTATGTGTGGCAGAAAATTAACACTGCACATCACCCTGAACACACCATCCCAACCATGAAACATGGTGGTGGCAGCATCATGTTGTGGGGATGCTTTTCTTCAGCAGGGACAGGAAATCTGGTCCGAGTTGATGGGAAGATGGATGGAGCCAAATACAGGGCAATCTTAGAAGAGAGCCTGTTAGAGTCTGCAAAAGACTTGAGACTGGGGAGGAGGTTCAGCTTCCAGCAGGACAACAACTCTAAACATACAGCCAGAGCTACAATGGAAAGGTTTGGGTCAAAGCATATTCATGTGTTAGAATGGCCCAGTCAAAGTCCAGACCTAAATCCAATTGAGAATCTGTGGCAAGACTTGAAAACTACTGTTCACAGGGCGCATGTGCGCAACTGACTATGGTGGACGTGGCTTGAATCGAGTCCGCTGTGACCCAACTAATCCGGCTGCATCCTGCCAATTAGAAGGTCTGGGATATCTGCAAACTACCCCCCCCCCCCCGCTCATCCTCCACTGCTGGCCCAAAAATCTATGGCAAAGGGGAAGCCAAACAACCACCCAGAGCAGCCACAGGAGATCGTAGCTCCCCGGGCCAGTTCCGGCAAGATGGCGGCGCCACCTACACATGTGGTCTCTTCCCGGATGCAACATCTAGAGACCAATCGGGCCTCTATACGATCCGCAGGCTTTGAGGACTGCTGCGCAACTCCAGCTACCGTTCATACTCCCCAGGATGGTGATTTCTTGGGTGGTTAGTCCCCCTTTTCGGGACATTAATACCAGCCAAAGAAGCCTGCAGGCCTTCCAGGAACTCAAGAGCCCATAGCCCCTCAGCCTGCTTACTTGGGCGACCCCATCATTCTTGCAAGATTTTCAGCCATGCTGGAACAAGGCCTAAAAAAGCTTGCTAGGCCCTGTTAAAAATAAGCTTGATTCCACTGTGGGCTGGAAAAATCTAAATATGGATCATATATGTGACCTGGAAGCCCGTGTAGAAAATAGATGACCTGGAAAACAGGTCCTGCAGATATAACTTTTGCATACGAGGGTTACCTGAATCGTTCACAGATGCCCAGGAAGCTACCACAACGTTGCTGACCTCCTTGCTGTCAGATTCCTGCTCATAAGTTTGAATTGGACCAGGCTCATAGAGCTCTCACTATTCAGCATCCAGAGGGTCCCCCTAGGGACATCATTATGAAGCCCCACTTTTACACAGTGAAAGAAACTGTCATGCAAAAAGTCTGAACTGCCTTTGATCCAGCTGCTTGGTCATGAAGTACAAATATTTGCGGACATTTCTTCAGCTACTGTGCAAAAACGCAGATCCTTCAAACGTCAACTTTAGCCACTGCAGGAACAGGCAATAAGGTACCGCTGGTCCTTCCCTTTTCACTCTCATTTCCTTACAAGGGCAAATATTACTCCTTTTCCACCGTTTTGGAAGAAGAAGCATTACTTAAACACCTGGGTTTCCTTTATATCTCACCTCCAACATCGCTAACCCCTCAAGCTCCTTCAACTTCTGGCCAAGGCATAGGTAACAGAGGGTGTCAGTCTCACCTTTGTGGCAATCGTCCAAAACCACCAGAAGCCATTACCGTTGCCAATCCAGACCGCCTTGTTTTCTTGTAATTCCCTCAACAGTATCATATGTGAGAACTGGTCATACACCATTTCTTGCACCAGGTTCTCCTCTTTCTCTTCCTTTGCAGCTGGCTCTGGATAGCCAAAACTCCAAGGCAGACTATTGTAAGTGCCTCTGATGTTTGGATGTCCATCTTGAAAATCATACCGTCACGAAAAATGTGGCGAATAGACTAATAATCTACGATGCAACGACACAAAGTTTCCAAAGACGGAGAATGCACGATACTTCAGAAACAAGATCGAGCATGGCGTGGTTACAGAGTCACACGTAGATTTCATCACAGTGTAATCTACGATATAATGTCTGAACGTAACAAAATCGCATGAGAAATTTGGTACAACATAAAGAACTACCAAATAAAAACGGTTATGACCGTTGAGCTACAGTGAGAAAAATCAGACGATGTACGGGGCTTTGATCAAAGTTTGTTGTATATGGGGCTGTGTATCCAAAGACTAGTCAGGGTGCCCTTGCTGACCCGTGTCCCCAGCCAAAAGCTGGCCATTAAAACAGCTGTGAAGATAATTTGATGCACCCATGTTTTTTAAAATTTTGGAAGAACATAAAGAACGCAAAAAAAGCCATGGAAATAATAATGGCAGTCTGATCCTACCTGTATTTATCCCTGCAGAGTGGCATTACAGTGCTGGCATGAACTCTGAAGGTAAGGGAGCACCACAATGACATGCCTTCCACCCAGGGCCTGACGTGCGCTCCACCGGCCAGAAGTGATTGCACACGTTGGAGCTGCATTTCCTCTCCAAAAGAGGTCCAATATGTAGCAAATGCAAAGTAAAAAAAGGACACCAAGTTAGAATACAAATATAAAGATAAATGTATTAAAAGGTAAATATAAATGAACATTTCTAATTGGATGGGTACAAAACTAAGCAAAAGGAAAAATAAAGGAGATAAAGCATTGTAGTGCAACAAGGGAGGTGGTTCTAATGCACGGTCCCATAATGCAAAAATTAGTTAATAGGATTACATCCGGCCATTCTGACTTTTTCTGCATATTTAGAGTCCTACAGTAACACAGTTTAGCTTTGTGCCTACCCCTATGAAAGCTCTTTGAAGAAGTCTGTGCAGTATGGTTTGATGAATTATAGGTTTTTTATTGCCATCTATGTCTTTGCTGCGGAGATTCACACCTGTTTATTCTAAGGATGAAAAATAATTGGGAAATCCAAAAAATTACAGTTGTCATTGAAACAGATGGGTGGGGGAAACCTTCCTCTGGGGTCACCTGGTTCATGACCACTTTCTTAAATTATATTTCCCCTTACTTTCTCTTGTGTTTTTAGGAAGTTAAAGGAAGCAGACAGCAGAAATTAAAGCTACTTCTTGCTTTTCAGGAATGAACTGCTGTTCCCTTATGTGATCTAAACATTTGGCAGCCTAGGTCACATGGTTCTTGGCAACTAATAAACACTATAAATATATTTCACTTCATTAGAGATAATATATAATTTATTGCATTCAATTACAGACCCTGTCTGGGGGGATAAGAGATTATACAAAGCACAACCAAGAGACAGTATGTATAAACGTACAGTGTCTTGAAAAAGTATTCATACCCCTTGAAATTTCCCACATTTTGTCATGTTACAACAAAAAACTTAAATGTATTTTATTGGGATTTTGTGTGATAGACCAACACAAAGTGGCACATAATTGTGAAGTGGAAGGAAAATGATAAATGGTTTTCATTTTTTTAAATATTATAATTATATTTATAAATATGTGAAAAGTGTGGCGTGCCTTTGTGGAAAAAATATATTAAAGGATGAGGCGTTAGTGATGTTCAGTGAGTCAGAAAAATTCAAATACAAATATTCAAAATATAGCAAGTTTGAAAGTCCATGTGTGATGAATCCCAACACCAAAATGTGATGCTCAAAAAAAAATGTCTAGTTCTTCACCACGAGTGCTCAATAGATGGGTGGCCACTCGCTTGAAATTTATGAACCCTTTTTACAGGAAGGTCAAACTTCTGGAATATCAATTGATTCCACTGACAGCACAGTTCCACTCCACTGGCCCCTCGAGATAAAACTAGGATGGGAAAAATGACCACACAAGAGGCATAGAAGAAGGTCTCATAGTGTAGTAATTTTAATAAGTAAAAAAGTTTGAGAACAACAAATGGTGATTATAAGAACATGTTACAGTGCCGATCCGGGCACCAGGTGTAATCAGCATGTGCCAGCCGGCTAGTCCTTGAAGGATGGCGTGTAGTCCGCATCTCTCCTAAGGACAAAGCCTAAATGGGATGTGGGATCAAGACCTAGAATGGCAGATCCTCTGCTCCGACATATGTTTTGCCATATTGGCGTGTATTTGTATTCAGCACCCTTTACTCTGATACCCCTAACTAAAATCTAGTGGAACCAATTGCCTTCAGAAGTCACCTAATTTAGTAAAAATTACACCTGTGTGTAATGTAATCTCTGTATAAATACAGCTGTTCTGAGAAGCCCCACAGAGGTTTGTTAGAGAACCTTAGTGAACAAACAGCATCATGAAGGCCAAGGAACACACCAAACAGGTCAGGGATAAAGTTGTGGAGAAGTATAAAGCAGGGTTAGGCTATAAAAAAATATCCCAAGCTTTGAACATCTCATGGAGCACTGTTCAATCCATCATCCGAAAATGGAAAGAGTATGGCACAACAGCAAACCTACCAAGACATGGCCATCCCCCTAAACTGACAGGCTAGGCAAGGAGAGCATTAATCAAAGAAGCAGACAAGAGGCCCATGGTAATGCTGGAGGAGCTGCAGAGATCCACAGCTCAGGTGGGAGAATCTGTCCACAGGACAACTATTAGTCGTGCACTCCATAAATCTTGCCTTTATGGAAGAGTGACAAGAAAGTCATTGTTGAAAGAAAGCCATAAGAAGTCCCGTTTGCAGTTTGTGAGAAGCCATGTGGGGGACACAGCAAGCATGTGGAAGAAGGTGATCTGGTAAGATTAGCCCAAATTTTTACTTTTTGTCCTAAAAACAAAACGCTATGTGTGGCAGAAAATTAACACTGCACATCACCCTGAACACACCATCCCCACCGTGAAACATGGTGGTGGCAGCATCATGTTGTGGGGATGCTTTTCTTCAGCAGGGGCAGGAAATCTGGTCCAATTCGCAACCTAGTCTCCTTTTGTTATTTTTGTGACACTCTCGACAAGTTAATTGTCTTTATTTTGAAATGCCTTTACGCTTGATGACCATATTTTGTACTAACAATTTTCTTTATTGGGGTTTTTCTCAGGTTTTCACCCTCTTGAGGGTATTTAACCTCCTTGCTTCCTTTCTGCCTTTTCTTTCTACTTTTTGTAATACAACCGGGAATCCTGACAGCTCAGCCTCCAAGGGATCGGTTGGTTTTTACGGTCCAGGCTGATGAGGTAAGAGATCCCCGCTTCCCCACATGCTATGGCTAGCCCTTGACCACAGAAGCCCATTAAATTCCTAACACATAATGTGCAGGGCCTTAATTCGCCCATGAAAAGGCAAAAGGCTTTTAACTACTTCTATTTGGTAGGAACTGAAATTGTGTTTCCCCCAGAAACCCACTTTTCATCGTCTTATAAACCTAACTACATCCATAAACATTATCCAACCTTCTTTCTAGCCAATGCTCCAGACAAGACGCGGGGAGTGGCCATATGTGTCACTAAGAGTTTAGCTTTTTCCCCCTCGCAGGTAATCACTGACCCGGAAATGACCTTATGTACTGGTTAAGGGGGACTTTGAAGGAACTCTTGTGCTTCTTATTATGCCCAGAACAAGGACCAACAGTTGTCCTTTTTTCAAAACCTACTATAGCAACTATCCCAACTATCCCACGCTCCTAATTTAAGGAGACTCCAATATCACCCTAGATTCTTCACTTGATAAGACGCGTCCACCGGGTCCTCAAATTTTGAAGCCCATAAAATTGGGTTCTAAATTCGTGAAAATGCTGCATGATAATGACCTAGTATGTCCATTTGACGTACTCACGGATAGACCATGTCTTCACGTCTAATGCCTCTCTACAATTATGTACCTCCTCTAAGATATTAGAAACCTCCTGGTCTGACCACTCTTTCCTCACTGCGCAGTCCTGCAGCCTCCTATACCTGGCGCCTAAACTTATCTCACCTCAGCAATCCGGCCACTTGCCTTGATATTAAAAATTCATTGAAGGAATATTTCTCCCTGAATGACCCATCGCACACCTCTTCAATGAGCAATTTGATGGGCCGCTCACAAAGCTACGATCAGAGGTATTTTGATTCAGACGGCTGCCAGGCATAAGAGACACTACAATGCTCTTCTGAAACAAAAAGAGGACAATCTGGCCACCCTACTTAAGGTACACAACTAGACTTGCGTGATAGAATTAAGCCCGCTCGCTTGGAATTAAATATCAGCCTTACCATGAAGGCAGGAATACAACTGCAGTGGACCCAGGCCAGATGTTGCACCCAAGCGGATAAGCCGGGTAGTCTCTTGGCGACAAGGTTGACCCCCAGACACCCTCTCCCCGTGTTCCTAGGATTAGGAAATCAGACGGTTCTTTTACTCAAAACCATAAATTGGTCCTACAGGAATTCCAAGCTTACTATAAGAATTTATATGACCTCCTTTGCTTTTTGCACTGGTAATGGAGCCCCTTGCTATGGCAATTAGAGCGAGCCACGAGATAAAAGGGTTCCAGAGGGGGTCGATTGAGGAAAGAATTGCCCTATATGCAGACGACATCCTGTTATTTTTAGGCGATTGTAAGAGATCAATGGCAGGTGCAATGAGATTAGTGGAGGAATTCGGTAAATTCTCTGGCCTGGAGATAAACTGGGAGAAATCCGAGCTCTTACCGTTTGACCCTCTAGGAGTACCAACTGCACCTGGACCCTCCCAGGTGGCAATCGTGGAAGCACTAAAGTACTTGGGAATTGTCCTAACTAAAGACCCCAACCAATATATTAGCAAGAATTTAGTACCTCTCTTGGCCAAATTTAAACAAAAAACAAGCATCTGGAGACGCCTCCCCTTATCAGTAGCAGGTAGATGCAGCCTGATAAAAATGGTCTGGATGCCGCAACTGCTTTACATCTTGCATAACTCCCCGGTATGGATTAATAAAAGCTGGTTTAGGAAAATAGAGGCTCTATTCAGAGACTTGATATGGAAAGGTGGGCAAGCTAGGTTACGGTTGAAAGTTCTCCAGCTTCCTACCAAGGAGGGGGGGGTTTGCTCTTCCCCATCCGGAGCGTTATTACCTTGCATCACAACTACAGCATTTAACGGGCTGCGGAATCCCAGAGGGGGGCACTCCGAATGGCAGGGTAATTTTGTTAAGCGCTCGGCATAATACGCTTATCGAGGCGTTAGAGGCAGATATGTTTCATCATGAACTCCCGACAATTAGGTTGCTAATTAAGATATGGAAAACTGTTAAGAAAATAACGGGGTACGAGGGTTTCACAGATTACACCCCTATTTGGAACAACCGAAATCTACCAGAAATTCTAAAAATAGGAAAGAGTAGGGTGTGGGAGGCTGGTGGTATTAAAAAGCTAAGACAGCTCTACTCAGGAAACACCCTTAAAAAATTCCCCGAGCTGATTAGGGAATTTAAGATCCCTCAGAGCTCCTTGTTCCTCTACCGGCAGATAGAACATGCTCTTAGGGCCCAATTTGGTGATCAGCCCCCGAGATGGGTTGAAATGCCCTTTGTTCGTCAATTACTACAAGTAGAACCCACTAGGGGGCTGATAACTAAAATCTACGACCAACTAAGCAACTCAGAGAACAGACGGGAAATACTTCAGAAGGTAAGAGTTAAATGGGAGGAGGAACTAGGGGCAATTTCTGAGGAACAATGGAGGAGAATTTTAGAGATGGCACCTCAGGTGTCAGTAACCCCGTCGCAGAAGATTTCTCATTTGATGCTGCTTAATAGGGCCTATTATACTCCAAAACAGCTCTTTAGGTTCGGTGGAAGGCCTAATGATAATTGTCCTAGGTGCCAGGAGTCTGGGGACCTCATCCATTTACTCTGGAGATGTCCCAAGCTGCATCGATACTGGGAGGGAGTGGCTAGCAGTCTGGGCGATGCCTATCAAACGTCAGTAAAGAGGGAGGCGGTGGAATGCATTCTGGGATATAGAAGGATAGAGGGGGAGAGGAGGGGTACCACTCTGGCAATCCTGAGAGGTTTATTTCAGGCTCGAAAAATGATAACGCTAAGGTGGCAATCAAAAGAGCCCCCGACAGTGAATGATTGGATAGATATACTCGGTGCCTCCATTGGCAGGGAGAGATTGGAATATATAAAAAGGGGGAATCTCCAGGAATTTGACAAAATATGGAAGCCATGGATGGATAAGGTGGCCTGCTTAAGGGGAAAGTTTGGAGTGTAAGGGATTAGGTTAAAAGCCAAGATATTTATGCACTAGAGAAATACAGAACCAGTGAATCACATAAAGTAATTTAGGGTTATTGGTGTTTTGATTCAAGTAGGTAACAATAGTAAACATTAAAACTCTGTGTTTGGGTTGGATTTTGTATAGAAGGGGTACAGGGGTGGTGGGGGGCGGGAGTAGGGGAACGGGAAGAGGCGGGGGGCTTTCACAAACACGTAACAGTTCACTAGAGGTCTTAATAGGGGGTTATGGGTGTGGGGACCCCAATAGCCCAGCACCATATATGTTGTCCTCCTAGATACCATTGATGGGTAGTGTTTCTTATATTCTTTGCTATCTGGTCTGCTCCGCGCTGTGTCGCGAGTATAGATGCCACTCAGGGTATCCCCGGGAGGGGAGAAATAAGATTTATATAACTTGGTTATTTAAGTAACTGAGAATAAGCGGACTAAGAAATCCCTCAACAGGGTATTTAATAAAGCTGTATATAATTGCTTGTCATATCCCTGTCAAAAGTAAGAAGTGAAAGAAGGAAAAAAATAAATAAAGAAAGAAAGAAATCCACAATGATGTGAATCTAAGTTGGCGACAATACATGAATGTTACGCTGATTAGGCCAGTTGGCAGTGCTCACTGATGTGGAAGAAAAAAAAAAAAAAAAAAAAAAGAATTTATATGACAACAGCAATGTTACTGACCGGCTGGAGTTTGATGATTTTGTCGACCATCTTCCCTTTCCGACCCTGACGGATGAGCAAAGAGATTTCCTAGACTCTCTTCGGCAATCGCCTATTCCCCCCGGTATACAGCCTGGTAGATGTGGTTGGTGGGTGAACAAGGGATAGTACCATACGTATAGGAGACTATCTGGACCACAGACGAATACGTCCCCCTTCGCACTTCGTGGGCACCTTGGAGATGCCCCTCACAGAGAACTTTCACTTACAACAAATTATGCACTTTCTTAATTCATTGCAAAAACATGGTTCTGACCTGGCAGTATGCACCATGTTTGAAAGCAGATGCATGCAGGATGCTGCTCTCCAGGGGGGTGTCTCCATGTTCTATAAACTGTTCACCAATCCCCTGACTAGATTGTCTTACCAGGTGGCGTCGGAGAAGGATCTGGACACAATGGACACAATGCAGCTCGCGAATCCACAAAGGTATCCTTAACGTTGCCCTGATTGAGGCAGGATACAAAGTACACACCAGATGATACGTTATACCGGAGCAGTGTTGCCAACCGCCCGTTAATTTACGGGCAGCCCGTAAAAAGCACCCCATTTTCGGGGCGCCCGTGAATGCCCGTCACGGGCAGCCGGTGCCCGTAAAAAATATGGCTGCGGGCCGGCCATGCAACTGCGCATGCGCCGTTCCGAAGCCTTCAGGACTCGGGAAATATCGTACGAGCTCGGCAGGCCGGCGCATGCGCAGTAATGTAATGACGCCGCCTGGCGCCATTTTTGAACAGAAGCCGCCGGCCGCCGCTCTATCTTCAGTTCTCGGCGGTTCAGTGGGGGGGAGCAGGAGGAGCCATGTTACCGGGCCCGGCCACGGCAGGACGTCAGTGGTGAGTGAGTGACAGAAGTGAAAGCCTCTGACCATCTCCTGTGCTCGCAGCCTCTGCTCTGACCATCTCCTGTGCCCACAGCCTCTGCTCTGACCATCTCCTTTGCCCACAGCCTCTGACCATCTCCTGTGCTCGCAGCCTCTGACCATCTCCTGTGCCCACAGCCTCTGACCATCTCCTGTGCCCGCAGCCTCTGACCATCTCCTGTGCCCGCAGCCTCTGACCATCTCCTGTGCTCGCAGCCTCTGCTCTGACCATCTCCTGTGCCCACAGCCTCTGCTCTGACCATCTCCTGTGCCCACAGCCTCTGCTCTGACCATCTCCTGTGCCCACAGCCTCTGACCATCTCCTGTGCCCACAGCCTCTGACCATCTCCTGTGCCCGCAGCCTCTGACCATCTCCTGTGCCCGCAGCCTCTGACCATCTCCTGTGCCCGCAGCCTCTGACCATCACCTGTGCCCGCAGCCTCTGACCATCTCCTGTGCCCGCAGCCTCTCACCATCTCCTGTGCCCACAGCCTCTGACCATCTCCTGTGCCCGCAGCCTCTGACCATCTCCTGTGCCCACAGCCTTTGCTCTGACCATCTCCTGTGCCCACAGCCTTTGCTCTGACCATCTCCTGTGCCCGCAGCCTCTGACCATCTCCTGTGCCCGCAGCCTCTGAACATCTCCTGTGCCCGCAGCCTCTGACCATCTCCTGTGCCCGCAGCCTCTGACCATCTCCTGTGCTCGCAGCCTCTGACCATCTCCTGTGCCCACAGCCCCTGACCATCTCCTGTGCCCACAGCCTCTGCTCTGACCATCTCCTGTGCCCACAGCCTCTGCTCTGACCATCTCCTGTGCCCACAGCCTCTGACCATCTCCTGTGCTCGCAGCCTCTGACCATCTCCTGTGCCCGCAGTCTCTGACCATCTCCTGTGCCCGCAGCCTCTGACCATCTCCTGTGCCCGCAGCCTCTGACCATCTCCTGTGCTCGCAGCCTCTGCTCTGACCATCTCCTGTGCCCACAGCCTCTGCTCTGACCATCTCCTGTGCCCACAGCCTCTGCTCTGACCATCTCCTGTGCCCACAGCCTCTGCTCTGACCATCTCCTGTGCCCACAGCCTCTGACCATCTCCTGTGCCCACAGCCTCTGCTCTGACCATCTCCTGTGCCCACAGCCTCTGCTCTGACCATCTCCTGTGCCCACAGCCTCTGACCATCTCCTGTGCCCGCAGCCTCTGACCATCTCCTGTGCCCGCAGCCTCTGACCATCTCCTGTGCCCGCAGCCTCTGACCATCTCCTGTGCCCGCAGCCTCTGACCATCTCCTGTGCCCGCAGCCTCTGACCATCTCCTGTGCCCACAGCCTTTGCTCTGACCATCTCCTGTGCCCACAGCCTTTGCTCTGACCATCTCCTGTGCCCGCAGCCTCTGACCATCTCCTGTGCCCGCAGCCTCTGACCATCTCCTGTGCCCGCAGCCTCTGACCATCTCCTGTGCCCACAGCCTTTGCTCTGACCATCTCCTGTGCCCGCAGCCTCTGACCATCTCCTGTGCCCGCAGCCTCTGACCATCTCCTGTGCCCGCAGCCTCTGACCATCTCCTGTGCCCGCAGCCTCTGACCATCTACTGTGCCCACAGCCCCTGACCATCTCCTGTGCCCACAGCCTCTGCTCTGACCATCTCCTGTGCCCGCAGCCTCTGACCATCTCCTGTGCCCGCAGCCTCTGACCATCTCCTGTGCCCGCAGCCTCTGACCATCTCCTGTGCCCGCAGCCTCTGACCATCTCCTGTGCCCGCAGTCTCTGACCATCTCCTGTGCCCGCAGTCTCTGACCATCTCCTGTGCCCGCAGTCTCTGACCATCTCCTGTGCCCGCAGTCTCTGACCATCTCCTGTGCCCGCAGCCTCTGACCATCTCCTGTGCTCGCAGCCTCTGCTCTGACCATCTCCTGTGCCCACAGCCTCTGCTCTGACCATCTCCTGTGCCCACAGCCTCTGCTCTGACCATCTCCTGTGCCCACAGCCTCTGACCATCTCCTGTGCCCACAGCCTCTGCTCTGACCATCTCCTGTGCCCACAGCCTCTGCTCTGACCATCTCCTGTGCCCACAGCCTCTGACCATCTCCTGTGCCCGCAGCCTCTGACCATCTCCTGTGCCCGCAGCCTCTGACCATCTCCTGTGCCCGCAGCCTCTGACCATCTCCTGTGCCCGCAGCCTCTGACCATCTCCTGTGCCCACAGCCTTTGCTCTGACCATCTCCTGTGCCCACAGCCTTTGCTCTGACCATCTCCTGTGCCCGCAGCCTCTGACCATCTCCTGTGCCCGCAGCCTCTGACCATCTCCTGTGCCCACAGCCTTTGCTCTGACCATCTCCTGTGCCCGCAGCCTCTGACCATCTCCTGTGCCCGCAGCCTCTGACCATCTCCTGTGCCCGCAGCCTCTGACCATCTCCTGTGCCCGCACCCTCTGACCATCTCCTGTGCCCGCAGCCTCTGACCATCTACTGTGCCCACAGCCCCTGACCATCTCCTGTGCCCACAGCCTCTGCTCTGACCATCTCCTGTGCCCGCAGCCTCTGACCATCTCCTGTGCCCGCAGCCTCTGACCATCTCCTGTGCCCGCAGTCTCTGACCATCTCCTGTGACCACAGCCTCTGACCATCTCCTGTGCCCGCAGTCTCTGACCATCTCCTGTGCCCGCAGTCTCTGACCATCTCCTGTGCCCGCAGTCTCTGACCATCTCCTGTGCCCACAGCCTCTGACCATCTCCTGTGCCCGCAGTCTCTGACCATCTCCTGTGCCCACAGCCTCTGACCATCTCCTGCCTGCAGCCTCTGACCATCTCCTGTCCGCAGCCTCTGACTTATTCCTACATCATGTCTGCAGTCTCTGAGGGGGAGTCGGGAAAGGAGTCAAGAGTGGGAGCGCCGCCGGGATCATGGGGTCACGGGAGAAGTCAGACGTGTGTGGACTGTGGAGAGGAGACCATAGGAAAACCAGAACCACCAAGCTGGAGCCATCTGACTGAGCCCTGCACGATGCACCTGAGAGGTCAGTGACAGCACCGCCAGGCCAGTCTAGGGGGGTTGCTGATGTAAGGGGGAGTGGATACAATAATGTAAGGGGCACTGATATAAAGGTTTCCCCCTAAATTAGTAACTCCCCTTACCTTAGTGTATTCACTCTGCGGAAGGTGGCCTCTGGTCACCAGAGTGCCCACCACAGCAGAGTTCCTGGCATTCCCCTTTACATCAAAGTCTGCAGGATTGCCCCTTACAGTGCAAAGGGGAACACAATCTGCAGACCCTGATGTAATTGGGAACTCTGATGTAAAGTGAACACAGTGGAATCTGATATAAGGTGGTCTCTGGTCACCAGAGCCTCCCCTTACATCAGAGTTCCCCCTTAGATCATGATCTGCAGCGTTCCCCTTTACATAAGAGTTCCCTTTCACTGTAAGGGGGATCCCTGCAGACTCTGATGTAAGGAGGGAACCTAGTGCTAGCTGGGTTATAGTAACCTGACCTTCATGTCAATGGAGAAATATGTTTTTTAACTTTTGTTTAGCTTAAACACATTGCTAATAGCACTAGCTATATGTTTATAGTTCAAATATGTATGCTTGCACTGTTTAGCACTGAAAATAGTAACTTTAGGTACTTTTTTGCAGCGCCAGCAAAAAATGCAGATCTGCCAGTAATTTTCATGATTTTTGCCAGTAAAAAAGTGGTGCCGTTTGTAAATTTTGTCATCCTGCCAGTAAATTTCACTTCAGGGGGTTGGCAACCCTGTACCGGAGCACTTGTTCAAAATGTATCCGGGAACCTCAGCCTCCTGCTTCAGGGGTTGTGGCCAGTTGGGCACACCACTGCACATATAGTGGACATACCCTAAGATTCGCCGCTTTTGGATGAGGGTTCACTCATATTCGCGGTCACAATGGTTAACATTGTCAAAGATGCTAGTGTCGCCCCACTGAACAAACCAGTGGAAACCGTTCCTCAACAAACCCAGACATTAATACACTTTATGTTCCTAGCAGCCAAAATTGCCATTTCCACAGCATGGAGAAGTCCTGTTCTAGACATGGCATTAATGAAATGCAAACTTACGTGGATCACGTTGAACTATAGTGTGTGTTCTATGTGACGAACAACCCCTTTTTGATAAAATATGGTCCCCCTGGCTTACCTATTTACAAGTCCCTAATACATAGAGCTGCTTATCTAGATGACCGACGGAGGGTTCCCGGATGGATTTTCCTTTCTTTTATACCGTTTCCTTCTTTTTCTTTCTCGTCTGTGTCTTGTGCCAACCTTGGCATCATGTTTCAATAGCCCTCTTGTTTCTCCCCTTTCTTTATTATAACCCAGACACTCTTGGGTATATTTTTGGGAATATGGTCCCTCATATGGGAAAGTTGTAATGTATGATAGTTGTAAGTGCCTTAACTATCGCATAATATAAGTAAGAGGCATTATAGCCATCTGTACCAGTTTATTGTGGTTATGTCTTAGTAATGTTGCACACCCATGACCATGTTATTTTGCATATGTATGCTTCATCAGGTGGTTAGCTGGATGGTTACCTCACAGAGTTTGTTGTTCAAATGCTTTGTAGTTTGTAGTTCATAAGCCCTTACTGTCCTTCCTTAGATAGAAGTTTATGTGTGTTAGAGGGCATCACCTATGCATTAAGATCTTCACCAGTTCCTACTAAGCCTCGCATTTGTTTCCTTTGTTACATGCTTGAAGCGTGCGAGGATTGTTTGCTGCTCTACTAAATGATCTTCTTCCTTTGTTTTACTAAAACAATAAAAATGATTGGAAACAGAAAATCACTGTTCATACAGTCTCCATCCAATCTGACAGAACTTGTCACAAAAATGTCACTTTCTAGATGTGCAAAGCTGGTAGAGACATCCCTAAAAAGACTTGCAGCTGTAATTTCAGTGAAAGGGGGTTCTACAAAGTATTGACTCAGGGGGGTGCCATACAAATACCCCTGATACCTTTTCACATATATAGTTACATAGTAGGTGAGGTTGAAAAAAGACACAAGTCCATCAAGTCCAACCTATGTGTGTGATTATGTGTCAGTATTACATTATATATCCCTGTATGTTGCGGTCATTCAGGTGATTATCTAATAGTTTCTTGAAGCTATCAATGCTCCCCGCTGAGACCACCGCCTGTGGAAGGGAATTCCACATCCTTGCCGCTCTTACAGTACAGAACCCTCTACGTAGTTTAAGGTTAAACCTCTTTTCTTCTAATTGTAATGAGTGGCCACGAGTCTTATTAAACTCTCTTCTGCGAAAAAGTTTTATCCCTATTGTGGGGTCACCAGTACAGTATTTGTAAATTGAAATCATATCCCCTCTCAAGCATCTCTTCTCCAGAGAGAATAAGTTCAGTGCTCACAACCTTTCCTCATAACTAAGATCCTCCAGACCCTTTATTAGCTTTGTTGCCCTTCTTTGTACTCGCTCCATTTCCAGTACATCCTTCCTGAGGACTGGTGCCCAGAACTGGACAGCATACTCCAGGTGCGGCCGGACCAGAGCCTTGTAGAGCAGGAGAATTATCGTTTTATCTCTTGCGTTGATCCCCCTTTTAATGCATGCCAATATTCTGTTTGCTTTATTAGCAGCAGCTTGGCATTGCATGCCATTGTATTTGTAAAAAATTCTGAAAACCATTTATCATTTTCCTTCCACTTCTCAATTATGTGTCACTTTGTGTTGCTCTATCACATAAAATCCCAAAAAAAACCCATTTATGTCTTTGGTTGTAACCTGACAAAATTTGAAAAACTTCAAGGGGCACTGTAGGTAAAATATGTCTGCCATATTAATTGATAAAATTATTTAACATTGGACGTCTCTTTTACATGTATATCTGAAAACAATGTTTATTCTCATTGAAGCAAAACAAACATTTTCTAATTTTTTATTTTTTATTCTCTAGGTCTAAAAAGAGGCATCGCTCTAATTAGATGTGGCCATTTCAAGGATGGAAAATATAATATAATAAAACCGGTATCAATTGGACCATCCCATATTGTCCTTCAAAATCCCGTCTTTTCTAGTTTTTTGGCTGTAGTTTGGAAAATATGGACAAGTTTTATTCCATTCAGGGGGAAGGTTCTGTTATACGGCAAGGTAGTTTGTCCAGCAGACATGAACTACATGGAGTATAAATTTCATCTTTATGTGATACCCAGAAAACAGCCGGAGATAAGGGTGAGCTAAAGATTGAAAACAAATCATTATCTTTATTTTTTGTTTGGATAAGATGTGGAAGGGTTAGAACCCACTGCCAGTAAGACCTCTGGCAAGGTGCATCCTATTAGTCCTTGGGCCATTGTCTCTGGTACCAAAAGTGATGTAAACATTTATAAATTTCCCAGGAACAAGGAAAATCTTGTGATGGGAAAGTCTGTTCTGCTTGCAAATACCTAAGAGGAGATATCCCTTCGCTTTGGAGTGATATCCTGTTACTTCTTGCTGATCCTTTTGGGCAAAAAATAAAGGCAAATTTCCCTAATGGGATACAGACAAAAATGACAGGATCTTCACTGTCCTCTACTATGTGGAAAAGTGAGATTTATTTTTTATTTTAATCCTACAGTACCGAACGCAGGCTACTTATTCATACATCATGGGTTACAGGCTCACACCTTCCCTTTTTGCTAGTGTCTGAAGGTGAGGGACATATTTTCCTTTTGTGGAGAAATCAGCTTCACTAGTTTAGTATGTATCTACTGGCCCTGGAGAACCTGGTACACAGACCTACTCAAACTTCTAGCCGATGATCCTTGGCGTCTTCCCGACGGGCCAAAAATCCTGGCCTCTTCACCACCCGCTGAAGGAGCTCATGAAGGGGGCGTAATGCGTACAGGGGGGAGGAGCCATTGCCATTGATGTCATTTCACCAATTTGTATCAGTGTGGTGAGCTGATGATATGCGTTTTTCACTGAGTTTTTTGTGAGAGTTTTTATCCCTAGTCCATTTTTAATAAATATTATGTAGCATAGAGCACTATGGTTTCTCCATTTCTGTTTTTATGATATATCATACGATCATTGAGAGTGAGAGGTGGAGGACTGAGATTCAGGGGTGCTACCAGAGGGAATGTTCCAGTACCATCCAGTATCATCTTAAGTGGAGGACACCAAGACTGTTTTGACTCTGGGGGGTGGGGAGGGGGTCAGATATTGGAGGTGAGCAGGAATTTTGCCTAAAGGTGATGGGCACCAAACACGTTGGATACAACTATTGACTGTCACTATATTTACATAACCGGTGAAATTTTACAAATGGGATTTTTGTTGTAGACGTTTTGGTTATCACAACATGATATAACCTGATTTGGATTTTGTTATTCATTTGATTTTGACTGCGCTGCACTTTTTTTTATGCACTTTTCTAAATATTATAGAGTGTGGTGTTGTCAGAGGAGGAGATGAGGCATATTTTATTTAGATAAAAAATTTATTCAGTTCATTATGTCACATTCAAGAGCCAGAAATATTGTACAGACATGCAGCATGATGTGTTTTTACTTGGCTGCAATGAAAGATGGAGAGGATTGTTCCTCCTAAAATATAAATTTGTTTTGTGTTTTGCTTTTGTTTGTTTTTTGTTTTTTTTATTATTTTTTTAAGCAACAAGCCAAAAAAAACTGAACTGATTGGCAATTGAACAGTAGGAACAATATGTACTTGTCTTTTTTTAAATGATGGAAATAGCACACAGGTTTACACCACAGTTTCAATTACTGAGAGCTTGAATAGGCATTTAGCGGAATAAACAACGTGAAAGAAGTTTGTTTGAAATCTTTGCAAATTTAAAAAACAAAAAAAATCCCATGTACATAAGTATCACAGCCTTTGCTCGGTACTTTGGTGAAGCTCCTTTGGCACCAATTACAGCCTCAAGTCTTTTTGCGTATGATGCTACAAGCTTCTCACACCTATTTTTGGGCAGTTTCTCCCATTCTTGTTTGCAGGACCTCTCAAGCTCCATCAGGTTGGATGGGGAGTGTCGGTGCACAGCCATTTTCAGATCTCTCCAGAGATGTTCAATTGGGTTCAAGCCTGGGCTCTGGCTGGGCCTCTCAAGGACATTCACAGAGTTGTCCATAGCCACTCCTTTTTTATCTTGGCTGTGTGCTTAGGGTCGTTCACCCCAGTCTGAGGTCCAGAGCGCTCTGGAGACGGTTTTCATCAAGGATGTCTCTGTAAAATGCTGCATTCATCTTTCTCTCGATCCTGACTAGTCTCCCAGTTCCTGCTGCTTAAAAACATCCCCACAGCATGATGCTGCCACTACCATGCTTCACTGTAGGAATGGTATTGGGCAGGTGATGAGCGGTGCCTGGTTTCCTTCCCTCAGACCAGAGAATTTTGATTTGTTTGGTCTAAGAGTCCTTCAGGTGCCTTTTGAAAAACTGTAGGAGGGCTGTTGGGTGCCTTTTCCTGAGGAGTGGCTTCCATCTGGTCACTTTACCATACAGGCCTGATTGGTGGAATGCTGCGGAGATCGTTGTTCTTCTGGAAGGTTCTCCTCTCTCCACAAAGAAATGTTGAATCTCTGTCAGAGTGACCATCAGGTTTTTGGTCAACTCCCTGAATAAGGCTCTTCTTCCTCGATCTTTCAGTTTGGCCGGGCGGCCCACTCTAGGAAGAGTCCTGGTGGTTTCAAACTTCTTCTATTCACAGATGATGGAGGCCACTGTGCTCATTGGGACCTTCAATGCTGTAGAATTTTTTTTTCTGTACCCTTCCCCAGATCTGTTCCTCCATACAATCCTGTCTCGGAGGTCTACAGACAATTCCTTGGACTTCATGGCTTGGTTTGTGCTCTGGCATGCACTGCTAACTGTGTGCCTTTCCAAATCATGTCTAATCATCTGAATTTACCACAAGTGGACTCCAATCAAGTTATAGAAACATCACAAGGATGATCAGTGGAAACAGGATGCACCTGAGCTCATTTTTGAGTGTTATGGCAAAGGCTGTGATATTTATGTACATGGGACTTTTTCCTTTTTTTTTTTTAATAAATTTGCAAAGATTTCAAATAAACTTCTTTCAAGCTGTCATTATGGAGGATTGTTTGTAGAATTTTGAGGAAAATAATGAATTTGGTCCATTTCGGAATAAGGCTGTAACATAACGTTGAAGCACTGCAAATACTTTCCGGATGCACTGTAGCCTCTGAAAAAAAGTCTTTTTTTTTTTTTTTGGACACTAATGATTGAAATAGCATAGAGGTTTACACCACAGCTAGAAAGCCTTTTTGGACACAGTTTTTGAGAGATTGAGCAGGCGTTCAGCATCCACAAAAAATTAATATTGGTGTTATTTTTTGGACATTGAGGATGGAAATAGCATATGGGATTGCACCACAGCTAAAAAGCCTATTTAGGCTGGCCCCAGTTTCTGACCGCTTGCCCAAACATTTACTAAAAACAAAAGAGAGTACATACACCTAGTGCAGTAAATCCTTTGAGGACAATAAAATAACATAAAAATAAAGCACTCACATAAAGTATAAATGGAGATAAAAGCGCTTATAAGGATGCAGCCTGGAGTGTGCAGCCTGGAGAAGTGTCTTAAAAACGTCTTTGTGGTAATAGGAATTCTCATGCAGCCCTGAGATGACAGACAGTTGGATGTGATTGAAGTGCTTCCACACATAGGAACTATTTTGCCTGCCAAAGGATTTTTATCTCTGTCCTCCCAGTCTTGAGATTTACACAGCTCTGCACACACCACAGCTCTGCCTGGCAGTGGAGCAGACCTGATTTTTCTTTGCAGCAATTGACTAACATTTAGATGTCTTTTCTCCATCCCCCAAAGATCTAATACCAAGACCAACTCAACTACTTGCCGACCAGCCGCCGTCATTATACAGCAGCAGGTCAGCTCCCCTGCGTGAATCACCACAGCTGTACAACGGCCGCTTTAAGGGCTCTAGGAGGCACGCACGCCCGCGGCCGAAATGTCCACCAGCGACCTGCAATCGCTCCTGAGAGAGCCAGAGTGGGGATCTGTCAATGTAAACAGACAGATTCTCGCTCTGTCAGGGCAGTAAAGCGAGATCTGCTGTTCCTAGTAATCAGGAACAGCGATCTCTCTCTACTTGCTCCTCTTTCTACACGCAGAACCAGGCCCCATCTGCCACAACCCTGGCAAACAGACGACACCTGACGTCTCAAGAGACACAGCCGTGCTCTTGAGCAAGCATGGCGTAAATCTAAATCCCTGCAAGATTTTACCCTCTACAAATCTGTCCTTCTCAAATACAACTCCTGCCTCCACACTGCTAAACAAACCTATTACAACACTCTCATCAAAACCCTCTCATCCAAACCTCATCAACTCTTTTCTACCCTTAATTCCTTACTTCACCCCCCACTGCCCCCACCCACCAACTTGCTTACTGCTCAACATATTGCCAAGCACTTCAATAGCAAAATCAACACAATTCGCAAGGAGATATCCAGCATTCAAATTCCTCCCCTACCCAACATATCAGGTCCAACACCACACTCAATACTCTCCTCCTTTTGCCCAGTTACCACAGAATAAGTTGATAAACTCCTCTCCATGGCCCACCTCACTACATGTCCCCTGGACCCTGTCCCCTCTCAATTACTGCGACCACCTTCCCACTCTATCCTCAACTCCCTAACCCACATCTTCAACCTCTCCCTCTCCTCCAGCACCTTTCCTTCCCTGCTCAAACATGCACTGGTTACCCCCATACTCAAAAAACCCTCACTAGACCCCACCTGTTTGAATAACTTAAGACCTATCTCCCTGCTCCCGTTTGCCTCCAAGCTCATCGAACGCCTTGTCCATGACCAAATGAGTCGCTACCTCACGGACAACAACCTTCTCGACCCCCTACAGTCTGGCTTCCGCCTACAACATTCTACTGAAACTGCCCTACTAAAACTCACCAATGACCTAATAACTGCCAAAACCAATGGCCACTACTCCATACTCATACTTTTAGACCTCTCTGCTGCCTTTGACACAGTTGACCACCTGCTGCTCCTCAGAAAATTACACTCCCTTGGCCTCCGTGATTCTGCATTATCCTGGTTCTCCACCTACCTATCTCAGCGCACTTTCAGTGTCACTTACAACTCCATCTCCTCCGCTCCCCTTCCTCTTTCTGTTGGGGTACCCCAAGGCTCCGTCCTTGGACCTCTCCTTTTCTCACTCTATACCTATTCCCTGGGCCAGTTGATAACCTCCCATGGCTTCCAATACCACCTCTATGCCGATGACACACAGATCTATCTCTCCACTCATCAACTCACCCCCACTATCTCCTCACGGATCTCAAACTTGCTAAATGACATATCGGTATGGATGTCACACCACTTCCTCAAACTTAATCTTTCTAAAACTGAGCTTGTTATATTTCCTCCTTCACGGTCCCCCTCCTGTGACTTCACCATTAATATCAACAACACAACCATTGGTCCCTCCACACATGCCAGGGTCCTGGGTGTAATCCTTGACTCTGACCTCTCCTTCAGCCCCCATATCCAATCACTGGCTAAATCCTGCCGCCTTAACCTCCGCAACATCTCCAGAATTCGACCCTTCCTGACTAATGACACCACAAAGCAACTTATTCACTCCTTGATTATTTCCCGCCTGGACTACTGCAACTCTCTCCCTAATGGCCTACCCTTAAGCAGGCTATCCCCCCTTCAGTCTATTATGAATGCCACTGCTAGACTAATACACCTCACTAATCGATCCGTGACTGCTGCTCCTCTCTGCCAATCCCTTCACTGGCTTCCCCTACCCCACCGTGTAAAATTCAAAATGCTAACCATAACATACAAGGCCATTCACAACATCGCTCCCTCATCTACATCACCAACCTCATCTGCAGATATCGCCCAAATCGCCCCCTCTGCTCCTCCCAGGACCTCCTGCTCTCTAGCTCCCTTGTTACCTCCTCCCATGCTCGCCTTCAGGACTTCTCCAGAGCCTCTCCCATCCTCTGGAATGCCCTGCCCCAGTATGTCCGATCAGCCCCTACCCTGTCCACCTTTAGGAGATCCCTGAAAACTCATTTATTCAGGGAAGCCTATCCCACACCCACATAACTGTCCCTGAGCCACCCCCATCAAATCATTCTTTGCAGCTATTACCTTTTGTACCACCACCCCCTCCCTTTAGAATGTAAGCTCTACGAGCAGGGCCCTCCTATACCTTTTTGTATTGAACTGTACTGTAATTGTGTTGTCCCCCTTATACATTGTAAAGCGCTGCGTAAACTGTTGGCGCTATATAAATCTCGTATAATAATAATAATAATAATTAATACTCCCAGTCAGTTCCCTCACCCCACAGTTAGAAACACCTCCCTAGGACAAACTTAACCCCTTGATCGCCCCCTAGTGTTAACCTCCTCCCTGCCAGTGTCATTTATACAGTAATCAGTGGCTATTTTTTGCTCTGATTGCTGTATACATGTCAATGGTCCCAAAAAAGTGTCAAGTGTCCGATCTATCCGCGGCAATGTCGCAGTCCTGCTAAAAATCGCTGATCGCTGCCCTTAATAGTAAAAAAAAAATATATGAATAATACAAATTTCGTAAATCTGTCCCCTATTTTGTAGACGTTATAACTTTTGCGCAAGCCAATCAATATACACTTATTGTGGTTTTTTTTAACCAAAAATATGTAGAAGAATATACAGTGGCTTGCGAAAGTATTCGGCCCCCTTGAACTTTTCAACCTTTTGCCACATTTCAGGCTTCAAATATAAAGATATAAAATTTTTATTTTTTGTGAAGAATCACCAACAAGTGGGACACAATTGTGAAGTGGAACGAAATCTTTTGGATTTTTGAAACTTTTTTAACTAATAAAAAAATGAAAAGTGGGGCGTGCAAAATTATTCGGCCCCCTTGCGTTAATACTTTGTAGAGCCACCTTTTGCTGCGATTACAGCTGCAAGTCGCTTGGGGTATGTCTCTATCAGTTTTGCACATCAAGAGACTGAAATTCTTGCCCATTCTTCCTTGCAAAACAGCTCGAGCTCAGTGAGTTTGGATGGAGAGCGTTTGTGAACAGCAGTTTTCAGCTCTTTCCACAGATACTCGATTGGATTCAGGTCTGGACTTTGACTTGGCCATTCTAACACCTGGATACGTTTATTTGTGAACCATTCGTTTGTAGATTTTGCTGTATGTTTGGGATCATTGTCTTGTTGGAAGATAAATCTCCGTCCCAGTTTCAGGTCTTTTGCAGACTCCAACAGGTTTTCATCCAGAATGGTCCTGTATTTGGCTGCATCCATCTTTCCCTCAATTTTAACCATCTTCCCTGTCCCTGCTGAAGAAAAGCAGGCCCAAACCATGATGCTGCCACCACCATGTTTGATGGTGGGGATAGTGTGATGAGCTGTGTTGCTTTTACGCCAAACATATCATTTTGCATTGTGGCCAAAAAGTTCGATTTTGGTTTCATCGGACCAGAGCACCTTCTTCCACACGTTTGGTGTGTCTCCCAGGTGGCTTGTGGTAAACTTTAGACGAGACTTTTTATGGATATCTTTGAGAAATGGCTTTCTTCTTGCCACTCTTCCATAAAGGCCAGATTTGTGCATTGTACGACTGATTGTTGTCCTATGGACAGACTCTCCCACCTCAGCTGTAGTTCTCTGCAGTTCATCCAGAGTGATCATGGGCCTCTTGGCTGCATCTCTGATCAGTCTTCTCCTTGTCTGAGCTGAAAGTTTAGAGGGACAGCCAGGTCTTGGTAGATTTGCAGTGGTCTGATACTCCTTCCATTTCAAAATGATTGCTTGCACAGTGCTCCTTGGGATGTTTAAAGCTTGGGAAATCTTTTTGTATCCAAATCCGGCTTTAAACTTCTCCACAACAGTATTACGGACCTGCCTGGTGTGTTCCTTGGTCTTCATGATGCTCTCTGCGCTTTCAACAGAACCCTGAGACTATCACAGAGCAGGTGCATTTATACAGAGACTTGATTACACACAGGTGGATTATATTTATCACCATCAGTCATTTAGGACAACATTGGATCATTCAGAGATCCTCGCTGAACTTCTGGAGTGAGTTTGCTGCACTGAAAGTAAAGGGGCCGAATAATTTTGCACGCACCACTTTTCAGTTTTTTACTTGCTAAAAAAGTTTAAAATATCCAATAGATTTCGTTCCACTTCACAATTGTGTCCCACTTGTTGGTGATTCTTCACAAAAAATTAAAATTTTATATCTTTATGTTTGAAGCCTGAAATGTGGCAAAAGGTTGAAAAGTTCAAGGGGGCCGAATACTTTCGCAAGCCACTGTATTGGCCTAAACTGATAGAGATTTGTTTTTTGTTTTTGCATATTTATTTTTTTCAAAATTGTCGCTCTTTTTCTGTGATCAAATACCACCAAAAGAAAACTCTATTTGCGGAAAGAAAAGGACGTCAATTTTGTTTGGGTACAGTGTCGCATGACTGCGCAATTGACAGTTAGAGCGACGCAGTGCCGTTTCGAAAAAAATGGCCTGGTCAGGAAGCGGGTAAATCCTTCCGTGGCTGAAGTGGTTAAATAAATACACTGCTTGAATTTAAAAAAAAAGAAATTATGTATATGTGTATGTATGTATGTATGTGTATATATATATATATATATATATATATATATATATATATATATATATATATATATAAAATGTGTGTGTATATATGTATGTATATATATATATATTTATATATATATATATATTAAAAGTGAGTACATCCCTAAGTGAAAATCTCCAAATTGGGCCCAAAGTGTCAATATTTTGTGTGGCGACCATTATTTTCCAGCACTGCCTTAACCCTCTTGGGCATGGAGTTCACCAGAGCTTCACAGGTCACCACTGGAGTCCTCTTCCCCTCCTCCATGACGACATCACGGAGCTGGTGGATGTTAGAGAACTTGCGCTCCTCCACCTCCCGTTTGAGGATGCCCCACAGATGCTCAATAGGGTTTAGGTCTGGAGACATGCTTGGCCAGTCCATCACCTTTACCCTCAGCTTCTTTAGCAAGGCAGTGGTGGTCTTGGAGGTGCGTTTGGGGTCGTTATGTTGGAATACTGCCCTGCGGCCCAGTCTCCAAAGGGAGGGGATCATGCTCTGCTTCAAACTTGTCACAGTACATGTTGGCATTCATGGTTCCCTCAATGAACTGTAGCTCCCCAGTGCTGGCAGCCCCAGACCATGACACCTCCACCACCATGCTTGACCATAGGCAAGACACACTTGTCTTTGTACTCCTCACCTGGTTGCCGCCACACATGCTTGACACCATCTGAATCAAATAAGTTTATCTTGGTCTCATCAGACTACAGGACATGGTTCCAGTAATCCATGTCCTTAGTCTGCTTGTCTTCAGCAAACTGTTTGCGGGCTTTCTTGTGCGTCATCTTTAGAAGAGGCTTCCTTCTGGGACGACAGCCATGCAGACCAATTTGATGGTCTGAGCACTCACAGGCTGACCCCCCACCCCTTCAACCTCTGCAGCAATGCTGGCAGCACTCATAAGTCTATTTCCCAAAGACAAGCTCTGGATATGACGCTGAGCACGTGCACTCAACTTCTTTGGTGGACCATGGCGAGGCCTGTTCTGAGTGAAATCTGTCCTGTTAAACCGCTATATGGTCTTGGCCACCGTGCTGCAGCTCAGTTTCAGGGTCTTGGCAATCTTCTTATAGCCTAGGCCATCTTTATGTAGAGCAACAATTCTTTTTTTCAGATCCTCAGAGAATTATTTACCATGAGGTGCCATGTTAAACTTCCAGTGACCAGTATGACAGAATGAGAGCGATAACACCAAATTTACACACCTGCTTCCCATTCACACCCGAGACCTTGTAACACTAATGAGTCACATGACACCGGGGAGGGAAAATGGCTAAATGGGCCCAATTTGGACCTTTTCACTTAGGGGTGTACTCACTTTTCTTGCCAGCGGTTTAGACATTAATGGCTGTGTGTTGCGTTATTTTGAGAGGACAGCAAATTTACTACAGTGGGCGGGGGCCGAGAACTCCCACTGACGTCAACTGGGAGGAGAGGAGGAGAGCAGCGAGCAGTCACATGTAAAACACATGCAGTGGGGCATGTGTCCTTATTTAACAGGTGTCTCTTTTAAATAAGGACACATGCCCCACTGCATGTGTTTTTCATGTGACTGCTCGTTGCTCTCCTCTCCTCCCTTCTGACATCAGTGGGAGTTCTCGGCCCCCGCCCACTGTAGTTGTCAGGCCAGGAGAGGAGAGAAGTGAGCAGTCACGTGAGTGTGGGAGGCGCTTTGAAATAAGGTAGAAATCGGCATAGTTTTAATAAAACACATGCAGTAGGGCACATGTCCTTGTTTAACAGAAGGAATTGTATCATCATATCATAGTTTTATTTTTAGCAGCAGGAAGGGAAGGGGCGGGGAGCAGAGCGATACTAACACAGCTGACAGGCAGGGAGGGGAGGAGGAGGACAGAGGAGAGCTGTGGATAATGGAGACACGTACAGTTGGGAAAATAATTATTTGATCCCCTGCAGATTTTGTAAGTTTGCACACTGAAGGGTCTATAATTGTTATCATAGGTGTATTTTAAATGATAGAGAGAGAATATCAACCAAAAATCCAGAAAAAACACATGCTACAAATGTTATGAATGAAAGCGGGGGTCCACCCACACCGCCAAAAAAAAAAAAATATTAAAAGCCAGCAGCTACAAATACTGCAGCTGCTGACTTTTAATACATGGCCACTTACCTGTCCCAGGGTCCAGCGATGTCAGCAGGCGACGCCGAGAACCCACTCGGTTCTCGGCAGCTGCCGCCGCCATCCTAGCTGAGGGAATCAGGAAGTGAAGCGTTGCGACTTCACTTCCCGGTTCCCTACTGTGCATGCGCGAGTCGCGCTGCGCGTCCCAAGTGGTCCCCGCTCTCTCCTGGGAGCTGTGTGTTCCCAGCAGACAGCGCGGTGGGGACGGGAAGAGGCGTAGACTCCCATGGAGTCTGTGCCAGAAGTGGGTGCAAATACCTGTCTTAGACAGGTATCTGCACTCCCCTCCCCCCTGAAAGGTGCCAAATCTGACACCGGAGGGGGGGAGGGTTCCGAAAAGCGGAAGTTCCATTTTTGTGTGGAACTCCGCTTTAAGTTGCAATTCAGTGAGTAAATTAAGTATGTGATCCCCTACCAACCAACAATAATTCTGGCTCCCACAGACTGGCTACAGTAGGTGCTCATGTGGTACACAGATTAGTCCTGTCAATTTAAGAAGGTGCTCCTAACGACAATTTGTTATGCGTATAAAAGACACTTGTCCACAGAATCTTTCTTCCATTCAAACCTCACCATCATGGGCAAGACCAGAGAGCTGTCAAAGCATGTCAGGGACAAGATTGTAGACCTGCACAAGACTGGAATGGGCTACAAGACCATCAGCAAGAAGCTTGATGAGAAGGAGACAACTGCTGGAGCGATTTTTTGCAAATGGAAGAAATACTAAATAACTATCTCCTCGGTCTGGAGCTCCATTGTCAGGGCTGGGCCCAGCCCTTCTTTCTCTGAGCTGGCCGCTCAGCTGTTGGCTAATTGCCAGCTCCTATCTCTCCACAGTGATTCACCTGTTGATGATCCTGCTCATCTGTCCTGCCTAGTTAAACCGTCCAGCTCAGTTGATCTCTGCCTTCGGCTTGGTCAACATCACAGAGACTATCTCCTGCTTTCCTGTTGAAGACTTGCTTGGCTGACGTTTCTTCTGGTTCCAGATCCTGCTTGCTGTTCTACTGCGTTTATCTCTGGCTCTCTGACATTTGGCTTGGCTGACTATCCGATCTGATTCCTGAACTCTGGCTATGTTTTGACTATGCTTAATCTGTTTATCTTTTTATTATTATTATTATTAAACAAGTGTGATTTAACTGTATTTCTATCTCGGTCTGATTCATGGTTTCTGACATCCATGCAAGATTTCGCCTCATGGGGTAAGGATGATCATGAGAAAAGTGAGGGATCAGCCCAGAACGACACGGGAGGAGCTTGTGAATGATCTCAAGGCAGTTGTGACCACAATCACCAAACAAACCATTGGTAACACAATACGCCGCCATAGATTGAAATCCTGCAGTGGCCTCAAGGTCCCCTCAAGAAGGCACATGTACTGTACATGCCTGAAGTTTGCTAGTGAACATCTAAATGATACAGAGAAGGATTGGGAGAAAGTGCTGTGGTCAGATGAGACCAAAATTTATCTCTTTGGCATTAACTTGACTCGCCATGTTTGGAGGGAGAAAAATGCTGACTATGACCATAAGAACACCGTCCCTACAGTCAAGCACAGGGGTGGAAATGTGATGCTTTGGGGCTGTTTCTCCATTAAAGGTACAGGCATTATGCATTATGGGGGGCCATGTACAATATTGTAAAATCTTGGATGAGAACCTTCTTCCCTCAGCCAGAACACTGAAGATGGGTCGTGGATGGGTCTTCCAGCATGACAGTGACCTAAAGCATACCGCTAAGGCAACAAAGGAGTGGCTCAAGAAGAAGCACATTAAGGTCATGGAGTGGCCTAGCCAGTCTCCAGACTTTAATTCTATAGAAAATTTATGGAGGGAGCTGAAACTTCGAGTTGCCAAGTGACAGCCAAGAGACCCTAACTTAGCAGTCCACTAACTTAGCAGTGTGCTCCTGACCCCAACGGTGTGCATCTGTCACCTGGCCTCAGGTGACCTGACAGAAGGTTTGTAAAGAAGAGTAGACCAAAATCCTTCCTGAGATGTGTGCAAACCTGGTCACCAACTACAAGAAACATCTGACCCCTGTGCTTATCCATTTTACTCTCTGAACTGCAACTCCATTTATAACATTTGTATCATGTGTTTTTTCTGGATTTTTGGTTGATATTCTGTCTCTATCATTTAACATACACCTATGATAAAAAATATAGACCCTTCATTTCTTTGTAAGTGGGCAAGGGAACAGGATCCATTTTTTTTAAGGTAACAAACACTTTAAGGAATACAGAGCTGCATTAATATGTGTCTTTTATATCCACCTGGACTTTACCTTTAAAAGTAGATATTAGGCTCACATAAAATAGAGGCGCTAATCTCAGAGCTGTTTACAGACATGTAAGGGACTTGGGTTTACTTCCACTTTATTAAATCTTTAATAATATAGTTTATAAATAGTCTGCTAATGGGTAAACAGTCTGAAATAAAATATCTTGGGTAAAAACCTCATTCTGAGACTTATATTTACCGAATGAGAAACTCTACTCACTGCACCTTGACACCCCAAATCCCAGGAGAACCCTTAGATCCAGTGCCAGTCCCAACCAGAGATGCAGTGCCAGCCCCAACCAGAGATCCAGTGCCAGTCCCAACCAGAGATCTAGTACCAGTCCCAACAAAAGATCCAGTGCCAGTCCCAAACAGAGATCCAGTGCCAGTCCCAAACAGAGATCCAGTGCCTGTCCCAACCAAAGATCCAGGGACCGTCCCAACCAGAGATCCAGGGACCGTCCCAACCAGAGATCCAGTGACCCTCCCAACCAGAGATCCAGTGCCCATCCCAACCAGAGATCCAGTGCCCATCCCAACCAGAGATCCAGTGTCTGTCCCAACCAGAGATCCAGTGACCGTCCCAACCAAAGATCCAGCGACCGTCCCAACCAGAGATCCAGCGACTGTCCCAACCAGAGATCCAGCGACTGTCCCAACCAGAGATCCAGCGCCTGTCCCAACCAGAGATCCAGTGACCGTCCCGACCAGAGATCCAGTGCTAGTCCCAAGCAAAGATCCAGTGCCAGTCCCAACAAGAGATCCAGTGCCAGTCTCGACCAGAGATCCAGTGCTAGTCTCGACCAGAGATCTAGAGCCAGTTCCAACCCGAGGTCCAGTGCCAGTTCCAACCAGAGGCTCATTGACCATCCCAATTAGAGATCCAGTGACTATCCCAACCAGAGATCCAGTGCCAGTCTCAACCAGAGATCCAGTGCCAGTCCCAACCAAAGATCCAGTGCCAGTCCCAACCAAAGATCCAGTGCCAGTCCCAACCAGAGATCCAGCGACAGTCCTGACTAGACCTTTCAAGGTGCTTACTAGTGTGACAATTGTTTCTTACTGCAAATTCTGCTGTCTGAGAAATTTCTACTTCTGCACCCACCGTCTTATCATTTATTATGTGATCTTATCTAGGAACTTGACAAACAGAAGACAGCCGATGGATTCAAGTGCCTACGAAAACCTCACCAAATACAGCGCAGCTTATATGTTAAAACAGAGTACACTGTGGGTGTTCAACCCCATAGAAAGATATCCCCGAAGGTAATACTATACACCTATACACATATTTACTTAAAGCCAAACTCCAGGTGTACTTTTACTTTAAATAGTTTGGGCCAAGTTGGCCCAAATTAACCATTTCCTTTACTAATATATGCACTCACTGTCGACACCCCATTATGACCTCAAAGTAAAGTGTCCTAGTGATGGCATTTGTTAATGTCCCCTTTTTCTTAGAAGGGTCCTGAACTTGTTCCGAGTCCATAAACATAATCCCAAGGTAGCTTCAGATGTCTAAGGATACTAAACTATCAGGCACGCAGGCAGGAGGGTGTGCTTAGCTGATAAAGCCCCTCCTCCCACGAAGACTCCTGGGATGTATGGCATCGTTGTAACCTAGGACAGAAATCAGGAAGTAACTGAAGAAATTTTAAAATACATATATATATACATTCTTAACTATTTACTAATGCTAGCAGCTTAAAGGAAAAGTTCACTTTGCAGGTAAAAAAAACGTGCAATTTTTTTTTTTTGAGCCTGTAAAACATTGCATCAGTGATCAGCAGATCATGGGTGCCATGCAGGTCTCCTGCAGACCTGTCAGTGTATCTATAAGTACATCCCGTACGGAGAGGCAGATACACTGACAGGAAGAATCAATGAACTACCACAGCACTCCACAGCGCCGTGGTAGTTCATTGAGAACTACAAACCGACAGCCACAAAGGATGCCGGTACTTGTAGTTAATTTATACACAGAGCTCTGTGTATGAATGATGCGGCCCAGTGGGCGGAGCCCCACACCCACAAAGACACACTGATTTAAAAAACTGACAGCTAGTACAGGGAACTTCTCCCTGTACTGCTGTCACAGGAGGGGGGGGGGGGGATCAGGCATTCATCAGGCAGTGAATACAGCATTGGGAACATGTTACACGTTAAACAAAACCAAAGAAAATTCCCAGCTCACCGGCCAGCCTGCAACCAACCGTATTGTCCTGTCTAACAGTATGCATTAAAAACAGGGGTTTAGTGTGCACACATTTGCAAAAACATGCGTGAGCTGCAGAGCCACTTCATGGCACCCCAGTATTATCTACAGTCCTAACTCTAAATTTTGAGAGCCTCCATAGTAGGAGCACATGCATTATAATGGATGGGCATTTGCTGCCATTGTGCTATATGCTGGCTGTCAGGTGCACCCCTGTGCCTTTAAGGAGGGGTGGGCTTCCTCCTGGCTCACCTGCCCTCTGCCTATCCATTATAATGCATGTGCTTCCACTGTGGAGGCTCCCAAAATTTCGAGTTAGGACTGCAGATAATACTGGGGTGCTGTGAAGTGGCTCTGCAGCTTATGCATGTATTTCCAAATGTGTAATAAAGGAAAGCGGGGAGGGTTGTAATTGCGCTGGTGAAAGTGATGATGAATAATCAAAAAAAGCAGCTGGCAATCACACAACGGAACAAATTGTGTAAAGATACATATAAAACAACAATTGCCACGCTGTGTCAATAGTGATGTATACATGTAAAATAAAAGTGACAATAATCAGTCCATAAAGGTTGTCCATATAGGAATAGATGTGATGGAATCTTTGCAAATGTGTCCAAAGATGATGGACGACCATACACCCAAGTGCACCTTCCACCGTGATAGTACAAGATGTGCCCTTGCCGGATATCAGGCATGGAACCACACGTCATGAAGAATCCATCCACTGGGTATGAAGGAGGATTACATCACGGCCAACGGTGCTGGTTTTTCACTCTCTCTCATAAAAGTTATGAAAAAAAAGTCAGAAAGCTGCCACATAGTGTAAAACCGTGGTGGTTTTATTGAGAAAATGCCATTAAAAGTGACCACAGGTCCAATACAATGTACCACATGAGTAAAAAGTTCCCACATAAAAAAATCTGCACGTCAGGATCAAGGTAGCGTGATATACCCTGTTTCCCCGAAAATAAGACCTAGCGTGATTGTCGGTGATGGTTGCAATATAAGCCCTATCCCCCCCAAATAAGCCCTAGTTAAAGTCCTTGTATGTCTTATTTTCAGGGTAGGGCTTATTTTTGGGGAAACAGGGTAGGGGGGCTTATTTGGGGGGTAGGGCTTATATTGCAGTCATCACTGACAATCACGCTAGGTCTTATTTTCGGGGAACCTGTTTTTAACACATAATGTTATGCCCCGTACACACGAGCGTAATTTCCGTCAGAAAGAGTCCGATGCGAGCTTTTCATCGTATATTCCGATCGTGTGTATGCCCCATCGGACTTTTTCCGTAGAAAATTCAGACAGACTTAGATAGAGAACATGTTCTAAATTTTTCCGACGGAACAAATTACTATCTGCAAAACCGGTCGTCTGTATGCTGTTCCGACGAACCAAAAATGACGCATGCTCTGAAGCAAGTACGAGACAGAATCGCTTGGTCTTTATAGTGCCGTTGCACGCGTTGTACATCACCGCATTCTGGACAGTCGGAATTTGGTGTGATCGTGTGTAGGCAAGACAGCTTGAGCGGAATTCCATCGGAAAAACCTTCAGAGTTTGTTACGACGGCAAAATTTGTCGTGTGTACAGGGCATTAGACAGCATAGTTCGGTTGGTTGCAGGCTGGTCGGTAAGTTGAGCTGGGACATTTCTTTGGTTTTCTTTTACACGCGTTGCCCTTCCATGTGCTCCTTGCTGCGAAGGCCAGTTATGGGTGGCCATTTGTTTGTACGGAACATGTAACGTTCTCAAAGGTGAATTTATCCTTTAAGGCAGGGGGGGTAGGCAACCTCGGCCCAGCCTCAGCTGTGGTGAAACTACAAATCCCATCATGCCTCTGCTGCTAGGAGTCATGCCCGTGATTGTCAGGGTCTTGCAATGTCTCATGGGACATGTAGTTTCAAAACAGCTGGAGGGCCAAGGTTGCCTACCTCTGCAATAAGGATTACATGATGGATTTTTATAAAACTAAATTTACAGTATGTACCTTCAAATTCCTAGTTATTTTCTCTGTTATCTTGTATTTTAAAGAGGATATTCACCCTAGAAACAAAAAAATAAGTCAGCAGCTACAAAATACTGTTGCTGTTTACTTTTTATAAATCCAACATTGATGGGGGAATGCCTCTCACAGCACTATTGTGTTCTGCCGGTGGGATGGGGGGGGGGGGGTGTGGAGCCTTCCCGGCCAGCTGAACACAATGATTACTCCTAGCGGCTATAGCCACCGGCAGTAATGGCATGCCAAAAATCTGACAGGCTAGTTGTACCCAAGTTGATAGAATCTATCATGTTGGGTACAATCAGCCTGCCCATACATGGATCGAAATTCAGTTCGTATATGGCTGGGTTAAAGGCTACGTTCACCTTTTTTTTCAAAATTTCAGCTGTATCCATATAGCATTAACCACTTGCCAACCGGCCCATGCCGATATATGTCAGCAGAAAGGCACAGCTGGGCAAAACAACGTATGGGTACATTCCCTTTAAGAGCCGCCGAAGGAGTGCACACATGCCCGCTGCATGGCGGGGCGACCCAATGCGCGTGGCCGGCGGGCCACATTCCCACATGTGTCTTTTTGCGAGGGTGGGGCGTTTTGGAACATTTTCACTCGTCACGCATAGGGCAGCCCACACACCTGAATGGGCTGCCCTACATATAACAAAGGAGATTGTATAGTGTATGGTGAAATTTACAGAACCCAGGGCACACTTCTCCATTTTTTTAATACTACAGCTCTGCTCCACATAGGCTGTTATCTCATCTCCCATCTCCTGCACGTTTCAAAATGCCAAACGAACGATCTATACGAGATTAAAATTAAGGAAGGAAAAAAAGAATCGATGCCTGTGTATTTAGTGAGAAGGGTGATCCCTGATTGATTGCATTTCATTTCGTGCACCTGAAAATGGGTAGGTAGGAGGCCGGATGATGCAGGATGTGTGCTAATGAGGTCAGCTGATCAACTTTTTACTGTGTCATGACCTACAGTCTGACCAGGAAGTAAGGCAGAACTAATGGATACGTTTGTGAAACATCATGAAGAGAGTGAGGTAAGCGTGTGTAGAATAAATGGAAAGCTTTGATATTTAAATAAGTACATTAATGCTATATTGATACATAGGGGGGCTGGAGTAAAAAAAAAAAAAAAAAAAAGTGAACAAAGGTGAACGTTACCCTTTTAGCCTTTAGAACCCTAAAGCTATAAACTGAAATACCGTATGTAGAAAATATGTATCAATTACTAAAGCTGGTATTTCAGAAATGAGGCAACAAGCATTTTCATAAAGTATAGCAACAACAGCCTCTTATGGTCCTATTCACACTATTCAAATGGTGCTGTGCCAGGAACCCTAGCGGGGGATTCCTGGCAATTAGCTGCGGGAGTAAGGATGAGCTCCGGCGTGTTCGCACACTCCACGTGCAGAGCCAGCCAGGAAGTCAGCACTGCGCTAATCACAGGCAGTGAGACCTTTCCCGATCTCTACAGCCGCACATTGGGAAAATGCCTCACTGCCTGTGATTAGCGCAGCGCCGTGCCGACTTCCTGGCGGGCTCTGCGCGTGGAGTGTACGAACACGCCGGAGCTTATCCTTATGCTTATCCTTATGCGGGAGGCAGCCCCATTGCAAATAGTCAGAAGCTGACAGCTTCTTCTGCTAATTGCAGTCACTAGCATGTAATCCCTCATATATCGAGTTTGTGACCTGGGCCGAGAACGATTACATGTGAGCGGCCTCAATTAGCTATTGATTAGCTATTGATTTCAATGGAGTTTCCTTCTGCAGCTAATCGCTGTGTACCCGCTCTGGGGTTCCCGCCTGTAGACGTTGAATGGCCCCATTTGCAAATGTGAATGGAGCCCAAATCACATTTTGCATCTCCTTCTATTACCCTTTCTGCAGTCTTCCATCCCCCATACAGGGCTTTTTTTCTCAGACAATAGGTGCAGGAACTCCCCTTTTCCGAGTCACCCCTTTTCCCCGCCTCTACCCACCTACGAGCACCGTCCCTTAGTTCCACCCCCTACCCACCTCCCAGTACCGCCCCTTTTAGACAATAAAGAACCAAGTATCATTTTGTGGTGCTAAGTAATTTGTATGGAATTTGGTAATGATATCAAGAAAAGCAGTAAAATAGATCCCCTTCAGCCAGAAACAATAGATCGCCCCTAACAACAATGTACCACCCATTACAAAATTCCCCCCCAGCAACAATAGACTTCCGGCAGCATCAACAGATCTCCACACGGCCAGCATTAATAGACTCTCTGGCAGCCAATCATCCACAAGACCCCTCCCCCAACAGTAAATTTCCTTCAGCAACAACTGACCCCCAAGCAACATAAGACCCACCCCTAGCAACAATAGGTCCCCACCAGCAACAATAGACCTCCTCAGCAACATTGGACCCCCCTGCAAAAATATATCCCCTCCAGCTAGAATAGATCCCCCAGCAGTGAGCATCAATACCATGCAGCACACCCCAGCACCCCTTACCATTACATAAGTCAGTCCAGGAGGTGCCCCCGCATTTCCGCAAAAAAAAAAAGTCCTGAAAAATGCTCATATCTTGTCCAACTTTTATTATAGATGATTGGATGACCGAGAGTATCATATTGTACCAGCAGATTGTATTGTAGATGATATTTTGCTCAGCCTTGATCAAACGCAATGAAAATAAAACAGGCATGTTGTTTTTTTTTTCCATCTTTTCCCAGTATCTAGAGTTTGAAAGTAGTTGTGAAACTGAAAATTTACCCTTTGTGGAAGTTAGTGTGGATAGAAATGCAAAAGACATTTCTATGTTTGTGTCAATGAAGAACTGCAGCAAGGAAAACACAGAGGGGAGCATGGAGGTGATCTGGGAAGGTGACATCTCAGAAGGTAAAAAAAAAATCAGTGCAAATTTCTTTATATTAGAGGGACATTTTTACCTAAGTTAGACCAATTATAGACATTAATGGGATGTCAAATAAGGCTTTATTGTGTGTCAACATATGGGGAGACATTATAAAGGGGAAAATGTAGAGAAAATCCTAATATATAAACACCATATGGGTGTGGGTCAGTGAACCCCAAAGTACAACAAAACAAGGGGAAAGGACCCCACAAGAGAAAAGGCGGGTACTAAATGCGACCTCAAGAATTGTGTATACTAGAAAAAATCTTTATTGAGGACTACACAACACCAATGCCGCGTACACACGATCGTAATTTCCGTCAGAAAAAACTTGGATGGTTTTTCCGCTGGAATTCCGCTCAAGTTTGCCTTGCATACACACGGTCACACAAAAGTTCTCGGAACACAGTGACGTACAACACTACGACAAGCCGAGAAAATTAAGTTTAATGCTTCTGAGCATGCGTCGAATTGTTTCCGAGCATGCGTGATTTTTTTTGCGTGTCGGAATTGCATACAGACGATCGCATTTTCAGATAGGAACTTTTCCCAAGCGAAAAATAGAGAACCTGCACTCAATCTTTTGCTGGCTGGAATTCCGCCAGCAAAAGACCGATGGAGCATACACACGGTCGCATTTTCCAACCAAAAGCTCTTATCGGAGTTTTGCTGGCGGCATTTCCGATTGTGTGTACGCGGCATAAGTCTCAGTTCACACTTAGGCATTTTTTGGGCAACTTTATGCTTTAAGCTTCAGCTCTAAAAACACCCAACAAGCCAATTCCCATTCATTTCAATGTCCCCTGTTCACATCTGAGCGTTCTGTCACCCTAAGCATAAACGCCCATCGCTCAAAAAAATACATGAGCTTCTTTTTTGGCGGATTACAGCTTAGCAGATTATTGGAGCCTAAAACATCATTAGCAGGAAGACTAATGCCGCCTACACACGATCGGACCTTCCGACAACAAAACGGCTACACACGATCGGAATTTCCGACAAGAACTTTTGTTGTCGGAAAAATTGAGAACCAGCCCTCAATCATTTGTTGTCGGAAATTCCGACAGCAAATGTCCGATGGAGCCGACACACGGTCGGAATATCCAAAAGCTTACATCGAACATTTGTTGACGGAAATTCCGAACGTGTGTACGCAGCATAAGGCTGGGTTCACACCATTGCGAATCGGATGTGGGTCCTCTGCATCCAGTTCACAATAGAAGGAGATTTTCTCCATAGAGAGCGGGTTCGCATATCTTCGCAGCGGGTTCGGTGTGTTTTGTGCTGTGCATCTTTTGGTCAGTTTCAGGTCCGAATTTGGGCTGTAATCGGACCTAAAAGAGTGAACCAGTATGCACCGGACCCCCGCTGTGAGACGGATGCGGGGATGGTGTGAACCGAGCCTCAATTGAAAACTCCACCAACCACTTAACCTTCTTGTGTCTGTGCTGTAGCCGAATGATGGCTATAGCACAGGCCTTAATTGCCGGGAGGCCTGTCATATGACGTCGTATGACGATCCCGGCCCCTTTCCACATGATCAGCTGTCAGCCAATGACAGCTGATCACGTGATGTAAACAGAAGATCGGTAATCGCTTTTTTTTTCACTCATGCCGACAGCATAAAAGAAAATGAAAACCGATCACCGGCTTCTGTCAGAGGGACATCGGTCCCTCACACAAAGAGCCACGGCTGCCTCATCTGTGTCCACCAGTGCCACCTATCAGTGCCCACAGTGCCACCTATCAATGCCCACCAGTGCTGCCAATCAATGACCATGGGTGCCACCGATCAGTGCTGCCTATCAGTGTCACCTACCAGTGCCCATCAGTGCCACCCTCAGTGATCATCATTGTCGCCTATTTGTGCCCTTGGGTGCCACCTATCAGTCCCCTACAGTGCCCCGTATTAGTGCCAATCAGTGCAGGCTCATCAGCGCACATCATTGAAGGAGAAAGATTACCTGTTTTCAAAATGTTATAATAAACTATGAAACTATGAAACAGTTTTTTTTTCAAAATTTGGTCTTTTTTCGTTTTTTTATTTTTTAGGAAAAAATAAAAACCCAGCAGTGATTAAATACCACCAAAAGAAATCTCTACTTGTGTGCAAAAAATGATAAAAATATCCTATGTGTACAGTGTTTTATGACCGCGCAATTGTCATTCAAAGTGTGACGGCGCTGAAAGATGAAAATTGTCCTGGGCAGGAAGGGGGTTTAAGTGCCCGGTAAGCAAGTGGTTAACCACTTCAGCCCCGGACCATTTGGCTGGCCAAAGACCAGAGCACTTTTTGCGATTCGGCACTGTGTCGCTTTAACTGACAATTGCGCGGTCGTGCGACGTGGCTCCCAAACAAAATTGACGTCCTTTTTTTCCCCACAAATAGAGCTTTCTTTTGGTGGTATTTGATCACCTCTGCGTTTTTTATTTTTTGCGCTAAAAAAAAAGAGCGACAATTTTGAAAAAAACGCGTTATTTTTTACTTTTGCTATAATAAATATCCCCAAAAAATGTATTAAAAAAATGTTTTTTCCTCAGTTCAGGCCGATACGTATTCTTCTACATATTTTTGGTAAAAAATCGCAATAAGGGTTTATTGATTGGTTTGCGCAGAAGTTATACGTTTCCGATAAAAGTGGTCTCTGCGGCGGTTTCACCGCGAGATCATTTTTATCTGTGGCGGGAGACGCCCCCCCTCCTGCCGCTCTCCGCTGCCCTCCACCGCTTACTGGAGCTGCCAGTGGCAGCAGAGGCGATCGCGTCCTGTCTCTTGCTGTGTATGGAGACGAATGAGGGGAAGATGGCCCCCACCCGTCTCCAGGGCGGATGCGACGTCAAAACTTCACTTCCGCTCAATGCTCTCAAAGCAAAATTTTATTTTATTTATTTATTTTTTTAAATGACATTTAATTTTTTTTTATTGCATTTTAGTGTAAATATGAGATCTGAAGTCTTTTTGACCCCAGATCTCATACTTAAGAGGACCTGTCATGCTTTTTTCTATTACAAGGGATGTTTACATTCCTTGTAATAGGAGTAAAAGTGACACAAAGGACAGTGTAAAAATAAAAAATAAAAGGTAAAATAAATACGAAAAAATAAATAAAAACTGTACACACGCCCCGTCCAGCCGAGCTCGCGTGCAGAAGCGCCCGCATATGAAAACGGTGTTCAAACCACACATGTGAGGTATCGCCGCGATCGGTAGAGCGAGAGCAATAATTCTAGCACTAGACCTCCCCTCTAACTCAAAACATGCAACTTGTAGAATGTTTTAAACATCGCCTATGAAGATTTTTAAGGGTAAAAGATTGTCGCCATTCCACGAGCAGGCGCAATTTTGAAGTGTGACATGTTGGGTATCAATTTACTCGGCGTAACATTATCTTTCACAACATAAAAAAAAAAATTAGGCTAACTTTACTGTTGTCTTATTTTTTAATTAAAAAAAGTGATTTTTAAAAAAAAAAAAGTGCGTTTGTAAGACCGCTGCACAAATACGGTGTGACAGAAAGTATTGCAACGACCGCCATTTTATTCTCTAAGGTGTTAGAAATAAAAATGTATAATGTTTGGGGGTTCGAAGTAATTTTCTAGCAAAAAAAACCCTTTTTTAAACTTGTAAACAACAAATCTCAGAGGCTCGGGTCCTTAAAGTGATACTATAGGTTCAAGTTTTTTTTTTGACCCTGATCGTCCTCTTCTGGGGTCCCACGGCGGCTCTCGCGGCTCCTCCCCGCATTAGATAACCCCCTCTGGGAAGCTCTCTCCTGAGGGGGTTGCCTTGCATGCATGCTCCTGTGTCACACACTCGGTGTCCATAGACGCCGAGTGTATGACTCGGCCCCACCCCCCCGGCGACCACATCATTGGAGTTGATCGACAGCAGCGGGAGCCAATGGCTGCGCTGCTAATAATCTATCCAATGAAGAGCCGAGAAGCAGTGGAGAGAGCGACGCGGGATTGCGCCCAGGGAGATTCGGGGCTCAGGTTATCAGGAGATCACAGGGATCCCCCTCCTCCTTCTACTCAGATCTCAGGTGTTCTCAGGGGAAAAACTTCTCCTCTCTTCTCCTTCTGAGAACAAATGTTGCCTGCTTCATAAACAGGGTGCCAGAGGAGAAGATTTTTGGTGTGTATTTGGGCTAGAGCAGCCATTCCCCCATGTATGAGGTCTGAGTTGTGATATAAGCAGGCCGATTAACACACTCCTGAACACGGACTTCTTACGGTGCTGATTAGACACACACTATATATGCAAATGCCCCATGTGCAATATTGCTGAACAGAACCTCATGTATCCAAGCTCAGCTGGACGGGTGTATGGGATGGGGGAGTATGGACCCCAGTTAGTAGCACATGATAGGAGGATATAGACAAACTCACTTATCCCTCGATACCAGTCCATTCAGACGTGCTGTACCTGTCCTCATTCAGAGCATTGGAGGATGTGGGTGTTGCTGATCAGTCGCGATGCTGCATGTTCTGCAGTGCTTGGTCAATCCATTCCTTTGGCAGTTGTATATATCAGCATGAATGCAGTGAGGCAGTATCGTCAAGAGGCTTGGTGTGCTGGACAGTACATTATAAGTACATTGCAGAGGCTGTCCCAGACTCCATCAAGTGAGAACTATGGCCAACATGTTTTGCCTGCTTGCCGTGACTGCAGGCTTCTTCAGGACCACAAGGGGGCGCTCACAGCACCTCATTTTATGGACAATGGAATCCATTGTTCCACCTACAAATAGCGGGTGGCGCCATGACAGCTAAAATCACAAATACATTTATATTGGTTATAGTGGATGTAAACCCTCGCATATACCCAGTGAAATGAACAGCCTCAGATGATACACAGAGATGAAACAAATCTTCCCTACATAAGTCTTAGGCTACTTTCACACTGGGGCGTTTCACCGTCCTCAGTAAAGCGCCGCTATTTTTAGTTTTACCGTAGGTTTTTGCGGTGCTATTCGGCCGCTAGCGGGGCGCTTTTAACCCTCGCTAGCGGCCGAAAAAGGGTTAAAACTGCCCGCAAAGCGGCGCTTTGCCGTCGGTTCGGCAGCGCTGCCCATTGATTTCAATGGGCAGGGGCGCTGTAGGAGCGGTGTATACAGCGCCTCAAAGATGCGGCTAGCAGGATTTTTTTACTGTCCTGCCAGCGCACCGCTCCAGTGTGAAAGCCCTCGGGCTTTCACACTGGAGTGAAGGAGAAGGCTCTTTCAAGGCGCTTTGCAGGTGCTATTTTTAGCGCTATAGCGCCTGCAAAGTTCCTCAGTGTGAAAGTAGCCTTACATGTATATCTGCTGTCTTCAACTCTCTATATTCTTTAGAAAGTGCCCTTCACGTTAGAGATTTTCTCTTCCTGTTCAGCACTGGAAGTGGATTCTTGGCATACACTGCGTGACAGCCGATTGTAGGAAAGGCGCACCCCCCCCCCCCACATATGCAAAGGAGGGAAGAATGTGCAGAGCTGTGCTGTGAATAGACAAGCGCTCTGCTAATCTATTTAATCTGCTCCATTCCTCTGTTATCAGAATGATAACTTCTGACAAGCTCTCTGACACACAAGATAAAACCAGCTGGAAATTTGTGTTGGAGTGGCTGCTATAACTAGTGGAAATAGCACTACAACATATCCAAGCTGGGGTTCCTAGTTCCAAGTGGCCCCGAGATACGGGGCCCCAAAGTCAGTTCAGAAAATGTCATTCTCTGCTGCAGAAAAGTGCTTGACTCAAGTATAAGCCAAGGGGGGCATTTTCAGCACAAAAAAAATGTGCTGAAAAACTCGGCTTATACTCGAGTATATACGGTAATTCCATCATGTATTCCCTTTAGCTGTTCCTTGGCTCCAGTCCACACCAGCAGTAAATCATCAATGTACCGTACCCACCTAAACGCACGGGCACAGTACATTGCCAAGGAATAAACTGACTGTAACTCCTACAGGCCCAGATGTAGGCAGGCGTAGGCACCCATGGATGTGCCCCTGATTTGTTGAAAGAAGATTCCCAGGAACTGGAAGATTTTTTTTTTTTTTAATAGGATGTCACAGCTCAGAAGATTTACAAGATCGTGGGGTGCATCCTGTGTAATGTTTAGCAATTTAACCACTTCAGCTCCGGAAGATTTACCCCCCCTCCCCCTTTTGTGACTGGGCCATTTTTTGTGGTACGGCTCTGCGTTACTTTAACTGACAATTGCGCGGTCGTGCGACGTTGTACCCAAATAAAATGTATGTCATTTTTTTCTCACAAAGCTTCCTTTTGGTAGTATTTGATCACCTCTGTGGTTTTTATTTTTTGCGCTATAAACAAAAAAACACTGACAATTTTGGAAAAAAAAAACAATATTTTTTACTTTCTGCTATAATATCCATTAAAAAAAATGTAAAAAATCTACCGTATTTTTCGCTCCATAAGACGCACCTAGCTTTTAGAGGAGGAAAACAAGAAAAAAAATATTCTGAACCAAATGGTGTACCAATCCCTGGACACAAACAGGGACAAATCAGAAGTGATTACTACACTGACCTACCTAATTCCTACACTGACCACTACACTGACCTACCTGATTCCTACACTGACCACTACACTGACCTACCCAATTCCTACACTGACCTACCCAATTCCTACACTGACCTCTACACTGACCTACCCAATTCCTACACTGACCACTACACTGACCTACCCGATTCCTACACTGACCTACCTGATTCCTACACTGACCACTACACTGACCTACCCGATTCCTACACTGACCACTACACTGACCTACCTGATTCCTACACTGACCACTATACTGACCTACCTGATTCCTACACTGACCTACCTGATTCCTACACTGACCACTACACTGACCTACCCGATTCCTGCACTGACCTACTTGATTCCTACACTGACCTACCTGATTCCTACACTGACCTACCTGAGGCTTACACTGACCACTACACTGACCTACCTGATTCCTAGGCTGACTTAACAAATTCCTACACTGACCTACCTGATGCCTACTCTGACCACTACACTGACCTACCTGATTCCTACACTGACCTACCAGATCCCCAAACTGACCACTACACCGACCTACCTGATTCCTACACTGACCTACCTGATTCCAACACTGACCTACCTGATGCCTACTCTGACCACTACACTGACAACTACACTGTCATTGACCTACCTGATTCCTACTCTGACCACTACACTGACCTACCTTATCCTTACACTGACCACTACACTGACCTACCTAATTCCTACACTGACCTGACTGTGCAGGAATGCCTAGGTTATCCCTTATCAGAGGTGTAGGGACCGGTGGAGGCAATAGGCTGCAGCACAGACCCTCGGGACACCGCAGGAATATTTTTGCGCCCCCTAAATGTTGCGCCCAGGGTGAGAGTACATTAAAATAAATACAGAGCCATCATCCACATACAGAAATAGAAAGGAGAGTGTAACTTAGTGTGTGTTTTTATGATCACTTTAATGTTTGTGTAAAATACTGTAATTGTGCAGAAAGATTAATTAGCTTAATATTTAAATTAAACTACTCATATCATAGTTTCACATTTATGTATCTTAAAATAATAGAATAATTATGTACAGCGTTATAAAGCAATTGTACTGTTGTGTATATGTCTATTGTGTACCTTATTTTTTTTAGGGGAATTGAAAGAAATGCAACTAAGTTCCTGTGCCTCTGTCCCCAGTTTAGGTATGTTAAACCTGTTACTATAACATTTATCCAATCAAAGCATTCTTTTATTCTGATTTGTGTATAAAAATTTCTAGTGCTATCTTTTATTTCTATGCACGATTCTCCTGGACTTCCCTCAAGCCTTATCCTTTGGTTTTAACATAAAACCAAAGCAGAACTATAAGCAAAACTTGTTTCTCATGTTGGATAGAGTAAGGAAGGGCTATAAAGCCCGGTCAGTTTTATTTCTGCCATCTGTGTCCCATTAGGGACATTTTTCTTCACTTCCTGGCCCATAACCCAAGCAGGAAGTGAGAGAAAATCCTTGAAAATGAAGGGGAAAAATTTTTTTTTGTTCTACTTTAAATTTGGTATGAATTTTAAGGGGGTACCTCGCGCACAAAAAATGTGTGAGGTCACCTGATAAATCTATACCAGATCCTTAGTCCGAACATACAGCTTGGCTGGCCACAAGCCTTCAACATGGGGGTGTGCCTTATCAGGGGGACGCCCTGCCAAAGCAACATCTCCATGTTAATGAGGAAGAGGGCCCCACAACCCTTGCTTAGTGATTGTTGGGGTCTGTAGGTGAGGGGAAATCTGATACTGTCCCATCCGTCCCCCCCATACAGAGTGCCCCTACTCAGTCACCCAAAAAAATAAAAGTTTTAACATAGAAAAAAAATAAATACACCCAAACATCTGACATATCTGCTATGAAAAAAGAAATCCCCAAAAAAGTCCCTTGCTGATTGTCAGTTACGTCCGGTGATGCAGATCCACGTCAATCATGATGACCAACAACCTGCCGAAAGAAGAAAACGTTTGTCGCCTACTGAAAAGAAAGTCTGGCGAATGACATCTGTCATTTACAAGGGGGTGGAGTCTCCTGGTGATATCGTTGACCAAATATGGACATGACCGTATTTGGTCAATGACACATTGGGATCCCACCCCTTTACGTATATGGCTGGGTAATTGTTTAGGCATTTGGTCGAACAGCCAAAGTTTGGTCTAAACTTGCATTTGGACCGAACCTTGAGTTCATCCCTACCGATGAAATGGGAAAACCATATCCCAGTTTACAGATCTGTGCTTTGTTCATTCAGGCCAAACAGTTAGTTCACCTTAATGACCTATCACCAGCACAGGACCTTTTATTCATTCCATACGAATGCTGGGAGTGAAGAAAATACTCTCAACACTTCCAGGAATGTCCTCCTATTCTTCTCATGTGGCATTGCTGGTTATTGGCTTTGTCACATGGAGTCCTCAGCTGTGTGTAAGCTCCAACTGGAGTAACTCCGAGCTTATGCAGGCCTTCCTTTCCTTCCTATATGCAGCTTAATCAGAGGAGAAAAAGAAGTGTACGTATGTGCAGCTGGACAGCCGGCATTGAGGTCAACTTTTTGTTGGGGATCAATTAAATGAGTGAGAAAAGAAATATGAGGCAACATAAATAATTTACTGGATCAAATTATTATCACAGAATAAAAAGCCAAAAATAAATTCAGGATAGCGAGTAATACATAGAATAACAAAGTATTTTTATACTTACAGGTTTCTCCTCAGAACACTTTATAGATAAACATTATGAAAAGCTGGTCCAAAGAGTTTTCAATGTGAAAGAAGTTCTAGATGAACTCAAAAACCTTCTGACCAATGAGCAGTGTGACACTGTGACATGTGAGAAAACATCCCAGGACCAGATGAGAATGCTATTCAAGTACGTCAGAGGTTGGGGAAATAATGGAAAGGATAAGCTGTTCCATGCTCTAAAGAAGACCAATAAGCAAGTCATTGATGGTATAGAAGGACAATGAATTTGTGAAAATGTTCAGAATTTTATTTCGCTTTAGGATTGTGGATGGAACCACGCAGGTCATTTTATTTTAAAATCTGGGCCAACTCTGCCCCCAGAACAGCTGGTTTATAGCAGTGATACAGTTTAATATTATAGAACCATTTATTCCAACCTGCATACAGCTCTTCAGGCTTCGTGACCATCATCAGTGCAGCTTATGGAAACCATGACTTCTATACTGCTTGTGAAACAACCAGACAGGTTATGGTGAGATGGACCTAAAGGAACCTAAACTTCCCTCAATATACCAGTGCTCAGCACAGTAAGGAGTTCTTAAAAAAAAGAGGATACCTTAAAGTGGTTGTAAAGCATCGTTTTTTTGAACCTGCTATACTAACATGAGCTATAAACTCTTTTTCCTTTATGGATATCAAATTATATTCGAAGGATTACTAGAACATTGAAAATGGTGCTAATCTAGAAATGAAGAAGTGGCTGTGATAAAATACAAAATTATCAACATTACAGAACAAGTCCAGATGAATGTGACCAACTACTACTAGATGTTCTGGATGAATGAGAACTTTCAAATACAAATGATGTGTTTGTATATACAGTATATATAAATATATTTTTTCTACAAATGTTAAAGATGACACTTGCCTGTGTACACAAATTTGTGGATTGTTATCAATGTCATTGTACCTTCCTCACAAGTTTGATGCCTTGGTGTGACCTATAAAAGGAAAAAAAAGGGGAATTAGCGCCACAGAACCTGCTGACTAATTATGGATTTCAGCTGAGAGTGCTGCTACTCAATCCTAGTGAATCACTAGTAAGAAATAAAAATAAACAAAAAATAGCGCAAATCTATAGAAAATCCACAATTACATGAACCATTCTTAAAATCAACAATGATGGACTCCTATTAATTTTATATATATATAGATGTACCAGCCTCTTCCTATCAATATTCTACCTCAATTAACCACTTCAGCCCCAGAAGAATTTACCCCCTTCCTGACCAGACCATTTTTTGCGATTCGGCACTGCGTCGCTTTAACTGACAATTGCGCGGTCGTGCGACGTTGCTGCCAAACAAAATTGATGTCCTTTTTTCCCACAAATAGAGCTTTCTTTTGGTGGTATTTGATCACCCCTGCGGTTTTTATTTTTTGCGCTATAAACAAAAAAATAGCGACAATTTTGAAAAAAAAACGCAATATTTTTTACTTTTTACTATAATAAATATCCCCAAAAAATATTTAAAAAAAACATTTTTTTCCTCAGTTTAGGCCGATATGCATTCTCCTACATATTTTTGGTAAAAAAAATCGCAATAAGCGTTTATTGATTGGTTTGCGCAAAAGTTATAGCTTTTACAAAATAGGGGATAGTTTTATGGCATTTTTATTATTGATTTTTTTTTTAATAGCAATGGCGGCGATCAGCGATTTTTATCATGACTGCGACATTATGGCGGACACATCGGACATTTTTGGGACCATTGTCATTTATACAGCAATCAGTGCTATACAAATGCACTGATTCCTGTGTAAATGACACTGGCAGTGAAGGTGTTAACCACTAGGGGGCTAGGGAGGGGTTGAGTGTGTCCTAGAGATGTGTTACTAACTGTGGGGAGGCGTGGCTACATGTGACACATAACTGATCTCTGCTCCCAATCACAGGGCGCAGAGATCAGTGACACTGTTACTAGGCAGAACAGGGAGATGCTTGTTTACATTAGCATCTCCCCGTTCGTCCTCTCCGTGAGGCGATCGTGGGTATCCCCGCGGCGATCGAGTCCGCGGGACCCGCGACACGACTCACGGAGCTCCCGGCCAGCGCGCGCACGCAATGACACGGCGGCAAATACAAAGGGACGTACAGGTACGCCCATTTGCCCAGCCGTGACATTTTTCCGACGTACATCGGCAAACCAGTGAAATACATATTAAATATTTTTAATGCATAATGGTAAAGTGCAAGTGCTAAAACACTATGTATGTGTCTATGTAAACATAAAGTGCAAGTGCGACTATATTATGTGTGTCAATCAATATGTGCATCACCACAATATTACAATACGAAGATTTCTTTGCAAGAGAAATCTAATAACTAATACCTTGGATTGCGAGTAACGCGATCAACGAGTGTTTCGCAATAAGGGCAATTACTTTAAAAAAAAATCCTAACTCGGTTTGCGAGTGTTGTCTCGCAAAACGAGCAGGATTCAATCCTCTGCGGTGTGCTGTACCGCATTTGGCCAGAGATATTTCCGAGTCTCTCTGGCGCCCCCCCCCCCCACCTCTGGCCAAATGCAGTATTGCATACAATAGAATTCAATGTGGAACAAATTATCTTCATTTCCATTGACTTCTATGGGGAAACTCGCTTTGATATGCGAGTGCTTTGGATTACAAGAATTCTCCTGGGACTGATTATGCTCGTAATCCAAGGTTCCACTGTATATGAATATTTGTTCAAAACTAAAAAAATATATATAAATAAAATAATAAATAAAAAAAGTGTCCCAAATTGCAAAAGTTCAAGGAAAAAAACTGAAAAAATATAAAATATCTCCAAATGCGTGTGTGCAGCCAAGCAAAATCCAAATTCCAATCTTCCACAAAAAAAACGTGATCCAACAATTCCTGTGTTCAAATATATGATGTGCTCCTTCATCAATAAAGTCCTAAAATGACTTACCAGCGGCTGTGGCTGGTCAGATTATAAACCAGCAATAATGCGGTGTTTATACTGTATATTAGGAAGATCGACTCTCCACTCTGCTGATTTTCACCGTATCCACCCGTCCGTTTCTCTCCCGTATTGAACAGAAAATAGTTATGGGGAAGAAAGAAGAGACATCTCCATAGCGTAATCTCATTTTTAAAAAAAAAGGTTTTATTGTTTAAAAAAAAAATACACTCACATTTCTTGAGTGTCAGCCCAACACTAGGAAACAATCGTGTGTTGTTACAATATATCTCTCTGCTACTGGCTGTAATCCAAAGCTACCAGCCTTATCTTTGCAAGAGCTTGATGGTGTCAGCGTCCTTAGCCGCGCTCTACTAGTTTCGTTATGTAACGTCCTCACGGAGCTGCAGGACACATAGCAGCATCACACCAACCTTTAAGCTCAATCTGGGTCAGCCCATATCTTTAAAAACTGTCAAAAAATGTGTAAACCATATACCTATACAGTGGAACCTTGGATTACGAGCATAATCCGTTCCAGGAGAATGATTGTAATCCAAAGCACTCGCATATCAAAGTGAGTTTCCCCATAGAAGTCAATGGAAATGAAGATACCGTATTTATCTGTGTATAACATGCACTTTTTCCCCCTGAAAATAGGGGGAAAATCACGGGTGCGTGTTATACGCCAATAGTATACCTCGGACTCGGAGGGGGATGACTGCCTCTGGAATTCACCGAGCCGTGATCTCCTGTTTACTCTGCTCTCGTTTCACACACACACAGTCCCGCCACCGGCATTCGACCAGTGTTTTGTCAATCACAGGAGCTGGTCCAATGCCGATGGCGGACGCAGGACTGTGTATGTGACTACTGACGCGACTGAGAGCCGAGTGAACAGGAGATGACGGCTCGGTGATTCCCTCACTGCATGAGAGATGGTGAGGCTGCAAATGGGCATCAGGCTGCATTGACTGAGAGACGGGCTGCAGATGGGCACATAGGCTGCATTGATGAGAGATAGGCTGCAGATGGGCACATAGGCCGCTTTGATGCTGCAGATGGACATTGACCATTATTTTGCTTCAAAGTGGTTTTAAAAAAAAAAAAAAATTTCCTGAAACTTCCCTCTTAAATTGAAGGTGCGTGTTATTCGCCTGTGCGTGTTATATGCTGATAAATATGGTAATTCGTTCCACATTGACTTCTATGGCATGCAATACCGCATGTGACCAGAGGTGGGGGGCACCAAAGAGACTCGGAAATACTCGGAAATCGTTCGGCTGCCCTCGGAAAGGCTCGGGAAAAGAGTATTTCCGAGTATTTCTGACCGGCTCCGAGCGGCTCCGGCGCCCCCAGCACCTCTGGCCAATTGCAGTACTGCACACCGCAGAGGCTTGATTCTTGCTCGTGTTGCAAGACAACACTCGCAAACCGAGTCAGGATTTAAAAGACATTATTGCTCGTATTGCGAAACGCTCGTTAACCGCGTTACTCGCAATCCGAGGTTCCACTGTACCTATAAATGTTTCAATGTCTAATCCTAATTGCACACCTAGTAGCTATTATTAGTTTCTTAAACAGTTTCAAACAATGTCAGATGTTATCTACATTCACTTCAGCAGAATGTCCAACATAGAGGCTGCCTAATCTTCACACAGACAATAATGGTTAACCCTATTTTAGACAAACCTTCTGCATCTGGAACTAACCATATCTAATGATTTAACATTCTGTTCCTAGAGAATTGTCTAAAGGCTTCTGATTCTATCTGAAAACTCTATTTAGAATTATTAGCATATCACCAATCTATTTGATCCACTAACCAGAACACATATAATATATAATAAAGGAGGTATTCATAAAAATCTACAATTATTCTGATAATGCTATCTGTACAATAACTGTAAAAATGTTATGAAATGATTCAAAATTGCCCCGACTCCAAACTAATCAGAAGTTGGTCAGAAAGCCATTTAGATCAATGTCCATATTCAACCCATGTGGATATAAAGAACCCATCTCATATACCCAGTGGGTTTCTCTCCTAGATACCTCTCTAACTTTGTCCATTCCTCTCCAGGGTCCCTTTAATATTTTCTATCCTATAAAAAGTTAACAAACTGGGATCTTTTTTAAGTTTCACTTTAAAATGACGGGACACACTATGTTTTTCAAAACCTTTTTTGATGTTATTAATGTGTTCTCGTATCCTAATTTTCAATCCTCTAGTGGTCCTCCCCACGTATTGTTGCCGGCACGGACATTCCAACACATAAACAGCGTGGGTTGGTGTGACCTATGTCTTAAGCATCCAGATCTTGAAGATCTCAAAATCCTGGTGCCTCTACCTTGTTATGATCTGCAACATACATCCCTTCCTTACTCTTGAGAACTCTGAGGAACTGGTCCATACCCTTATAACCTATTGCCTCAATTTCTGCAACATATTCCCTCTAACTATGTTCTCAACTCTACAGTCTACCATTAATCCTACTGTCAGGCCTCATTTGAACTTGCAGTTGGGGGAGGGCTTGAAAATTGAATACTCACTTTTCACTGCCCAACCACTGATCTCTACAGTAGTGAAGAGAAACCACCGGCTGAAGATCCCACAGAATCTGACACTTCTGGGTGTGTCAATTATCCGGTCCCCATTGCTCTCAGTAGTTCAGTCCTTCCATCATTAGTGTATCCTGTAGTGCTGTGGGGGCTGGTGGAAGAAACCACATGACCCAGCAGGGGACCAGGAAAGTGTCAGATTCTGCAGGATCTTTAGCCGGAGGTTTCTGTAGAGATCGGTGGGTTTTTTATGTCTTCTCTGCAGGAAGTGCTTCATTGTACAGATTTATCTTAGGTTCAAAGTAGTTTTAATAATGGGAATGTAAAAAATTAAAGATGTTTATATGGAATATTTTTTTTTATACTTTATAAAACACATTTGTAGATATTTTTTTACAGTATGTTAATCCTGAACATTTATAGAGATTTTATGGATGTATTCATTGTTTCTATTCCAGTATACATTTTTATACAATGAGATTATATTTTACAAACAAGCGTTGATACCTCAAATCCTGACTGTAACTCTGTGGGATGTTTTTTGGGTGCTGATGGGTTTTCAGTGTGCAATAATATTGCATTTAATAAAGCTGTGAAATATTTCCATTTATTGTTCCTTTTCTGAATGTTTTGTGTTTTCACTCATTGTTGTAAAATCATAAAATTTACATATTTAAGTTAAATCTCAAGACAAATTTTATTTTCTTACTTTTGCAGTAGAAATTGGGTAAAACCCCTGTCAGTATTTTTCTCAGTTTGGATAGATATCTGTTAAATTGTATCTAAAGTATTAATATATTATTTAATTTTTTTTTTTAATAGGGCAGGGAATGTTTTTCTTGCCATGTACATCCCATTTTCCTTCACTTCTTGTCCTGTAGCCACAACAGGAACCGAGAGGAAATTCCCTCCTGGTGAAAACTCGGAATTTTGATATTTTCTCTCAGCTTAAAGGAGAAGTAGGGCAAAAGCTTTTTTGTCCCTACTTCTCCTGTAGGTCCCAGGAGTGCACTTCGTTCTGCACTCTTGAGACCTGTATTCAGCAGACCAAAGTCCGCTGTTGGCTGAGGTCACCGCTGTGGGCAGAGTCTCTAGACTCAGAAGAGATCCCGACTATAATAATGGGGATCCACCGAGATCCCTGACCAGAAACTAGCTCAGCCTCTCACCACACTGCTGAGAGCCTGAGCCAGCATCTCCCACCCCCTCCCCAGCCCGGCGTTTCATTGAGCACTGGAGGGGCAGAGCAGAGTGTCGGTGACTGACACCGCTCACTGAAGACTGAGAACTGAAAGATCAACGGTGTTTAATTGCTCAGTTCTCAGTAGAGAGCTGCTGGGAGATACATGCCGCATTCCCCTAGGTGAATATGTGTATTTGCACCCACACTTCTATTTTACGTGAACGGTCACCAGACAAACAGAGTGGTGACTCTCTAGATTCTGTAAGGTTTACCGGTTCACATTGTTCTCTGCAAAAAATAACAAGGCTTATGCACCTTTCTCCAGTATGACTACCAGTGTTTGGATGACCCCAGGGCTTAAGACACTGAGGTATATTCACAGAATTGGTAATTTTTTTCCAGCAAGCTCAGAGACAGAGTTCATGTGCTGTGCCAGATGCCTTCAAGTTGCAGAGAAGGTTTAAGGTAGGTAAAAATTGCAGGAGTTAACAGGCCTTTAGTAGATGTCTGGATAGCAAGCATGCAATGGTCAGGACTGGATTGCTGCTGGCATGAACAGAGTCCATATCCACGCAAGGGTCAGGGCAGGCAGCAATCAGTAGTGTATACCTTATACAGGCAAGGTTCTGGACAGGTGGCAATCAGTAGTGTATCCCTTATACAGGGAAGGGTCTGGACATGTGGCAGTCAGTAGTGTATCCCTTATACAAGCAAGGGTCTGGACAGGTGGCAATCAGTAGTGTATCCCTTATACAAGCAAAGGTCTGGACAGGTGGCAAGCAGTAGTGTATCCCTTATACAGGCAAGGGTCTGGACAGGTGGCAATCAGTAGTGTATTCCTTATACAAGCAAGAGTCTGGACAGGTGACAATCAGTAGCATATCCCTTATACAGGCAAGAGTTGGGACCGGTGGAAATCTGTAGCATATCCATTATCCAGGCAAGGGTCATGGCAGACAGCTTTCAATAGGGTAATGGTCAAGTCAGGCAGCAGATAATAAAATAATCCATGTGAGAGGGGGCGCATATAAACGTATCAAGACCGGGTACAGGAAGCTGAGTGCTATCACCCTCTGTTGCTGCCTCTCACCTTGTCACTTGCTACAAATATACAATGTTACAGTCTGTTCATTGGAGGAGAGAAGACTGAGGAAATGCTTCATCTTAATCTGCTGCAAGAAAACCCTTTATCTTACACAGTTAATATCTCTTCTGCCCAAGCAACCAGAATTTATATCTCCTGGTATTCTGATGGTACAGCAGTCCAGCTACGTACTCAGAAGAAATTTCCAGCTTTGCCCGTGAAGAACAATCTGATATGTCATATGGTGTCAGAAACCATGAATCAGACCGAGACAGAAGTACAGTTAAATCACACTTGTTTATTAATAAAAATAAAAAGGTAAATAGAGTAAGCATAGTCAAAGCATAGCCAGAGTTCAGTAACCGGATCGGGTAATCAGCCAGGCCAGAAGTCAGGGATCCAAGTAGTGGAACAGCAAGCAGGCAAAGGAGCCAGAAGGGATGTCAGCAAAGACAGCCTTTAAACAGGAACGCAGGAGATGGTTTCTTGTGATGTGACCAAGGCGAAGGCAGAGATGAAGTGAGCTGGTCAGCAGGCTGCATCTCCCACAATGATTAATACTAGAGTCAGCTACACCCGTTTCATGTAGCTATTACCTGAATCCTGGCGCCTCGTTCTTTGTGTTATTGTTATTTTATGGTTTGTCTGGAAGTAATCTGAATTCCTGCTCTCTGTGGTGTTACATAGGATGGCCCCAGGCCAACTTCTTAATATAAGCCCAGGTATTGGAGCTTGTATGTTGACTCTTCCATCCAGGACACCTGTAGAGTAAGGATGAGCTTGGTGTTCGCATGCTGCATGTGCCGAGCACACCAGGACGATGAAGAGCTCCTCCCAATGGGACAAGGAACACACTACCCCACAGAGAATAAAAAGCAGTCCTCCAAGGCCCTACTTTAGTATTTAGTGTTTCCTCAGGACAGGGGTACCATGTTTTCAGGAATACTCAGAAGGTTCTCTCTAGGGCTGCTTGAAAGCTTCTTCAGGGAATTTTATGTTTTTTTTTGGACCTTGCTTATATAGCCCTTCAGCAATACCCCCTCCTTACAGGTAGGAGGGAGGGGGGGTGCTGGTCCGTCCTGTGCAACTCCTGGGCCTGGGAGGGTCTAATCAGGGATGTATGCCTCCCTATCCAATTCATTCCTCCCATGGTGAAAAGTGGGTGTGGTCAAATTGTAACAGCAGGAGGGCCTTAAAGGGGCAAGTTAAATAAAGCAAAAACCTTTTTGTTTACATGAAAATGCATAGATTGCTGTGCCACAAGAGTCTCACAGACCTGTATAAACCTCAGCACAATTATCTTTAAAAAAAAAAACTCTTCCATCACCTATGATTTATGCACATTGAAAATAGAGAGCTAACACTTTGAGCTGCCCTTAGGCCTCTTTCACACTGGGGCGGCGTCGGCGGTAAAACTAAAAATAGTGCCGCTTTACCGTAGTTTTTGTTGCTCTACATAAAGATGGCCTAGGCTATAAGAAGATTGCCAAGACCCTGAAACTGAGCTGCAGCACGGTGGCCAAGACCACACAGGACAGGTCCCACTCAGAACAGGCCTCGCCATGGTCCACCAAAGAAGTTGAGTGCACGTGATCAGCGTCATATCCAGAGGTTGTCTTTGGGAAATAGACGTATGAGTGCTTATGAGTGCTGCCAGCATTGCTGCAGGGGTTGAAGGGGTGGGGAGTCAGCCTGTCAGTGCTTAGACCATACGCCGCACACTGCATCAAATTGGTCTGTATGGCTGTCATCAAGGCCGTCTTTAACGCAGGGCAAAAGGGGCAGCAGCCCTGGGCCCTGTCATTGCTGTGGGGCCCAAAGCATCTGCCACTTAAGCCCTGCACTGCCCGCAGTTTTCCCGAGTAGCGGGTGCAGCCAATTCCCCCCCACTGCTCTCCCAAGCGGCGGCCACATTAATTATACAGAAGAGTGGGACAGCTGCGGGCTTCATGTGTTTGAGCCCGCTCGTCCCGCTTCTCCCTCTGTCAGGAGCTGCGGACTGGAGTCAATGACAGAGCGAGAGCGGCGCTCCGTGTTCCTCCCGCCCCCACCCCCACCTGGCGGACCTGTGTTAGAACACAGCCGAGTGAAGTTTTCTGGCTGTGTGCTGGGTCTGATAGGCGGAGACTGTGTTGCACCGCCGTGTGATTAGGTAAGAAAGAACAACGTGGAGAGAAGGGGAAGGGGATTCATATGTACAGACTGCAGAGAATTGCTGATACAGAGGTGGACATATGGGGGGGTACAGAAGTGAGAGGTGGACATGGGGGGTGCAGAGGTGAACACAGGTGGATGGGGGGAACAGAGGTGGTGGGGGGGTACAGAGGTGAACACAGAGGTGGACAGGGGTACAAAGGTGGAGGGGGGTACAGAGGTGGACATGGGGGGTACAGAGGTGGACATGAGGGGATACAGAGGTGAACACAAGTGGACGGGGGGTACAAAGGTGGACATGGGGGGGTACAGAGGTGGAGGGGGGTTACAGAGAATAACCCAGAGGTGGACGGTAGGGATGGGCCGACATGCCCCTGTTCACATCGCATCCAGAACATGCAAAAAATTTGTGCGAACACCGTTAAAGTCTATGGGACACGAACATGAAAAATCAAAAGTGCTAATTTTAAAGCTTAATATGCAAGTTATTGTCATAAAAAGTGTTTGGGGACCCGGGTCCTGCCCCAGGGGACATGTATCAATGCAAAAAAAGTTTTAAAAATGGCCGTTTTTTCGGGAGCAGTGATTTTAATAATGCTTAAAGTGAAAAAATAAAAGTGAAATATCCCTTTAACCACTTGCCGCCCGCCCTATTACCAAATGACGGCGGCAAAGTGGTTTGATAACCCTGACCGGACGTCATATACGTGATCAGGAATATCGAGCCACAGTGCGCCTCCGGGGGCGCGCATCGCGGCGATCGTTGTTGCGTGGTGTCAGTCTGACACCCTGCAACACCGATCTAGGTAAAGAGTCTCCGACCGAGACTCTTTACCACGTGATCAGCCGTGTCCAATCACGGCTGATCACGATGTAAATAGAAAGAGCCGTTGATCGGCTTTTCCTCACTCGTGTCTGACAGACGCGAGTAGAGGAGAGCTGATCGGCTGCTCTCCTGACAGGGGGGGTCTGTGCTGATTGTTTATCAGCACAGCCCCCCCTCGGATCCTACCCAGGACCACCAGGGAAACCAGCCACACTGGACCACCAGGTATGCCCCTAGACCACCAGGGAAATGCCACTGTGTGCCCAGGTAGCTGCCAATCAGTGCCCACTTCAATGCCTACCACTGCCAGTGCCACTAGGGATGCCCATCAGTGCCTCATATCAGTGCCGCGTATCAGTGCCGCCTATCAGTGCCCAGCAGTGCCGCCTATCAGTGCCGCCTATCAGCGCCACCCTATCAGTGCCCAGCAGTGCCGCCTTTCATTGCCCATCAGTGCCGCCTATCAATGCCCATCAGTGCTGCATATGAGTGCCACCCATCAGTGCCGCATATCAGTGCCCATCGTCAGTGCCCATCAGTGCCCGCTCATTGGTGCCACCTCATCAGTGCCGCCGTATCAGTGCCTGTCAGTGCCGCCTTATCAGTGTCCATCAGTAAAAGAGAAAACTTACTTATTTACATTTTTTTTTTAACAGAAACAAAAGCAAAACTTTTATTTTTTTCAAAATTTTCGGTCTTTTTTTATTTGTTTAGCAAAAAATAAAAACCACAGAGGTGATCAATTACCACCAAAAGAAAGCTCTATTTGTGGGAACAAAATGATAAAAATTTAGTTTGGGTACAGTGTTGTATGACCGCGCAATTGTCATTCAAAGTGCGACAGCGCTGAAAGCTGAAAATTGGTCTGGGCAGGAAGGTGTCTAAGTGCCCTGTATTGAAGTGGTTAAATTTCATACCTGGGGGGTGTCTATAGTATGCCTGTAAAGTAGCGCATGTTTCCTGTGTTTAGAACAGTCCGAGAGCCAATTTCAATTGGCTTTGCTGAACACTCATGTGCTATACAGAGCTTCAGGATGGACTGGATCTTTCCTTAACTACTTCCCACCCGGCCACTGCACATAAAAGGCCGGGTGGTCCTTTCCTTGTTCTGAGTGGACGTTCAGGAACGCTGGGCGCTGTGATTGGCCCTCCGGATCACCCGACGGCTGTGTCCAAGCACAGCCGTCACAATGTAAACAGAGACGCGTGTCTGTGACAGGTCTCCCCGCTGAGCTCAGTGAGAGCTCAGTGCGGGGGGGAATCTGCAGATCTGTGACAGCTCTCGGTGTGAGGATGATTTTATACAGAGAGCTGCTACAGATCACCATACAAAAGTACACCAAGCACCTCTGATATACCCCTGTCCCTATACACATTTCAGTGTCCCAATAATAAATCTGTCTGTCCCCCATCACTGCCAACACCAAATAAACACTGATTTGGGTTATTTTTACAAAAGAAAAGTAGCAGCATCATTTTTGGTCAAAATTAATCAAAAGAAATTACTTATTTGCAAAATTGTATAACAGAAACTAAGAAAAATGCTTTTTTTGGAAAAATGCCGGTCTTTTTTTATTTGTAGCATGAAAAATAAAAACCCCAGCGGTGATTAAATACCACCAAAAAAAGCTCTATTTGTGTGAAAAAAAATTATAAAAATTTCATTTGAGTGCAGTGTTACATGACCGCCAGTGGCGGCCCGTCCATAGGGGGTGCCCCCCCTCCCCTCCAGGCAATCAAAAAAAATAAATACATTTTTTAGCTGGCCCTTTAAAAAAAAATACAAAAATTGGTCCTTAAGTGCACTGTGTTCGGACGCCGGACACAGTGCGACGCCGGACACAGTGCGACGCCGGACACAGTGCACTTATGGGAAGCGCCACGTCTATGCAATCACAAGATTGCAGACGTAGCGCTGCATTTGCGGGCGTTTAGCCCGCCTTGCGGCGCTTTGTGAAGCGCCATGTAGCTTCTGCCCGGCCCTAGTATCTATTATTGTGGCCGGGCGGTTTGATTGACATCTGAGTATGATGTCACTTCCTGCTTCTTTCTCTCTTGAGGAAGCAGGAAGTATGAGAGGAACGGAGCTCTTCACAGGAGACACCGCTGGAAAGGACAACACATAGCAAGGTAAGTAATGGAGGGAGGGGGGTTTGGTGGTGACACACGCTGCTGCAATTTGGGGACACACACTGCTGCAATTTGGGGACACACACTACTGCAAATTGGGGACACACACTGCTGTAATTTGAGGACACATACTGCTGCAATTTGGGGACACATACTGCTGCAATTTGGGGACACACACTGCTGCAATTTGGGGACACACACTGCTGCAATTTGGGGACACACACTGCTGCAATTTGGTGACACTGCTGCAATTTGGGGACACTGCTGCAATTTGGTGACACACAATGCTGCAATTTGGTGACACACACTGCTGCAATTTGGTGACACATACTGCTGCAATTTGGGGACACATACTGCTGCAATTTGGTGACACTGCTGCAATTTGGGCATACATACTGCTGCAATTTGGGGACACATACTGCTGCAATTTGGTGACACTGCTGCAATTTGGGGACACATACTGCTGCAATTTGGTGACACTGCTCCAATTTGGGGACAAATACTGCTGCAATTTGGTGACACATGCTGCTGCAATTTGGTGACACATGCTGCTGTAATTTGGTAACACATGCTGCTGCAATTTGGTGGTGACACGTGCTGCTGAAATTTGGTGGTGACACGTGCTGCTGCAATTTGGTGGTGACACATGCTGCTGCAATTTGGTGATGACACAGGCTGCTGCAATTTGGTGACACAGGCTGCTGCAATTTGGTGGTGACACGTGCTGCTGCAATTTGGTGGTGACACAGGCTGCATGTAAGGAGGGACTCTGCTGGGGGCACCTGATGTAAGGTGGGACTCCGCTGGGGACACCTGATGGCATCTGGTGGCAGGCGACGTGGCTAGTGACACACTCGGGGCTCCCACTGATTCTGCATTATGGTGAGTTGAATGATTTCATTTTATATTACAATGTAATAATAGAAATAATGCGCTTCAATCATCCTGACACCATAACAACCATGGTGCCGGGATGATTGAAGTGCTAATACCAGGTGTTTGGAGTATCTTTATCTGCTGATTGTTAAACTTTCTAGAATACACATATTTCTATTGTTGTGTAGGATCTGGGCCTGCTGTCCCTCCATCCCTCGTTCAACTCAGACACTAACCACACCACCTTAGAGCCACGCCCACTATTTAGCTGAAACCACGCCCATTTTCACCAAGTTGGAGGGGTCAAAAAGGAAGGGCGGGGCCTGGCGCCCCCCCATCCTAAAACTTCACCAGCCGCCACTGATGACGGCGTAATCGTCATTCAAAGTGTGACAGTGCTGAAAGCTGAAAATTGGTCTGGGAAGGAAGGGGGTGAAAGTACCCGGTATTGAAGTGGTTAAATTCCAGGAAGAGATCGTCAGAGCCCTTCTGTTTCCAGGCGGTGCTCCACCTCACCTTCCCAATCCAAATGCAGTAAGCTGGCTGCATGAGAGGCATTTTCTGTATGTCCTCCCGAGTACCCCTACCCAACGAGCCCCCCAAAGAAAATATTGTGTCTGTAGAAAGCGCAGATATAGGCGTGACACCTGCTATTTTTGTCCCTCCTGCCCTGACCTTTGCATTGGTGAATGTTTTGAACGCTACCATACACTAGTTGAGTATTAGCGTAGGGTACAGCATTGCATAGACTAGGCACACTTTCACAGGGTCTCCCAAGATGCCATCGCATTTTGAGAGACCCGAACCTGGAACTGAACCGTTACAGTTACAGTTATAGTTATAAATAAAAGTGTAAAAAAAAAAAGTTAAAAATAAAAAAAAACACAAAAAAATATAAATTTAAAAAAAACAAAAATAGTTGTCGTTTTATTGTTCTCTCTCTCTATTGTTCTGCTCTTTTTTTACTGTATTCTATTCTGCAATGTTTTATTGTGTTTACAGGTACGCCATTCAGCTGCAGCGGGGATTTATTTATCTTGACAGGAACAGCATTTGCTCCCACGATACATAGAGCCGTGACTCCAGCACTGTCGGAAATGATTTCACCACCACAGGTAAAAAAAAGAGCATATATGCCGAAGCATGGGGGCAGCAGGGGTGGAGGAGTGATTTGCTCCTAACTTTTGGGGCGGATGCCCCCATGCTTCGGCATATATATATTTTAGGCACAGGTTAAGTTAAAAAATGTTTTATTTTTTACTTTTTTTTTGTATTTGCTTTGCAGGTATGGTAAGTCTTACTGTTATACTGTAATGTCACTTTGTTTTTTTGTTAACCATCATTTGCTTAGCAGGTATGCCATTCGGCTGCAGCGCGGATTTATTTATCTTGACAGCAATAGCGTTTGCTCCCACGATACATAAATCCGTGACTCCAGCGCTGTCGGAGGTGGTTTCACCACCACAGTTAAAAACAAAATGGTGCATGTATGCCCATCATTAGAAGTGGGTGGATGAAGGGAGGTATTCTAATGGTGGGCATACCCACCGATCAATTTTTTTTTTAGTTTAGCCCACAGGCTGCATGAAAAAAAAGATTAAAATATATGCCCAACAAGGACCAGCAACGTACTGGTATGTTGCTGGACTTTGAGTGGTTATACCAGAATGATGCCTGCGGGTTTAGGTATAATCTTGGCATCATTCTTTTCAGCCAGCGGTTGGCTTTCATGTTAAAGCAACCCTAGCAGCTAATTAGCCTCTAGACTGCTTTTACAAGCAGTGGGAAGGGAATGTCCCCCCCTCCCACCATCTTCCATGGTTTTCTCAGGCTCTCCTGTCCCAACAGGGAACCTGAGAATGCAGCCGGTGGTTCCGCCAGCTGACCATAGAGCTGATCAGAGACCAAAATGGCTCCAATCATCTCTATGGCCTAAGAAACCGGAAGCTACGAGCATTTCATGATTTTGCCGGATATAAACAACGCCATTGGGAAAGCATTTTATCACACCAATCTTGATGTGGTCAGATGCTTTGAGGCAGAGGAGAGATCTAGGGTCTAATAGACCCCAATTTTTTCAAAAAAGAGTACCTGTCACTACCTATTGCTATCATAGGGGATATTTACATTCCCTGAGATAACAATAAAAATGATTAAAAAAATATATTAATGAAAGGAACAGTTTAAAAATAAAATAAAAAAGCAAAATAAATAATAAAAAAAAAAAAAGCACCCCTATGCCCCCCTGCTCTCACGCAAAGGCGAACGCAAGCGTCGGTCTGGCGTCATATGTAAACAGCAATTGCACCATGCATGTGAGGTATCACCGCAAAGGTCAGATCGAGGGCAGTAATTTTAAGTACTAGACTTCCTCTGTAAATCTAAAGTGGTAACCTGTAAAGGCATTTAAAGGCTTTTAAAATGTATGTAGTTTGTCGCCGCTGCACGTTTGTGCGCAATTTTAAAGCATGTCGTGTTTGGTATCCATGTACTCTGCCTAAGATCATCTTTTTATTCCATCAAACATTTGGGCAATATAGTGTGTTTTAGTGCCTTAAAATTAAAAAAGTGTGTTTTTTAAAAAAAAATGCATTTGAAAAATCGCTGCGCAAATACTGTGTGAAAAAAAAATGAAACACCCACCATTTTAATCTGTAGGGCCTTTGCTTAAAAAAATATATAATGTTTGGGGGTTCAAAGTAATTTTCTTGCAAACAAAATTTTTTTTTTTCATGTAAACAAAAAGTGTCAGAAAGGGCTTCGTCTTCAAGTGGTTAGAAGAGTGGATGATGTGTGACATAAGCTTCTAAATGTTGTGCATAAAATGCCAGGACAGTTCAAAACCCCCCCAAATGACCCCATTTAGGAAAGTAGACACCCCAAGCTATTTGCTGAGAGTCATGTCGAGTTCATGGAATATTTAAAATTTTGACACAAGTTGCGGGAAAAAGACAATTTTTTTTCTTTGCACAAAGTTGTCACTAAATGATATATTTAAATGTAAAATATATATATAATATAATATATATATAATATATGTAAAATTACACCCCAAAATATATTCTGTTGCTTCTCCTGAGTATGGGGATACCACATGCGTGAGACTTTTTGGGAGCTTAGCCATGTATGGGCCCCGAAAACCAAGCACCGCCTTCAGGTTTTCTAAGGGTGTAAATTGATTTCACTCCTCACTGCCTATCACAGTTTCGGAGGACATGGAATGCCCAGATGGCACAACCCCCCCCCCCAAATGACCCCATTTTGGAAAGTAGACACTGTTGAGAGGTATGGTGAGTATTTTATAGATCTCCCTTTTTGTCACAAAGTTTTGAAATTTGAAAAAAGAAAAAAAAAAATTTTTTTCTTTTCTTTCTTCATTTTCAAAAACAAATGAGAGCTGCAAAATACTCACCATGCCTCTCAGCAAATAGCTTGGGGTGTCTACTTTCCAAAATGGGGTAATTTGGCTGGGTTTTGTGCCATCTTGGCATTTTATGGCCTTCAAAACTGTGATAGGTAGTGAGGAGTGAAATCAAAAATTTACGCCCTTAGAAATCCTGAAGGCGGTGCTTGTTTTTCAGGGCCCCATACGTGGCTAGGCTCCCAAAAAGTCCCACACATGTGGTATCCCTGTACTTAGGAGAATAAGCAGAATATATTTTGGGGTGTAAATTCCACATATGCCCATGGCATGTGTGAGCAATATATCATTTAGTGACAACTTTGTGCAAAAAAAAAAAAAGTTTGTCATTTTCCCGCAACTTGTGGCAAACTATAAAATATTCCATGGACTCGACATGCCTCTCAGCAAATAGCTTGCGGTGTCTACTTTCCAAAATGGGGTCATTTGGCTGGGTTTTGTGCCAACTTGGCATTTTATGGCCTTCAAAACTGTTATAGGTAGTGAGGAGTGAATTTAAAAATTTACACCCTTAGAAATCCTGAAGGTGGTGCTTGTTTTTCGGGGCCCCGTACGCGGCTAGGCTCCCAAAAAGTCCCACACATGTGGTATCCCGTACTCAGGAGAAGCAGCAAAATGTATTTTGGGGTGCGATTCCACATATGCCCATGGCATGTGTGAGCAATATATCATTCAGTGACAACTTTTTGTAAAAAAATTTTTATTTTTTTTTGTCATTATTCAATCACTTGGGACAAAAAAAAAATATTCAATGGGCTCAACATACCTCTTAGCAATTTCCTTAGGGTGTCTACTTTCCAAAATGCCCTGCCCTTTTAGCACCTCAAGAAATGACATAGGCAGTCATAAACTAAAAGCTGCGTAAATTCCAGAAAATGTACCCTAGTTTGTAGACGCTATAACTTTTGCGCAAACCAATAAATATACGCTTATTGACATTTTTTTACCAAAGACATGTGGCTGAATACATTTTGGCCTAAATGTATGGCTGAAATTGAGTTTATTGGATTTTTCTTATAACAAAAAGTAGAAAATATAATTGTTTTCAAAATTTTCGGTCTTTTTCCGTTTATATAGCAAAAAATAAAAATCGAAGAGGCAATCAAATACCATCAAAAGAAAGCTCTATTCGTGGGAAAAAAAGGACGCAAATTACCAGTTAAAGCAGTGCAGTGCCAAATTGTAAAAAGTCCTCTGGTCTTTGACCAGCCAAATGGTCCAGGGGATTAGGGTGGTTAAATATTGTGCCTGTGGGGTCCCCTTAGTCTGCCTGTAAAGTGGCGCATCTGTGTGATGTGTAGAACATGCCACAGTAATAATGAAACTTCTAAAGAAAATAATGTAAAGTGAGACTAAAATTGAACTTTTTGGCCATCAAAGAAAACGCTATGTCTGGCGCAAACCCAACACATCACCCAAAGAACACCATCCCCACAGTGAAACATGGTGGTCGCAGCATCATGCTGTGGGTAGGTTTTTCAGCAGTCGGGACTGGGAAACTGGTCAGAAAGAAAGGGAAAGATGGTTGCTGCTAAATACAGGGATAGACTTGAGCAAAACTTGTAACACTCTGTGTGTGATTTGAGGCTAGGACGGAGGTTCACCTTCCAGCAGGACAATGACCCCAAACACACTGCTAAAGCAACACTTGAGTGGTTTAAGGGGAAACATGTAAATGTGTTGGAATTGCCTAGTCAAAGCCCAGACCTCAATCCATCAGAAAATCTGTGGTCAGACTTAACTATTGCTGTTCACAAGTGCAAACCATCCAACTTGAAGGAGCTGGAGCAGTTTTGCAAGGAGGAATGGGCAAAAATCTCACTGGTAAGATGTGGCAAGCTCATAGAGACTTATCCAAGGTGACTTGGAGCTGTGGCTTGGTGGCTCTACAAAGTATTGACTTTAGGGGGGTGAATAGCTATGCACATTGACTTTTTCTGTAATTTTTCCTATTTGTTGTTTGCTTCACAATAAAAAAAAATAAAAATCATCTTCAAAGTTGTGGGCACGTTCTGTAAATTAAAAGATGCAAATCCTCAAACAATCGATGTTAATTCCAGGTTGTGAGGCAACAAAACACGAAAAATGCCAAGGGGGTGAATACTTTTGCAAAGCACTGTAGATTAAAAATCTATTTAAAAAACAGCATGGACACCCCCCCCCCCCCTAGTCCCTATGAGGCCCTTCTGTCTGGCATGGATTAAAAAAAAAAATTGGCGTGGAGTCCCCCCCAAAATCCATACCAGACCCTTATCCGAGCATGCAGCCTGGCAGGGGGATGGGTGCTTTGGGGCAGGGGGGACTCTGCGCCCCTCACCCCAAAGCACCTTGTCCCCATGTGGATAGGGACACAGGCCTCTTCCCGACAACCTTTGCCAGTGGTTGTCAATAGACAGTTTTTGACAATTCCTTTATTTAAAGAAAAGTGTCCTGTGATGTACATCCATCGTCAATCACGCCGCCTGACGGACCGTAAAAAACTCTGCCTCCATGGGAGGCCTCCCGGCGACTACTGTCTTTTCGCTTTGACAACTCTCATATAGGCAAAGGCAGGGCCACCTGCTGACATAACTGGATGACCCCTGCCCCCTCTGACGTCACATGATTTTTTTCAATTTTTAGGCTCCGTCTGGCGGCATTATTTATACATTGCGGGACACTTTTTTTTTTTTAATAAAGGAATTGTCAAAAACTGACTTTTGTGGTTGTTACTTTTTGACACTTTTTTTGGTGAATGTGTAGGGGTATTTGCCCAATACACATCCACATGAGGGGGGCAGATTCCGATAAGCCCCCCCGCCCGCAGACCCCGACAGCCACTGGCCAGGGTTGTCGGAAAGAGGCCCTTGTCCCCATCAACATGGGGTCAAGGTGCTTTGGGAGGCAAGCGGCCTGGTATGGTTCAGAAGGGGGGGCTTTTGCTCGTCCCCTCCCTTTCCTGGCCTGCCAGGCTGCATGCTCAGATAAGGGTCTGGTATGGATTTTGGGGGGGACCTACGCCAATTTTTGTTTTAATTTTGGCATTGACCTCCCCTTAAAATCTATGCCAGACCCAAAGGGCCTGGTATGTATTTTTTTTTGGGGGGGGGGGGGGGCAATGCTGTTTTTTTTTCTTAATTTTTTCTTAATTCTGTCATAGGGTTCCCCTTAACCACTTCAATACACTGTATTATATACTCTGCACTGCACTATATACACTACACTAACTGCACTATATACTCTGCAATGTATTATACAGCATCTCACAAAAGTGAGTACACCCCTCACATCTTTTCATGTGACAACACTGAAGAAATGACACTTTGCTACAATGTAAAGTAGTGAGTGTACAGCTTGTTTAACAGTGTAAATTTGCTGTCCCCTCAAAATAACTCAACACACAGTCATTAATGTCTAAACCGCTGGAAACAAAAGTGAGTACACCCCTAAGTGAAAATGTCTAAATTGGGCCCAAAGTGTCAATATTTTGTGTGGCCACCATTATTTTCCAGCACTGTCTCTTTGGCATGGAGTTCACCAGAGCTTCACAGTTTGCCACTGGAGTCCTCCTCCCCTCCTCCATGATGACATCACGGAGCTGGTGGATGTTAGAGACCTTGCGCTCCTCCACCTTCCGTTTGAGGATGCCCCACAGATGCTGAATAGGGTTTAGGTCTGGAGACATGCTTGGCCAGTCCATCACCTTTACCCTCAGCTTCTTTAGCAAGGCAGTGGTCGTCTTGGAGGTCATTATCATGTTGGAATACTGCCCTGCGGCCCAGTCTCTGAAGGGAGGGGATCATGCTCTGCTTCAGTATGTCACAGTACATGTTGACATTCATGGTTCCCTCAATGAACTGTAGCTCCCCAGTGCCGGCAGCACTCATGCAGCCACAGACTATGACACTCCCACCACCATGCTTGACTGTAGACAAGACACACTTGTCTTTGTACTCCTCACCTGGTTGCCCCCACACACGCTTGTCACCATCTGAAGCAAATAAGTTTATCTTGGTCTCATCAGACCACAGGACATGGTTCCGGTAATCCGTGTCCTTAGTCTGCTTGTCTTTAGCAAACTGTTTGCGGGCTTTCTTGTGCATTACCTTTAGAAGAGGCTTCCTTCTGGGATGACAGCCATGCAGACCAATTTGATGCAGTGTGCGGTGTATGGTCTGAGCACTGACAGGCTGACACCCCCCCCCTTCAACCTCTGCAGCAATGCTGGCACCACTCATACGTCTATTCCCCAAAGACAACCTCTGGACGCTGAGCACGTGACCTCAACTACTTTGGTGGACCATAGCGAGGCCTGTTCTGAGTGGAACCTGTCCTGTTATACCGCTGTATGGTCTTGGCCACCGTGCTGCAGCTCAGGGTTTCAGGGTCTTGGCAATCTTCTTATAGCCTAGGCCATCTTTATGTAGAGCAACAATTCCTTTTTCAGATCCTCAGAGAGTTCTTTACCATGAGGTGCCATGTTGAACTTCCAGTGACCAGTATGAGAGAGTGAGAGCGATAAAACCAAATTTAACACACCTGCTCCTCATTGACACCTGAGACCTTGTAACACTAATGAGTCACATGACACCGGGGAGGGAAAATGGCTAATTGGGCCCAATATGAACATTTTCACTCAGGGGTGTACTCACTTTTGTTGCCAGCGGTTTAGACATTAATGGCTGTGTGTTGAAATATTTTGAGCGGACAGCAAATTTACACTGTTATACAAGCTGTACACTCACTACTTTACATTGTAGCAAAGTGTCATTTCTTCAGTGTTGTCACATGAAAAGATAGAATAAAATATTTACAAAAATGTGAGGGGTGTACTTACTTTTGTGAGATACAATAGACTTTCATCTCATCTATGCAAGTACCTATACAGGAAGAGATGCAGACTGTTTTTTTTAATGCAATTATAATGTTCATGGAGAGCATTACAGAGATTTTATACAAGGTTATACACTTGGGTACAATCAGCTTGCCCACAGATGGTTTGAATCTCGGCCGGTCCCTGCTGAGCCTTGAACCAACTATGGCCGGCATTAGATGGTGCTCCAAATAGTTTGCAAATTGATACACCTACCTTATCAGCCTATCAATGAACCAAAAACTCACTCCCATATCAAAAAAGATCACAGGGGACATACAGAGGGGGGACCTCGGACCACCAGAGCTTCCACGTCTTCCCAAGTTCTATAGAATATGTATGGTACAGTGGTGTACCTACAGGGGTCGCCAATTGCAACCCCGCCCCATGCTGCAGGGGGCCATGCGGCTTCCCTGTATGCCTGGATAGGAGGACCGGCTGCATGTAGAGGAACCGATCTCTCCATTTTCTTCCTGCCGCTGAATGTCCCCTTTTCCTCTTCTCCCTCACGCAGGCATATATAGATACAGCAGTTCTTCTATGTGTGTCATTTACGGCCCCTTCCTTTTCTGAATGGAGAGTCAGTCCATACTCTCAGTCCATACCAATCACTGACTCAGTCCATTCATACCTGAAACATAGTAAACTGTGATTACCATGCTTCAATTTGTGAATGAACAGGAAGCCTCTGTACAGAGCTATTCCTGTCCATTCATTCTGTGCAGTTGAGGCTGCAGAGATGGAGATTGAGGGTTGTGTGTCTCCTGTGACCTGGGAAAAGTGTGTGGGCCACTCAGGCTCGCTAGAGAGGGGGTATGTGGACAGTGCAGCTGCAGCTGCTGCTAGAGTGCTGACAGGGGATGGAGCGCGTCCTGACTACTGCAAATGTTCAAGGAAGGAAAGGGCGACCCCCTGGAAGTCGCACATCTATGGTGTCCTACTGCAAAGAATGGAGTGGCAACCTTAGCCTGGACCCTGACCAGGCCACGCTCCAAATGCATTTCACTCTCTCAAAGGTGAAGCATCAGAGGTCTGTCTAGACCCCAGATATCTCATTAAAGCCCCCCCCCAACAGGGCTCCTAATAAATAATGTAAAAAATAATCAAAAAAGTATATTGTAAAAAAATTATAAATAAATAAACTACTGACACACTAGTGGTGGAACTACCAGGATCACAAAGGTCTCACTTGGGACTGGCCCTGGTGTTTAAAAGGGAAGGGTTCCGGCCAGAGGTCAGGGGGGCTCTTCGTGGTTTCTTGCACTGGGGCCTTGGAGGTTCTAGTTATGCCACTCTTTAGGGGCCCGGGAAGAACTGGTAGAGGACACTCTGATCATAGATGGACCTTCAATTTCAGATCTTAGTCTACAGGATCTGATACTTTTTTTTTTTTCTTTGCACTAACATCCAAATTTATCAGGACAAGTTTTCAGGGTGTACCCACTTCTTCGGGGTCCAAGCAGGATTCTTGAAGTACCTCGATGAAGGGGGTACACCCTAAAAGATTGTCCTGAAAGTATCATGGACAGGACTAATGATAATAAACTAATATGGCTAGTCACCTCAGGCGTGAATGAAGATCTCAGTCTACAGGTGATGATATCAGACACCCAGAAAACAATTTCATCCAACAAAATAAAGATCCTCCAAGAGTCCCCACCAGACCACCCCCCCCCCCTACTTACCCCCAACCAGGCAGAGGAGAATGGAGGTGACCCGGAGATCCATGGTGGAGTGTCTGGATAGGAATGATGTATGGGGGCGGCTCGCTCCTTCCTGGTGATGATATTAAGTATCTGGGTGTGACTGTTGATGTGACATTAATCTGTTCTCCTCATTAAACTAACAATAGTCACATGAAGAAAAACCATCACATTTAACCTCGTATTACTCCATAATCTCTATCATTTGTTGGAAAGTCTCACTTACAGAGGTATGAAAGGTTCTAATTGTCCATATTACATTTGGAGAAGGTAACTTAGTAGTAATTTAAAGCTGAACATCAGGGAAAACGAGATAAATACATACTGTGTATGAGAGAAAAATTCCAAAACATTTGTATTTCTGTCCATCCAGTCCTGAAATTTATACAGCTCTGCAAAACTGTGTGGCAGAACTGTAGCATGTTCCTTGCAATGCAGCACACCTGATCAACTCGTGTTACTTCTCCATCTTTTAGAAATTTTCTTTTCGTTTCTTAAACGCTCCTACTGTCTTCTCCCCCAACAAGAAAATCATCCCTTTCTTGTTTGCAGATTCCGGATAAACCCCCCCCCCCCCCAACATTGACATGCTGTGCTGCAGGCGCCCCTATGACACCCTACAGGATGCCTTTAGTTTTCAGTTTGGATGAATGTGATTGTCATTTAATTAGGAATACTGAGGACATCTAGTGGTAGAATGGAATAACTGCAGGCACAGTTTTGGGGATAAGGGAGGAAAAAATTAAAGAATTACATTTTAAAAATGTAAAAGAAAAAATATTAGTTCAGCGCTGGGCTTTTTTAATTTGAATTCGGATTTGCAATCAGTTTTACTTATTGAGTGGATTTGTTAATGTGCTTGAAAAAAAAAGCTCTTTTCTCTTTATTAGGGGGAGGGGTTATTTTTTAGGGGTGTGTGTAGATTAGTATACTAAGGCAATTATTATTCTTTGTATTTATTGTTATAATTATTTATTATATTTATTATTTCTGTTTTTCCCCTTTTTGTTGAGTATTTGATCGTTATTTGTTTGCGGTTATAGCTGCAGTTTTATCGGCTTGTATTGTGCCCGCCCTGGTCCCTCCCCCCTCATTAACATGCTAATGACATAAATAAATTCTTTGTTTTCATTGCGTACCTTATTTTAGATCCAGTGATATCATCACCGGGTCTCTGTCCTTCTCTATTTAATGCAGGCAGATCATGGCTGGTGGGAGGAGCCGGCAGGGGACTGTACAGAGCTTCCTGAACACACCACAGCACCCGGCCTCAGTACTCCTCTCAAGAACCCTCAGCGCTGAAGCAAGCAGTGGGAGGAGTTATAAAAAAATCAACATGCCTTGATGGATGGGTGTCAGTCTAGAGGAGTGGGTGGTCCTATGCAGGCTGTATTTGCATACCGTGTTTCCCCGAAAATAAGACCTAGCGTGATTGTTGGTGATGGCTGCAATATAAGCTCTACCCCCCAAATAAGCCCTAGTTAAAGTCCTTGTAGGTCTTATTTTCAGGGTAGGGCTTATTTTTAGGGAAACAGGGTAGGGCTTATTTGGGGGGTAGGGCTTATATTGCAGCCATCACCGACAATCACACTAGGTCTTATTTTCGGCGAAACAGGGTAGGTGACGCCCACATGTGATTCTGAGCCTCCATGATCAAAATAACTGAAATCCGATCCAGAGAGGAGCCAGTGACAGTCAAACTGGGGAGAAAATGGGCGGGGCCAAGGACAGTCAGGCTAGGGAGGAAAAGGGGGGCCAGGGACAGTCAGGCTGGGAGGAAAGGGGCGGGGCCAAGGACAGTCAGGCTGGGGAGGAAAGGGGAGGGGCCAAGGATAGTCAGGCTGGGAAGGAAAGGGGAGGGGCCAGGGGCAGTCAGGCTGGGGAGGAAAGGGGAGGGGCCAGGGAAGTCAGACTGGGGCGGAAAGGGGCAGGGCCAGTGACAGTCAGGCTAGGGAGGAAAGGGGAGGGGCCAGGGAAGTCAGACTGGGGAGGAAAGGGGCAGGGCCAGTGACAGTCAGGCTGGGGAGGAAAGGGGAGGGGCCAGGGACAGTCAGGTTCAGGAGGAAAGGCTAGATAATGCTAGACTTCCTCCAGGCAGAAAATGAGGCCGGCTCTATCTGACTTGCTGCAGATTCTAATGCACCTTGTGAGAAGCTTACAGTGTGCGGTGAAATCAGAGAAAGCGATTTCAGCCCAGGAGAGGAGCCGGTACAACCGTGCAAGACTGAAGACTGGCTGGAGTCCAAAAATAAGACAGACAAAGCAAATCTCTCCTGTGTGCCTGAGGCAGAAAGAAAACAAATTAAAGCCTGCGACATCTTTTCCGCTGATAGAATAACATTGCCCAACAATACCAGATAGATTATATGGTGATATAATCCTGAGCAAGGAGGGTGTGAGATGTAACATTCAAAGTCCTCATTTACTAACACAAACTCAATAAGGATAAAGGGTCTCCTCAGCTCTGCACAGATCCCAAATAATCTGACCCAGCACTGCACAGACCCCAAATAATCTGACCCAGCACTGCACAGACCCCAAATAATCTGACCCAGCACTGCACAGACTCCAAATATTCTGAGCTAGCACCACACAGAGCCCAAATAAACCAACCCAGTACTGCACAGAGCCCAAATAATCTGACCCAGCACTGCACAGACCCCAAAGAATGTGACCCAGCACTAGGGGTGAGACGAACACCCCTCCCCGCTTCGGTTCGCATCAGAACATTAGAACGGACCGAAAGTTTGCGCGAACTTTCGAACCTCGTTAAAGTCTATGGGACTCGAACGTGAAAAATCAAAAGTGCAAATTTTAAAGGCTAATATGCAAGTTATTGTCCTAAAAAGGGTACCCGGGTCATGCCCCAGGGTACTTCAATGCAAAAAAAGTTTTAAAAACGGACGTTTTTTCCGGAGCAGTGATTTAAATGATGCTTAAAGTAAAAAAATAAAAGTGAAATATTCCTTTAAATATCGTACCTGGGGGGTGTCTATAGTATGCCTGTAAAGTGGCGCGTGTTTCCCGTGTTTAGAACAGTCCCTGCACAAAATGACATTTCTAAAGGAAAAAAAGTCATTTAAAACTGCTTGCGGCATTAATGTCATGTCTGGTCCCAGCAATATGGATGAAAATCTTTGAGAATTTGAGAACACCACCCCCCCCCGGCCCATTACCAGCCCCTTTGGGTCTTGTATGGATATTAAGGGGAACCCCGCACCCAAATAAAAAAAAGGAAAGGCGTGGGGCCCCCCAGGCCCTATATACTCTGAACAACAGTATACAGTCGGTGCACAAGACAGGGACTGTAGGTTTGTTCTTAAGTAGAATCTGTTTGTAATTTTGAACTAGTACATTTTTTACGTGTAGCTCCAGCCAAAAAATTAATTTTTAAGCTTTTTGGAAAATATAGGGAAGGGTTATCACCCCTGTGACATTTGTTTTGCTGTCTGTGCTCCTCTTCAGAAGATTTCACCTCACTTTCTGTCCCAATGACAATTGGATTTTGAAAATTTGGGGGTTTTAGTGAAATAAGGAACTCTTACAGGAGAGAATTTCCCTTCCTAGGGGTAGATTTCCTCTCACTTCCTGTTGTCTCCTTCCGTTTGCAAGTACGAGTCATTTGTAAGTTGGATGCTTGAAAGTAGGGGCCTGCCCTATATACTCTGCAGAAATTTGAGCCTTAGGTTGGTGTTGCCACAACACTGTAAGCCCTCACAGGGCCCTGCTGTGAAATATTAGATCAAGAATTGTAATTACATGCCCCTGTTAAACAGGGTCAGAAAAATTGGGCCTTTGGTGGTGGATGGTGTGGTGGTGTTGCCACAACACTGTAAGACCTCACAGTTACTCTTGGTGGGCGCAGGAATGGCCCTGCTGTAAAATATTAGATCAAGAATTGTAATTACATGCCCCCGTTAAACAGGGGCTGAAAAATTGGGCCTTAGGCACTGGTGCTGGTGCCACAACACAGCAACCCCACACAGATACTCTAGTTGGAGCGCAGGAACGAGCCCTGCTGCAAAGTATTGCATCAAAAATTGTAATTACACGCCCCTGTTAAACAGGGGCAGAAAAATTGGGCCTTAGCCACTGGTGGCGGTGCCCAGAACTAAAAATGTTCTTACAAGCTATCAGCATGAACATTGAGGAGGAAGAGGATAGTCACTCAGCATAACAGGATAGTCACTCAGCATCAGCATAGGCAGTCTTGAAGGGATCTCACATTAAAAAAAAAAATATTCGGTTACATCAGCATCAGGTGCTTGGTAGCTTGTGATCCAAGACTGATTCATTTTTATGAAGGTCAGCCGATCGACAGAGGCTCTGGAAACGCGTTGCACAAACCTTTCTGCAAGGCCTCCCGAAGATGTTTCATCCTCTGCTCCCTCTGCGACGGCAAGATAAGGTCCACAACCTTACCCTTGTAACGTGGATCAAGTAGGGTTGCCAGCCAGTAATGATCCCTCTCCTTGATACCACAAATACGAGGATCCTTCCGAAGGCTTTGCAGGATCAGGGAGGCCATACAGCGTAGGTTTGCTGAGGCATTCGGTCTGGAGTCCTCTGGGTCACTAAGGACGACATGATCCGCAGCCACCTCCTCCCAGCCAGCCACGTACAATTCCATGGGTTTCTTCAGACTGTAAATGATCCCTTGAAGACTGCTGCTGATGCTGAGTGCTAGGCTCCACCTCCATGCTGACACAATCCTCCTCCTCCTCGTCCTCTTCCTGTGTGATCGGCGGGCATGCAGGAACACTGTCTGGATAAAGGGGACCTTGAGAGGTAAGGAAGTCCTCCTCTTCCTGCCTCTGTTCTGCCTCAAGTGCCCTGTCCATTATTCCAAGCAGCGTGTGCTCCAACAGGTGGACAAGAGGGACAGTGTCACCGATGCATGCACTGTCACTGCTCACCATCCTCGTGGCCTCCTCAAATGGTGACAGGACAGCGCATGCATCCTTGATCATGGCCCACTGGCGTGGGAAAAAAAAAACAAGCTCCCCTGACCCTGTCCTGGTGCCATAGTCGCACAGGTACTCGTTGATGGCCCTCTGCTGCTTGTGCAGCCGCTGCAGCATGGCCAACGTTGAGTGCCACCTGGTGGGCATGTCACAGATTAGGCGGTTCTTGGGCAGGTTAAATTCCTTTTGGAGGTCAGCCAGCCGAGCACTGGCATTATATGATCGGCGGAAATGCACACAGACTTTCCTGGTCTGCCTCAGGACATCCTGTAAGCCCAGGTACCTGCCCAAGAACCACTGCACCACCAAGTTAAGGACGTGAGCCAAACAGGGCACATGGGTCAGTTGTCCCTGTTGGAGGGCGGAGAGGAGGTTGGTGCCATTGTCGCAAACCACCATTCCTGCCTTAAGTTGGCGTGGCGTCAACCACCTCTGAGCCTCCCCCTGCAGAGCTGACAGAATCTCTGCCCCAGTGTGGCTCCTGTCCCCCAAGCACACCAGCTCAAGCACCGCATGGCATCTTTTTGCCTGCGTGCTTGCATAGCCCCTTGAACGCCTACGGAGCACCGCTGGTTCTGAGGACAAATCAGCACAGGAAGAGGCCATGGAGGAAGAAGAAGAGGAGGGGTGGAGAAGAGAGGTGTGGCAGAATCACCACTAGTAGAATTTTGGAATGGTGGTGGTGGAACAACCTCCAACACTACTGCACCCTGTCCTGCATCCTTCCCAGCTGCCAGCAGTCACCCAGTGCGCGGTGAAAGATAGGCAACGTCCCTGTCCATGCCTGCTGGACCATGGGTCAGCGGTAATATGCACCTTACTGCTGACCGCCCTGTACAGCGAGGCATGGACATTGCCTTCCACATGCCGGTAGAGAGCCGGAATCGCCTTCTGTGAAAAAAGTGGCGTTTGGGAACCTGCCACTGAGTTACGCACATTCCACAAACTCACGGAAAGGGGCAGAGTCTACCAGCTGAAAAGGCAGCAGTTGAAGTGCTAGCAATTTAGCCAAGCTAGCATTCAACCGCTGGGCATGTGGATGGCTGGGAGCGAACTTCTTTTGCCGGTGGAGCAACTGGGGTAGGGAAATCTGCCTGCTAGAATCGGACGTTGGTGTACTGATAGCAGATTGCCCGCAAATACTTAGCAGTGGCACACCTAATTCTACACCTTCATTCCTCTCAGTGCAGGTTTCTGAGAGGACTGAAGGTATAGTGGGGTTGGAGATCCCAGCTGATGAGGAGGAGCAAGGAGTGGTCCGCCTTGTTCTTTGGTGTGGGTCTTTTAGGTAATGTTGCCAACGGGCTGCATAGGAGCTCGACATATGTCTGATTAAGCATGTGGTGCCCAAGCGCTTGCTGTCTAGTCCACGCTTAATACGCTTCAGACATATGTTGCAAATAGCAACGGTGCGATCTGCTGCACACGTCTCAAAAAAGGGCCACACCGAAGAACTTTTGGAGTAACACGCAGAGTCACCAGCGCCCTGCACTTGCGGAGCTCTGCGGTGTGATGCAGTCAGTTGGCTGCTCTTAAGCTAGCCCCTGGAGGGTATCCTGCCTCGTTGGAGATGTGCCTCCGCCTCCTCCTCATCTCTCCTATCAGGCACCCACGTAGAGTCAGTGAGCTCATCATCCCCTCCCTCCTCATCACTGGAGCAAACCTGGCAGTATGCTGCAGCTGGGGGAACATGACTGCCAGTTTGTTGTCCTTCTTAGGCAACCCCCCTCTCTGGGCTCACGTTACTGCCTTCCTCAAGCTGGGTACCATCATCGGAGCCTTCAAAACGCTGCACATCCTCCTGCAGCATGTACCCGACACTGTGGTCGAACAGTTTGGGGGACTCCTCCAGTGGGGCTAGGGAAGGAGTAACTGGTGATGACCTGGAGTCCAAGGGATAGGCCGCTTTGGCACCTTCATTGGCAGCCAAGGTAGTCTGGGTGACAGAGGATGAGGGTGGCTTAGTCATCCACTCTACCAACTCTTCAGCATGTTTTGGCTCAACACGGCCAGCTGCCGAGAAAAAGGACAAGCGTGCCCTACAGCCACATGCTGATGAGGATGCACCATGTCTACGACCAGCACTGTTGCCTCTAGACACAGAGCCTGCTTGCCCTCTTTTTTTGGCCTGTGACTGTCTGCCTCTCCTTGTTGGCCTTCCAGACATACTGTCTTTGATGTATTGGGATAGGTACACAAGGAATGGCCTGCAGTGAGATGTAGCTGCACAAAGCTGGGATGTATATAAATACTGATTATACTGCAGCTAGCTGAATCACCTGCCTGCCTGTAGTATTATTAGGAAGAAAACAACATGAATTGTCTGCAGTGAGCTTTAGCTGCACACTGTGCCCAGTATACAGCACACTAATATACTGCAGCAAGCTGAATCAACTGCCTGCCTGAGGTATTATTAGGAAGAGAACACCAGCAATTGTCTGCAGTTAGCTTTAGTTGCACACTGTGCAAAGGATACAGGACACTGACTGAAAATACTGCAGCTGCCTGCCTGTGGTATTATTAGGAAGAGAACACCAGCAATTGTCTGCAGTTAGCTTTAGTTGCAGACTGTGCACAGGATACAGTACACTTACTGAAAATACTGCAGCTGCCTGAGGTATTATTAGGAAGAGAACACCAGCAATTGTCTGCAGTTAGCTTTAGTTGCACACTGTGCACAGGATACAGTACACTGACTGAAAATACTGCAGCTGCCTGTCTGTAAGTATATTAGGAAGAGAATAACAGGAACGGATCTAGCTAAACTGAATACAGTGTATATAACACCTGGGATGCATATATATACTAAATACACTGACTGCAGCTAACTGACTCGCCTGCCTGCTCTAACTCAAATGAAATGACACTGTCTCTCTCTCCATCTCTCAGCACGCCGGAACACACTATACAAGGCCGACTTCCAGGCGGCCTTATATAGTGTGAGGCGTGTACTAAATCCCCTGAGGCATAATTGGCCAAAGCCACCCTGCCTTTGGCCAATTATGGCTCTCAGTTCTTACCGCGCTGTGATTGGCCAAAGCATGCGGGTCATAGTGCATGCTTGGCCAATCATCAGCCAGCAATGCACTGCGATGCCGTAGTGAATTATGGGCCGTGACGCACCACTCGAATTTGGCGTGAACAGCCCATAATGTTCAAAATTCGACGAACGGTCAAACGGCTAATGTTCAAGTCGAACTTACGTTCGCCTCGAACTCGAAGCTCATCCCTACCCAGGACTGCACAGATCCTAAACACCGATCCAGCATTACACAGACCCTAAATTATCTGACCCATCACTGCACTGACCCCAATAATCTGACCCATCACTGCACAGACCCCAATAATCTGACCCATCACTGCACAGATCCTAAACACCGATCCAGCACTACACCGACCCCAAATAATCTGACCCAGTACTGCACAGACCCCAATAATCTGCGCCAGCACTGCACAGATCCCAATATTCAAACCCAGCACTGCATAGATCCTAAACACAGAACCAGCACTACACAGACCCCAATCAATCTGACCCAGTACTGCACAGACCCCAATAATCTGACCTAGCACTACACAGACCCCAATAATCTGACCCAACACAGCACAGACCTCAATAATCTCACCCAGCACAGCACTCAATAATCTCACCCAGCACTGCACAGATCCCAAATAATCTGACCCAGCACTGCACAGACCCCAATAATCTGACCCATCACAGCACAGACCCCAATAATCTGACCCAGCTCTGCATAGACCTCAATAATCTGACCCAGCACTGCACAGATCCCAAATAACCTGACCCAGCGCTTCACAGATCCCAAATAATCTGTGCCCAGCACTGCACAGATCCTAACTATCAAACCAGCAACGTTCAGACTCTAAATATTCTGACCTAGCACTGCACAGAGCCCAAATAATCCAACCCAGTACTGCACATATCCCAATAATCTGACCCAGCACTGAACAGACCCCAATAATCTGACCCAGCATTGCACAGACCCTAAGTAATCCAACCCACCACTGCACAGACCCTAAATAATCTGACCCAGCACTACACAGACCCTAAATAATTCCACCGGCTCTGCACAGAACCATATAATCTAACCCGGCACTGAACAGATCCCAAATAATCCGACCCAGCACTGCACAGATCCCATATATTCTGACCCATCAGTACACGTGAAGTCACTGGCCCAAAGAAATAATTATATCAGTTTGCTAAACTATTTCTGGGGAAGAAACAGTCACAGGCTGGACTATCTCATAGGAAGGTAGAACATTTGAACCATCAAGACCGATACGGTGAGTTCTGTGGGCAGGCAGGAAGTTGTTAATTAGTATCCAATCAGGCAAATCCTTCTACTATATAGTTGTTGGTAGATCTAAATTAGATTATACAATTCTGATTATAACATGTGGGGACACAGCCAGTGACATATCATCCATGGGTGCAATGTGTGCAGTGCACATGGGTCCTGGGGGGGGGGGATCAATTGTACTTTGACACACAATGCAACCATGGAGGAGAATTTTCTTTCGAAAAATCTGCGCTGTGCCCCTTACATGTCACTGCCCACTATGTCCCACTTCTTGTATCCCGCTGTCTGTGTCACCTTCCCTGTTGCTGTTTGGGATTTGTCACTGACTACCAAATCTGGGGGCAGTTTGGCATCACTGGGGGGGCGAGGCGGTCATCCTGAGCCTGGGAGGAAAGAAACTTCACATGCCACAGATGTGTCTGAGGTCTATTAGTTGTTAACTGAGGGGAGGGGCTTGGTGATTGTGCTGGGGACCCTAAACTAGGGGGGATTGTGATTGTGCTGGAGGACCCTAAACTGGGAGGGGGGGTGGTGATTGTGCTGGGGGAGCCTGAACTGGAGTGGTGGAGATTGTGCTGGGGACCCTAAACTGCGGGGGGGATAGTGAGTGTGCTAAGGGACCCTAAACTGGGGGGATGGTGATTGTTCTGGGGGACCCTAAATTGGGGAGGGGAGATAGTGAGTGTGCTAAGGGACCCTAAACTGGACGGGATGGTGATGGTGCTGGGGGACACTAAACTAGGGGGGTGGCGATTGTGCTGAAGGACCCTAAACTGGGGGGGTGGCGATTGTGCTGAGTGACCCTAAACTGGGGGGATGCTAAAGAAGCTGAGGGTAAAGGTGATGAACTGGCCAAGCATGTCACCAGACCTAAACCCTATTGAGCATCTGTCGGGCATCTTCAAATGAAAGGTGGAGGAGCGCAAGATCTCTAACATCCACCAGCTCCGTGATGTCGTCGTGGAGGAGTGGAAGAGGACTCCAGTGGCAACCTGTGAAGCTCTGGTGAACTCCATGCCCAAGAGGGTTAAGGCAGTGCTGGAAAATAATGGTGGGCACACAAAATATTGACACTTTGGGCCCAATTGGAAAATGGCTAATTGGGCCCAATTTGGACATTTTCACTTAGGGGTGTACTCACTTTTGTTTCCAGCGGTTTAGACATTAATGGCTGTGTGTTGAGTTATTTTGAGGGGACAGCAAATTTACACTGTTATACAAGCTGTACACTCACTACTTTACATTGTAGCAAAGTGTCATTTCTTCAGTATTGTCACATGAAAAGATAGAATAAAAATGTTACAAAAATGTGAGGGGTGTACTTACTTTTCTGAGATACTGTACTTCTGAACAAAGTGTGCATTGTCTTAACAGTTGCTGGTCACTAAGCAACTATTCTATTTTTAATGAAGTTCTTTAAGGGCGGCTCAAAGTGTTAGCTCTCTATTTTCAATGTGCATAAATCATAGGTAATGGAAACGTTTTTTTTTTTTTTTTAAAGATAATTGTGCTGAGGTTTATACAGGTCTGTGAGACTCTTACTTGTGGCACATCAATCTAAGCAATTTTATGTGAACAAAAAGGTTTTTCCTTTATTTAACTTGCCCGTTTAAGCCCCTCTGTTACAATTTGATCAAACCCACTTTTCACCATGGGAGGAAGGAATTGGATAGGGAGGCATACATCCTAATCCTAATTAGACCCAGGAGATGCACAGGACGGACCAACCCCCCCCCCCCTCCCCCCTAACTGTAAGGAGGGGGTATTGCTGAAGGGCTATATAAGCCAGGTCCAAAAAACAACATAAATCCCCCTGAAGAAGCTTTCAAGCAGCCCTAGAGAGAACCTTCCGATGATTCCTGAAAACATGTTATCCCCGTCCTGAGGAAACACTAAATACTAAAGTAGGGCCCTGGAGGACCACTTTTTATTCTCTGTGGGGTAGTGTGTTCCTTGTCCCATTGGGAGGAGCTCTTCATCGTCCTGGAAGACAACTTGGGAAAATCAAAATCAATATATGCAGCTCACCTTGGTGAGTGGCCAAGAAAACGCCACATTGAGTCCCGGTGGCAAGTTTTACAAAGCAGAAATCCGCAGTCGACTTCCAAGAGGTCTTCAACACATCCCAGGTTTGGGTGTTTCATGCTCAACAACCATGCTGTTGGGTATTTGGAGCCCACAAAGTGCAAAGTAAGGAAGTGGATCGCAATAACCGTAAACAAAAGTCCCAAATTTATTAAAAATAATAAAACTAAACATTTTTCGGTACTTACATTGCTCCCTCTTAAGTAGTCCCAAGTGTATCACCTTCCTAGATAGGTTGCCTGAATGATAGGTAAATTTAGTTCTTATTGGCTCCTCTGTAATCATTGGAGCAACTGTTGATTTATTTTGCCTGTTCTGGATTTCACAGGCTGCAGGTTTGATTGCTTCCCCCTGCATTCTGGAGCCTTACAGAGCATAGAGGGCTGGAACAAATAAGTAGCTTAAACATTTATGGTGCTGCAGCCAATCCCTGGGGAGGTGTGCCCAGTAGGTATGTGGCTGAGGGGAACATAAATAGACTAGGACAGCCCTGCCGGAGAAGTTTCACCACTTTAGGGAGGCTGCTGCCCCTCTGATGCAGCTCTGCTGGAGTTCTGTGGTTCATTGAGGTCCCAGCTATGGCAGGACTGGAGAGGGGGCTATCCCTAATTATCTTTGGAGCTAAGTAAGTAAGCAAGCAAGCCTCACTCAATGATCTGGCCAGGAGGACTCACTGGAGAATGCTGGGTGGAATCTAGAAGGTGTGCAGCTATTCTGTGGTTATGTATTAACCCCCCCCCCCCCCACACTGAAGAGTGTCTGGTGAACCATAGGAACAGAACAGCTGTCCTGAAGCATAGAGATGTCTAAAAGAAACTGGGGGGGGGGGGGGTCCGGTTGTCCTGAAGAGGCCTGGTGACAAAAGACTCGAGAGTTCAAGATAAAAGTGACTGTGTGCTGTTTTTGAAAGACAAGGGCCAGCAGTAGCTCTTTCTGAGCCGCCTCTTACAGGGTCTCAGTTTTGGCCATTCTTATTAACCCTTTGGCAGAAAGGCTGTTCAGAGAAGCTAAGCCAAGAGTGTCCTCCGGTTACAATTAAGTGTGCCTTGCGTATTCCGCACCACCCTCACCCCTTCCCCATCCCAAGGTCTACAAGCAATAAACCACAAAAAGACAACTCCTGGACTGTTTATTGAAGCCGGAGCAGATGGACTGTTGCTTGTGTGACTGGTGGCCTCTGCACTGTTTGGAGAAGAGACTGTTAAAATCAGCAGCTCCTATGGCGGTGGTAGCTCTACACAAGCTCCCCCTTATTAATGTGGGATATAGGACTTTGGATTGGTATTAGCTCTACAGGTGTCCTGGATGGAAGAGCAAACAAACAAGTTTCTATACCTGGGTTTATATTAAGAAGTTGGCCTGGGGCCATCCTATGTAACACCACAGAGAGCAGGAATTCAGATTACTTCCAGACAAACCATAAAATAACAATAACACAAAGAAAGAGGCGCCAGGATTCAGGTAATAGCTACATGAAACCGGTGTAGCTGACTCCAGTAATAATCATTGTGGGAGATGCAACCTGCGAGACCTGCTTTGCTATAAAAGCAATCTATTCTACCACAACCACACCAACTTCCCATTTATGTGTATATAGGACATATCAGATTGTTCTTCACTGGAGAAGCTGGAAATTTCTTCTGAGTATGTAGCTGGACTGCTGTACTATCAGAATACCAGGAGATATAGATTCTGGTTGCTTGGGCAGAAGAGACATTAACTGTGTAAGATAAAGGGTTTTCTTGCAGCAGATTAAGATGAAGCATTTCCTTAGTCTTCTCTCCTCCAATGATCAGACTGCAACATTGTAGATTTGTAGCACGTGACAAGGTGAGAGGCAGCAACAGGGGGTGATAGCGCTCAGCTTCCTGTACCTGGTCTTGATACTGTTACTTGCATCCCCTCAGACATGGATTTTTTTAATTATCTGCTGCCTGACTTGACCATTTACCCTTTTGAAAGCTGTCTGCCATGACCCTTGCCTGGATAATGGGTATGCTACTGATTGCCACCTGTCCCAACCCATGCCTGGATAATGGGTATGCTACTGATTGCTACCTGTTCAAACACTTGCCAAGATAATGGATATGCTACAGATGGCCACCCGTCCCAACTCTTGCCTGTATAAGGGATATGCTACAGATTGTCACCAGACCCTTTCCTGTATAAGCGATACACTACTGATCGCCACCTGTCTTGACCCTTTACTGTATAAGGGATACACTACTGATTGCAACCTGTCTTGACCCTTGCCTGTATAAGGCTGGGTTCACACTGGTGCGACACGACAGCCGTCCTACTTTGGATCCGACTTTGCCCTGCGACATGAAGCCGGCATGTGTCCGACTTTCAATGAACGGGGATCCGACTTGGATCCCCGCCAATGCCGGCACTGTGTTTGGTATGAATCTTTAGGGGGGAACTCCGCGCCAAATTTTAAATAAAAAACCGGCATGGGTTCCCCCTCCAGAGGCATACCAGGCCCTTGGGTCTGGTATGGACCTTGAGGGGAACCCCCTACGCCGAAAAAACGGCGTGGGGGGTCGCCCCAATCCATACCAGACCCTTATCCGAGCACGCAGCCCGGCCGGACAGGAATGGGGGTGGGGACGAGCGAGCGCCCCCCCCTCCTGAACCGTACCAGGCCGCATGCCCTCAACATGGGGGGTGGTGCCTTGGGGGAGGGGGGCGCGCTGCGGCCCCCCCACCCCAAAGCACCTTGTCCCCATGTCGATGAGGACAAGGGCCTCTTCCCGACAACCCTGGCCGTTGGTTGTCGGGGTCTGCGGGCGGGGGGCTTATCGGAATCCGGGAGCCCCCTTTAATAAGGGAGCCCCCAGATCCCGGCCCCCCACCCTATGTGAATGAGTATGGGGTACAGCGTACCCCTACCCATTCACCTAGGAAAAAAGTGTCAATTTAAAAAAAAAAACACTACACGGATTTTTAAAGCATTTTATTAGACAGCTCCGGGGGTCTTCTTCCGACTTCGGGGGTCTCTCCGGTTCTTCTCCACGCTCTCCGGATCTTCTGCCGGGCTCCTCCGCTCTCTTCTGCTCTTTTGCCGCTCTTTTGCTAAAGCGGAGGAGCCCGGTCTTCGGTCTTCAATCTTCTGCCTTCTGCCTTCTGCCTTCTGCCCTCTTCTCCTGATGTTGACACGACGCTCTCTGGGGCTAGAATGCTCTCTGTGCGCTCTGCTCTGACTTATATAGGCGGTGACCCCGCCCCCTTATGCCGTCACAGTCCCTGGGCATGCTGGGACTGTGACGTTTTAGGGGGCGTGGTCATCACCCGATGACCACGCCCCCTAAAACGTCACAGTCCCAGCATGCCCAGGGACTGTGACGGCATAAGGGGGCGGGGTCACCGCCTATATAAGTCAGAGCAGAGCGCACAGAGAGCATTCTAGCCCCAGAGAGCGTCGTGTCAACATCAGAAGAGGGCAGAAGGCAGAAGGCAGAAGGCAGAAGATTGAAGACCGAAGACCGGGCTCCTCCGCTTTAGCAAAAGAGCGGCAAAAGAGCAGAAGAGAGCGGAGGAGCCCGGCAGAAGATCCGGAGAGCGTGGAGAAGAACCGGAGAGACCCCCGAAGTCGGAAGAAGACCCCCGGAGCTGTCTAATAAAATGCTTTAAAAATCCGTGTAGTGTTTTTTTTTTTAAATTGACACTTTTTTCCTAGGTGAATGGGTAGGGGTACGCTGTACCCCATACTCATTCACATAGGGTGGGGGGCCGGGATCTGGGGGCTCCCTTATTAAAGGGGGCTCCCGGATTCCGATAAGCCCCCCGCCCGCAGACCCCGACAACCAACGGCCAGGGTTGTCGGGAAGAGGCCCTTGTCCTCATCGACATGGGGACAAGGTGCTTTGGGGTGGGGGGGCCGCAGCGCGCCCCCCTCCCCCAAGGCACCACCCCCCATGTTGAGGGCATGCGGCCTGGTACGGTTCAGGAGGGGGGGGGGCGCTCGCTCGTCCCCACCCCCATTCCTGTCCGGCCGGGCTGCGTGCTCGGATAAGGGTCTGGTATGGATTGGGGGGACCCCCACGCCGCTTTTTCGGCGTAGGGGGTTCCCCTCAAGTTCCATACCAGACCCAAGGGCCTGGTATGCTCTTGGAGGGGGAACCCATGCCGGATTTTTATCTAAAATTTGGCGCGGAGTTCCCCCTCAAGATCATCTGAGCACAAGTCGCGTGCCGAAGTCGGATCATGCGAGACGGTAATCCGACTTTGATCCGACTTCAATGATAGTCAATAGGCTGAAGTAGGATCAAAGTCGGACCAAAGTAGTACAGGGAGCATTTCTGAAGTCGGAACGACTTGTGTCGGACCAGTTAGGACGGCTCCCATAGGGAAACATTAAATTTCACACGTCATGCGACATGAGCTCCCAATGTCGGAGCGTTTGTCGGACCAATGTGAACCCAGCCTAAGGGATACACCACTGATTGCCACCTGTCCAGACTCTTGCTTGTATAAGGGATACACCACTGATTGCCACCTGTCCAGACCCTTGCCTGTATAAGGGATACACTACTGATTGCCACCTGTCCAGACCCTTGCCTGTATAAGGGATACACTACTGATTGCCACCTGTCCAGACCCTTTACTGTATAAGGGATACACTACTGATTGCAACCTGTCCTGACCCTTGCCTGTTTAAGGGATACACTACTGATTGCCACCTGTCCAGACCCTTGCCTGTATAAGGGATACACTACTGATTGCCACCTGTCCAGACCCTTGCCTGTATAAGGGATTCACTACTGATTGCCACCTGTCCAGACCCTTGCTTGTATAAAGGATACACTACTGATTGCCACCTGTCCAGACCCTTGCTTGTATAAGAGATACACTACTGATTGCTGCCTGCCCTGACCCTTGCGTGGATATGGACGCTGTTCATGCCAGTAGAAATCCAGTCCTGACTATTGCATGCTTGCTATCCAGACATCTACTAAAGGCTTGTTAACTCCTGCAGTCTTTACCTGCCTTTAACCTTCTCTGCAACTTGAAGCCACCTGGCACAGCACATGAACTGTGTCTCTGGGCTTGCTGGAAAACCTGACCAATTCTGTGAATAAACCTCAGTATCTTAAGCCCTGGGGTCATCCAAACACTGGTAGTCATACTGGAGAGAAAGGTGCATAAGCCTTGCTATTTTTGCAGAGAACAATGTGAAATGGTAAACCTTACAGAATATAGAGAGTCACAATTCTATTTGTCTGGTGACCGTTCACAGAGACTTAAAATAGAAGTGTGGGTTGATATAAAAAAGCAAATACACATATTCACCTAGTGAGGTGAATGCGGCATCTGTCTCCCACCAGTTCTCTACTGAGAACTGAGTGATTAAACACTGTTGATCTTTCAGTTCTCAGTCTTCAGTGATCAGAGAGTGGTGTCAGTCACCGACACTCTGCTCTTCCCCTCCATCGCTCAAGGAAACGCCGGGCTGGGGAGGGGACGGGAGAGGCCGGCTCAGGCCCACAGCAGTGACCTCAGCCAACAGTGCACTTTGGTCTGCTGAATACAGGTCTCAAGAGTGCAGGAGGAAGTGCACTCCTGGGACCTACAGGAGAAGTAGGGCCAAAAGAGCTCTGGCCCTACTTCTCCTTTAACCGATTGCCGACTGCTGCACGACTATTTACGTCGGCAGAATGGCATGGCTGCGCATATGGACGTACTAAGACGCGGCATTGCGGGCACACGCACGCCCGCCGCGAGCTCTGTGAGTGTGACCGTGGGTCCCGCGGACTCGATGTCTGCGATCGTGTCACGGAGAGGCAGAATGGGGAGATGCCTGTGTAAATAAGGCATTTCCCTGTACTGCCTTAGGACAGTGATCTACTGCTCCCTCTCATCGGGAGCAGTGATCAGTGTCGTGTCACTCATATCCCCTCCCCCCCACAGTTAGAATTACTCCCTAGAACACACTAAACCCCTTCCTCGCCCCTTAGTGGTTAACCCCTTTACTGCCAGTGTCATTTACACAGTAGTCAGTGCATTTTTATAGCACTGATCGCTGTATAAATGATAGTCCCAAAATAACATCAGAAGCGTCCGATATGTCCACCATAATGTCGCAGTCCCGATAAAAATTGCAGATCGACGCCATTACTAGTAAAAAATAAAATAATTTAAAAAAATGCCATAAATATATCCCCTATTTTGTAGACGCTATAACTTTTGCGCAAACCAATCAATATACGCTTATTGCAATTTTTTTTTTACCAAAAATATGTAGAAGAATACGTATCGGCCTAAACTGAGGAAAAAAAATGTTTTTTTATATATTTTTGGGAGATATTTATTATAGCAAAAACAGAAAAATATTGCTTTTTTTTCAAAATTGTCGCTCTTTTTTAGTTTTATAGCGCAAGAAATAAAAACCGCAGAGGTGATCAAATACCACCAAAAGAAAGATCTATTTGTGGGAAAAAAAGGGCGTCAATTTTGTTTGGGTGCAACAGTGCACGACCGCGCAATTGTCAGTTAAAGCAACACAGTGCCGAATCGCAAAAAATGGCCCGGTCATTGGGCAGCCAAATCCTCTGGGGCTGAAGTGGTTAAGCTCAGAGAAAACATCAAAATTCAGAGTTGTCACCAGAAGAGGAGTAGAGGAAATCTTGTACCAGTGACAACTGTCTGGGAGGGAATTTCCTCTCAGTTACAGTTGTGGCTACAGGACAAGAAGTGAAGGAAAATGGGATGTACATGGCAAGAAAAATATTCCCTGCCCTATCCAAAAAAATAAAATAATATATTAATACTTTAGATTTAACAGATATCTATCCAAACTGAGAAAAATACTGACAGGGGTTTTATCCAATTTCTACTGCAAAAGTAAGAGAAAAAAATGTCTTGAGATTTAATTTAAATGTAATTTTTATGATTTTACAGCAATGAGTGAAGACATAAAACATTCAGAAAAGGAACAATAAACGGAAATATTTCACAGTTTTATTAAATGCAATATTTTTTTACACTGAAAACCCATCAGCACCCAACAAAACATCCCACAGAGTTACAGTCAGGATTTGAGGTATCAACGCTTGTTTGTAAAATATAATCGCATTGTATAAAAATGTATACCGGTATAGAAACAATGAATACATCCATAAAATCTTTATAAATATTCAGGATTAACATACTGTATAAAATATATACAAATGGGTTTTATAAAGTAAAAAAAAAAAGATTTCATATAAACATCTTATATTATTTACATTCCTATTTATATATACTTTATACACACTAGGGCGGAAACAACTAATCGATTATTCGTCAACTAATCAATTAATTTCATAATCGATTACTGTTTTCATAATCGATTAATCAGCCAGTAACATAATGGGTTTAAAAAAAAAACTAAAATTAGCCCTTTATAGTACAAAAAGAACAAATAATCGCTACTGTTAATATTATATTAATACGAAAAATCTTTGTACATTCGCTGAATGAAAGAATGTTGTTTGAAATTTTCACTTGCTTTTAACATTGAGTTCAAATGGCCATGCCATTCTGCCATTCTAAAATGAATGTAATTTCTGAACAAAAACCACATACACTGTCTGAAAATTCCTTTCAGCAAGAAGTTTTCTATTTTTAAATTTTCCCGTCACTGTGGTTGAAAAAGAACATCGATTTGAACCCCACTAACGATTAGAAAATCTAAGGGACGTTCTTAAAGTACATTTTTTTTTTTTTTGAAGGAAGACATTGCAAAACAGTCTAACTTTTTTTTTTCTTTCTTTAAATAAAAAAAATTGATCTCTGAGTCCGATTATATTTACCAGATTCACCCTCTAATAGTATATACTCGAGTATAAGCCAAGTTTTTCAGCACATTTTTTTGTGCTGAAAGTGCCCCCCTCGGCTTATACTCGAGCCAAGCACTTTTCTGGTGCCAAGAATGACATTTTCCGAACCGACTTTGGGGCCCCATGTCTCAGGACCACTTGGTGCTAGGAACCCCTAGGAATTTGGTGTGCAAACCCAGTGGATCTAGCACTACAACATATCAAAAGCTGGGGTTCCTAACACTAAGTGGTCCTGAGATACGGGGCCCCAAAGTCGATTCGGAAAATGTCATTCTCTGCTGCAGAAAAGTGCTTGACATTTTCCGAACCGACTTTGGGGCCCTGTATCTCGGGGCCACTTTGTGTTAGGAACCCCAGCTTTGGATATGTTGTAGTGCTAGTTCCACTGGGTTTGCACACCACATTTGGGGTTCCTAGCACCAAGTGGCCCTGAGATATGGGGCCCCAAAGCCGGTCAACTGTGTCCATCTGCAGCAATGTCATTTCGGGACCCTTTGGGTCCAGAGACCCCAAATTTTGGCTGCAGCTAGGGGGGTATCTAGGAACCCTTAACTACCGAGTTTGAAGTTCGGGGGACCTATGGCTGCAAATGGGCACAGTGAGGCTGCAAATGGGCATTGTTGACCCTCTTTTTCACTTACAGTAGCTGCGCATTTCTCACCCTAGGATTATACTTGAGTCAATAAGTTTTCCCAGTTTTTTGTGGTAAAATTAGGTGCCTCGGCTTATACTCGAGTATATACAGTATATCTCTTCTGTCAGTTATTCTCAGAGTGGATTCGAGATTTTGCTCCCCAACCATATAGTTGGTTATTTATATTTACCACTGTATAGAGATATTTAAGAATAAATTGCCTTTTTTTTAAAACTTTACATATTACCTAAATTATACACCACGCTTTTTTTAAGGTCATTAACCGATTAATCGATTATTCAAAACAATAAATCGGCCAACTAATTAATTATGAAAATAATCATTAGTTGCAGCCCTACTACACACACATCATTTATATTTGAAAGTTCTCATTCCTCCAGGACATCCAGTAGTAGTTGGTCACATTCATCTGGACTTGTTCCATAATGTTGATAATTTTGTATTTTATAACAGCCACTTCTTCATTTCTAGATTAGCACCATTTTCAATGTTCTAGTAATCCTTCAAATATAATTTGATAGTAAACGAAGAAGAAGTTTATTGCTCATGTTGGGATAGTAGGTTGAATGTTGAGAATTCTTTTTTCTTGCCATTGGTCCAATGGTACATTCACATATTACGGTTTCCCCTTTTTTTTTAAAAACTCCTTACTGTGCTGAGCACTTTTATAGTGAGAGAAAAGTTTAGGTTCCTTTAGGTCCATCTCACCACAACCTGTCTGGTTATACTGTCTGGTTGTTTCACAAGCAGTACTCTATAGAAGTCATGGTTTCCATAAGCTGCACTGAAGATGGTCACGAAGCCTGAAGAGCTGTATGCAGGTTGGAATAAATGGTTCTATAATATTAAACTGTATCACTGCTATAAACCAGCTGTTCTGGGGGGAGAGTTGGATCCGATTTTTAAATAAAATGACCTGCGTGGTTCCATCCACAATCCTAAAATGATATAAAATTCGGAACATTTTCACAAATTTATTGTCCTTCTATACCATCAATTACTTGCTCATTGGTCTTCTTTAGAGCCTCGAACAGCTTATCCTTTCCATTATTTCCCCAACCTCTGACATACTTGAATAGCATTTTCATCTGGTCCTGGGATGGTCTCTCAGAACTCACAGTGTCACACTGCTCATTGGTCAGAAGGTATTTGAGTTCATCTAGAACTTCTTTCACATTGATAACTCTTTGGACCAGTTTTTCATAATATTTATCTACAAAGTGCTCTGAGGAGAAACCTGTAAGTATAAAAATACTTTGTTATTCCATGTATTACTCGCTTTCCTGAATTTATTTATTTTTCGTACATCACGGGACACAGGGCCTTGTTAATTACTTAATGGGTTATATGTCACCATCAGGTGATTGGACACTGGCACACCTTAATTGCAAGACAAGTCTCCCTCTATATAACCCCTCCCATATGGAGAGTACCTCAGTTTTTTCGTGTCTAAGGTGTTGGTCACGGTTAAGAATGTGCTAAGAAGAAGCTCTGCTGAGGACCCCTGCGGGGGTTAAGAAGCTACACAACCGGACCCATCCAGGAAGGGCAGAAAAAAACGCCAAAATGGATGGTACCCCGGGGCTCGTGGAAGAACGAGGTTTGGCCTGTAATGTTTCTCTTGGTAGGACTGGACTCTGGGATCCAGCACTTTGGGCATGTATTAAAAAATGCCCGAAGGTTTCTGGCAGAGTACTCTACAGGTCCAGGGAAGAGGCCTCCTTTAAGTAGGAACCCAGAACCCTGAAGGTTGGCACAACACAACCGGCCGTGATGGGTGAAGGTTGGAGCTGTCTGATCTTCAGCAGTATCCTGCAGCGGGGATAAGGTAAGTGAAGACAACCCTGAGAAATTTCTGTGAGTAGTTGCATGTCTTACCTGTTTTCTGCCACTAGAGGGAGTAAAGAGACATACCTGGTGTTTTACTTACATGCTCTCCAGAACGAAAGCTCAGTGCAGCCGGTCCGTTGATCTGCTCACCTCCTCCGCTTCAGACTCTACCACAAAGGTTAAAAGGGGGTCCCACAAAGTCTGGGGTCCCACAAAATCTGGGGTCCCACGATGGCCCTCCAAACGAGGCTCTCCCTCCCTCCCTCTCCCCCGTCGGCCGCCATCTACTACGTGCATGCGAGCGTGCAGGGGGCGCGCTTTTCACTCGGCTGGAACGTCGGGGAGGGAAGGGGGCATGGTTGCCGCCGCCTGTCAGGCATTGCAGCCTCTCCCAACATTGTAGCTCCTGCATATGTCACTGAGGACGCTCTAGCAGCAGCATTGGTTGGTTTAAAAGGGAGGATAGCTGCTTTAATTACAGCATCCTCGCAGAAGAGCAGAAAGTGGGGTAGGTCCCCTTCCTCTGCTCTGGGTTCCCTGTCAGACGATCAACAATCTGATGATGATGTTGATGAATCTGGGACAAGGATCAGGGGCAGTCAGATGAATCAGGGGATGAGGAGAAGCTCTTTTCTACCTCTCAAGCTCTCAAGATGCAGGTGCAATACTATACAGAAGTTGTGCGTGCTGCGTACAAGTTGCCCTCCACTGAGTCAGCCGGGTCCCCTGTCCCCTCCTTGGGGTCTTTAAGATCCTCGCAGGCTGCATATACTTTCACGATCCTTCCATTACTGGAAAAGCTTATGTATGCTGACTGGGATCACCCAGATAAGCTGTTTTCTCCTCCCAATAAGCTTTCCCTTCTTTATCCAATGGAAGAGAAATTCACCAAGAAGTGGAGTTTGCCGGCAATAGACGCAGCTATTTCTTCCATGAATAAAAGTCTGACCTGTCCTGTGGACAACACTCAGGTATTTAAAGATCCAACTGAGAAAAAGATGGAATCTTTGTTTAAATCCCCCTTTACTATGCCTGGCATTGGGAAGGGTTAATTAACGAAGAGTTAACTAACAGGGAGGGTGGGACTTTATGTGAAGCAAGTGGTAGCCAAAAAAGTAATTGGGTGAACATACCAGGATATTTGTTGATAATTTATTATGAGCTAAATTGTAACAATACATGATTCTGGTAATAAAGGTATAGATGACATACATAATGCATCTTGGCATAAAGCGCAATACATACATATATACATGTAACAATAATAACAATAGTAAGATAGTAACAATAAAATTGGTTTCTCATGAAATAGCCACACAAAATATCCTAGTTCACCACATCCAGTTTGTGGCTCTACCCTTTGGTCTAGCTACTGCACCTCGGGTATTCACCAAGGTTCTAGCCCCGCTCCTGGCAAATCTAAGGGCTCAGGGCATAGGGGTAACAGCAAATCTAGACGATTTACTACTGGTAGATCCGTCGGTAGCACGGTTAAATCACAGTGTGCTCAACACGGTGAAATACCTAGAGCACCTAGGCTGGGTCCTCAACCTAGAAAAGTCGTCTTTGCAGCCCCTAAAGAGGCTGGAGTATTTGGGTATGGTCATAGACACGACCTGAAGCAGAGTATTTTTACCCAAGTCAAAGGTCAAAGCCTTAAAAGAGTTGGTCCAGGTGGTGAAAGCAAGGAAGAGACCTTCTGTTCGCATTTGCATGAGGTTGTTGGGGAAAATGGTAGCCTCATTCGAGACTGTTCCTTACGCCCAGTTTCATTCAAGACCATTGCAAAACAGCATACTGTCTGCTTGGAACAGGAGAGTCCAAGCCTTGGACTTGCCGATGCGGCTGGCGTCAGAGGTGCACCAAAGCCTCAGTTGGTGGTTATCTGGAAGGTGGTAACTACCGATGCCAGTCTTATAGGCTGGGGAGCAGTTCTAGAAGAAGCTACGGTTCAAGTAAAATGGTCCAAAGCGGAAAAGATCCTGCATGTCAATATTCTGGAGATACGGGCAGTACGTTTGGCCCTCAGGGCCTGGACGTACAGGTTACAGGGCTGTCCTGTCCGCATGCAATCCGACAATGCTACAGCGGTGGCCTATATCAATCACCAAGGGGGCACCAGGAGTCTGGATGGCCAAAGGGAGGTGAACAACATTTTGGTTTGGGCTGTGGTCTTCATTCCAGGAGTGGAGAATTGGCAGGCGGATTATATGAGTCGCCAGCAACTGTTTCCAGGAGAGTGGTCTCTGCATTCCGACATATTTCTGACCACATGACAGAGATGGGGTATCCCGGATGTAGATCTACTAGCCTCCAAGTTCAACACGAAGTTGGACAACTTTGTTTCAAGAACAAGGGATCCACTAGCAACTGGAACAGATGCCTTGGTAATTCCTTGGGATCAGTTTTCTCTGATCTATGCGTTTCCTTCGGTTCCGCTCCTACCGCGACTTCTTCGCAGAGTCAAGAAGGAAAAGAAACTGGTAATTCCGGTGGCCCCAGCTTGGCCCAGAAGATCCTGGTATGCAGAAATTGTAAAGATGGGGGTAGGAAAGCCATGGCTTCTTCCACTACGCTCTCGCAGGGGCCAGTATTCCATCCTTCCTTACGAAGTCTAAATTTGACGGCTTGGCTGTTGAGACCTACATCTTAAAGGGTTGTGTGCTTTCGGGGTCCAGTTCTCTCCACTCTGGTTAATGCTAGGAAGCCAGGCTCCAGGCTCATCTATTACAGAATCTGGAAGGCATATGTTTCCTGGTGTGAATCCAGGGGTTGGCATCCTCGAAAGTATGTCATTGGTAAAATTCTTGCCTTTCTACAGCTGGGAGTAGAAATTAAGCTAGCCTTGAGCACCATCAAGGGTCAGATCTTGGCCTTATCAATATTTTTTCAAAGGCCGCTTGCCTCTCATTCTTTGGTGTTGCGTTTCAATCCGCTAGTTAAGTCCCCCTTGTGCACGTGGGATTTGAATTTAGTTTTGTCTGTTTTACAAAAACAGCCTTTTGAACCAATGTGCCATATTCCTTTGCTCCTGTTGACAAGGAAATTGTTTTTTCTGCTTGCTACATCCTCTGCTAGAAGAGTATCGGAATTAGCAGCATTTTCCTGTAAAAAGCCATATTTAATTATTCACAAAGACAGGGTGGTGTTGCGTGCTCACACAACTTTTCTGCCTAAGGTGGTATCAGGATTCCATCTAAACCAAGATGTGGTCCTACCATCCTTTTGTCCAGATCCGCATTTTGCGGAAGAAAGATTATTGCACAATCTGGATGTAGTAAGAGCAGTCAAGATCTAGCTGAAAGCAACTGCTCAGATACGGAAAACTGATGTTTTGTTTGTGCTGCCAGAAGGTCCCAGAAGGGGCCAGGCAGCGTCGAAATCTATCTCTTATGCCGCGTACACACGATCAGACTCGTCGGAAAAAGATATGATGGCTTTTCCGACGGGATTCTGCTCAAGCTTGCCTTGCTTACACACGGTCACATAAAAGTTCGCTGAACTTACGACCGTCAAGAACGTGGTGACATACAACACTACAACGAGCCGAGAAAATGAAGTTCAATGCTTCCGAACATGTGTAGGAATTTTGCGCGTCAGAATTGCCACAGACGATCGCATTTTCGGATAGGAACTTTTTCCGATCGAAAAATTGAGAACATGCTCTCAATCTTTTGCTGGCCGGAATTCGGTCAGCAAAAGTCAGCTGGAGCATACACACGGTCGCATTTTTCGACGAAAAGCTCTCATCGGTCTTTTGCGGTCCGAAATTCCGATTGTGTGTACGCGGCATAAGTGGATTCGGCAAGTTATTGTTCAGGCCTATGGTTTGAAGAAGAAAATTCCTCCTTTTCATGTGAGAGCGCACTCAACCAGAGCAGTAAGTGCTTCATGGGCAGTGTATCACCAGGCCTCCATGGCTCAGATCTGCAAGGCTGCAACCTGGTCTTCAGTCCATACGTTCACAAATTCTATCAAGTGGATGTAAGAGGGCATGAGGATACCGCCTTAGAGGGCAGTGTGCTGCAGGCATTAAGTAATTAACAAGGCTCTGTGTCCCGTGATGTACGAAAAAGAAAATAGGATTTTTTAAACAGCTTACCTGTAATATCCTTTTCTTGGAGTACATCATGGGACATAGAGCTCCCGCCCCTCTTATGGGACTCTTATGCCGCGTACACACGGTCGGACTTTTCGGCTACAAAAGTCCGACAGCCTGTCCGACAGACTTTCGACGGACTTTTGGCGGACTTGCGGCAGACTTTCTTACGAACGGACTTGCCTACATACGATCACACAAAAGTCCGACAGATTCGTACGTGATGACGTACACCGGACTAAAAAAGGGAAGTTGATAGCCAGTAGCCAATAGCTGCCCTAGCGTGGGTTTTTGTCCGTCGGACTAGCACACAGACGAGCGGATTTCTGGGTCCGGCGTAGTTACGACGTAAAGATTTGAAGCATGTTTCAAATCTAAAGTCCGTCAGATTTGAGGCTGCAAAAGTCCGCTGAAAGTCCGCTGAAAGTCTGGGGAAGCCCACACACGATCGGATTGTCAGTCAGCTTTAGTCCGTCGGCGTCCGTCGGACTTTTGTAGACGAAAAGTCCGACCGTGTGTACGCGGCATTATTGCTTTGCTACAAAAACTGAGGTACTCTCCATATGGGAGGGGTTATATAGAGGGGGACTTGTCTTGCAATTAAGGTGTGCAAGTGTCCAATCACCTGCTGGTGACATATAACCCATTAAGTAATTAACAAGGCTGTGTCCCGTGATGTACTCCAAGAAAAGGATTTTACAGGTAAGCTGTTTAAAAAATCCTAATTTTTGGCTTTTTCTTCTGTGATAATAATTTGATGCAGTATTTTATTTATGTTGCCTCTGTGGTAGTGTGGTACCCCACCTGTGTAGTGACCCAGAATTCTCAACTGGACAGGTTGAGGGGCTCCAGGGAGCTTACAACATACAGAGGAAACTGGCGTTTGTTTCCTCATTATTAACTAAAGTCCACTTTGGGACCTGGAGCCCGGGGATTTCTTAGAGATCTGGGTGGGATGAAATCCCCAGTCCTGGGTCTGGGTTTTGAGACTCACCGACCCACACTGACTGTTCAGGTGTGTGTGGGCCTGATAGTAGAGTCAGGACCAGGGTTTTAGGCTCCACCCTCCTGAGGAGTCCAGGCTTGCAAGGGAGAACCCAAAGAGTGCAGGTGTGCACTGGAGAAGCCAGGGAGTGCATGTTGCACTGGAGAAGCCAGAGTGTTCATGTGTGCACGGTGAAAACCAGAGACCCAAGTCTGAGGGTCAGAGCAGTGAGGGGCTGCTATCTGTATGGACGGTGTTGGCAAAGGGGAGTAGTCTGTAGGAGACAGACGAGAGCCCAAAGTGGAAGGCCTGAGCAGCACTGCTGTAGGTATAAGCCAGGAGGCTGAAGTTATTATTTAGTACTGATGGTAAAACCCCCCTGCGAGAGGAAACCTGTGATTTTTGTTTTCTTGACCTTTTCTTAATAAAAGTGGGCCAACAAGCCCTGAAATTGGATTTCTGGCATTGATTGTTCTCGCTAGCGGGTGCTACACATAAGCTAAACAGCCCCCAAATATCACACCTCATATTTCTTTTCTCACTCGTTTGTTAATTGATCCCCATCAAAAAGTTTACTCAATCCCGGTTGTCCAGCTGTACATACATACTTTTCTTTTTCTCCTCTGATTAGGCTGCATATAGGGAGGAAAGGAAGGCCTGCATAAGCTCGGAGTTACTCCAGTTGGAGCTTACACACAGCTGAGGACTCCATGTGACAGTGCAGAGCCAATCACCAGCAATGCCACATGAGAAGAATAGGAGGATGTTCCTGGAAATGTTGAGAGTATTTCCTTCACATTTCCTTCGCATTTGTATGGAATGAATAAAAGGTCCTGTGCTGGTGATGGGTCATTAAAGTGAACTAATTGTTTGGCCTGAATGAACAAAGCACAGATCTGTAAACTGGAATATGGTTTTCCCATTTCATCAGTAGGTATGAACTCAAGGTTCTGTCCAAATACAAGTTCAGACCAAACTTTGGCTGTTCGACCAAATGCCTAAACAATTACCCAGCCATGTATGCAAAGGGGTGGGATCCCAATGCGTCATTGACCAAATATGGTCATGTCCATATATGGTCAACGATATCACCAGGAGTCTCCACCCCCTTCTAAATGACAGATTTCATCCGCCGGACTTTCTGTTCAGTAGGTGACAAGCGTTTTCTTTCGGCAGGTTGTTGGTCATCATGATTGATGTAGATCTGCATCACCGGACGTAACTGACAATCAGCAAGGGACTTTTTTGGGGGATTTTTTTAAAATACCAGATTTGTCAGATACTTGGGTGTATTTTTTTTTTCCTATGTTAAAACCTTTTTTTTTTTTTGGTGACTGAGTATGGGCACTGTGTATGGGGGGGGGGGATATCTGTTTCCCCCCACCTACAGACCCCAACAATCACTAGGCAAGGGTTGTGGGGTCCTTTCCCTCATCAACATGGAGATGTTGCTTTGTCAGGGAGTCCCCCCCGATAAGTCACTCCCCCATGTTGAAGGCTTGCAGCCAGCCAAGCTGCATATTCAGACTAATGCCACGTACACACGATCGGACATTCCGACAACAAAACCGTGGATTTTTTTTCCGACGGATGTTCGCTCAAACTTGTCTTGCATACACACGGTCACACAAATGTTGTCGAAAATTCCGAACGTCATTGCCTGGGTGCCTCCGGTGGAGGCAGGATCCTGTGCGTGTTCCTCGCTGGAGTCGCTGGAGATCATCCATCGCTGGAGATCGAGAATTGGATTACATCGCTGGAGTAGGAGCATGGATTTATCGGATTACATCGCTGGAATCTCTTTTGAATTTTTTTATTTTCAATAAAGGACTTGTCCCAAGCCGTCTCCTGTGGTTTTTCAAAATTTTGACACTCTCTTTTTGTGAAATGGTAGGGGTACAGTGTACCCCTTACCAATTCACATGGGGGGCTGGGATCTGGGTGTCCCCTTTGTTAAAGGGGGCTTCCAGATTCTGATAAGCCCCCCCGCCCGCAGACCCCCACAGCTACCAGGCAAGGGTTGTGGGGATGAGGCCCTTGTCCCCATCAACATGGGGACATCCTCCCCATGTTGAGGGCATGTGGCCTGGTATGGTTCAGGAGGGGGGCAATCTCTCGTCCCCCCCTTATTTCCTGCGGCCTGCCAGGTTGCGTGCTCGGATAAGGATCTGGTAAGGAAGCTTTATCTTTTGCCAGAGTCTGAAACACAGTCACTAAACTCTATGCCGGTAGTAGATGCAGCGGTTGTACGCATCGCAAAGAATATCACTCTCCTGATGGAGGACTCCGCTTCCTTCAAAAATCCACTAGACAGGGGGATCAACTTAGACCTTAAGAGGAGCTACTTAGCCGCAGGAGCAGCTTGTAAGCCAGCTATCACCCTCACTTCCGTGTCAAATGCCATCAGAGCCTGGACAGAAAATATTGAGACGGCCTTACGCCAGGATGTCCCCAAGGATGATATAATTAAGGCTTTGGAAGAACTTTCCATTATCGGCAGACTTTGTCGGGCAGGCGGCCATTGACACAATTAGGTGTTCAGCAAGATCCATGCTGCATTCAGTTATGGCAAAGAGGACCTTGTGGCTGAAACCCTGGATGGCTGACCTAGCTACGAAGCAGAACTGGTGCAAAATCCCATTAGATGGGAAGGCACTATTCGGAGACAAGTTGGATAAGGCTCCAGGGTGACAGGGGGAAAATCTGGCATGCTCCCCCAAGACAGAAGGGTGCGAAGATCCAGAGTCTATTCATCTAGATTCCATCAGTCGAACTCAAGAGATTTCAGGCAGTCAAAGCAGTTCAGAGACAACAGAAAACCTTGGAAGGGCACTCACGCATCCTTTTTGAACACTACAATAAGATTCTTACTACTCCACAAGAGCAAAAGCAGTCTTTTTGACGCCAGATTAACCTAGACACTCCCGGTAGAAGCCAGACTAAGGTTTATTGTTCCAGTCTGGGCTTCCCGTTGACAGAACCCCTGAGTTCTGTCAGCAATCCAGTGGGGGGCACTTTTGGACTTTTTCTCATCCTCCTCCTCGGACATCTTTCAAAAGAACAGAGATTCCAACCTCTCACTGAAGGCTCTGGCTCTAACACAATTCATAACATCACTCCAGGGGGCAGCTGTACCAGTTTCCTTGGCAGAACGCTTCACAGGTTTCTACCTGTGATAGACCTAAAGAGGCTCAACCAGTACATCCATCTTGAGAGCTACAAAATGGAATCCCTGCAGACGATAATGCAAGCAGTTCAGCCAACAGAATGGATGATCTCAGCCAATCTGCAGGATGCTTACCTGCACGTTCCAATTCTTCCTGCATTCCAAAAGTACTTAAGGTTTGCGGTGGGGCAGATCCACCTACAGTTTCAGGCCCTGCCTTTTGGTCTGTGCACCTCTCCTAGGGTATTCACCAAGATACTAATATCCACTCTAGCCCCCCTGCGGGAGAAGGGCTTGAGGATATGCCACTATCTGGATGACATCTAACCCCTGGCACTCAATCCAGATCAGCTGGTATACCACCGTGGGATTCTGCTACAGTCCCCAACAGACCTGGGGTGGCTGATAAACTCTGACAAGAGTCAACTAGTGCCAACACAGCAGATTATTTACCTGGGCACAATGTTCGACACAAACAAGGGACAGTGTCACTGCCACCCCGAAAGCAAGGATCGTCATCCAGAGGATGATCAAGGTCATCTGGAGCCCGCATCTGACGGCTTCACAATGCCTGAGCCTCATTGGCACGATGTCCTCTTGCATACCCCTAATCCCTTGGTCCCATTGGCACTTGAGGTATTTCCAGACAGATTTCTTGGCGAAGTGGAGGAAACAGCGACTCTCTCAGATGATCCTACTAACGGGAGCAATGCGCAGGAGTCTTCACTGGTGGACAGTTCCAGAGAACCTCTCCAAACCTCGTCACCTGGGCTCTCTCTCCTGGACCATAATTATGTCCGACGCAAGTGGGCAAGGCTGGGGAGCCCAGTGCAGGGAAGCCAGAATACAGGGAAGATGGTCTTGTTCCACCCAGGGAGTGGTATCCAATATCTTGGAGATGAGGGCAGCATTCCTAGCGCTGACTTAATTGGCATCTCAAATCAGAGGCTAGAGAATACTGCTACAATTGGACAACAGGGCAGCTGTCACATATCTGTAGAAGCAGGGAGGCACTCGCAGCAGATCACTCCTCAGGGAGGTAGAGCCGATTATGCTCTGGGCAGAGAAGAACCTCCTTCCAATCAGGATCTGTCCTTTTCCTCAACTTCTGTCTCAGGGCAGTCTAACTCATCCAAACCCTCAGAAGTTTGAACTTTGAATCTGGAAGTTGAGAGGCGAAGGTTCGAGGCCCTAGGTTGTCCCCCAGGGGTCGTATCAACCCTGCTAAAAGCCAGAAAACCTGCAACAAATGCTATACAGTGGAACCTCGGATTACAAGCATAATCCGTCCCAGGAGAATGCTCGTAGTCCAATGTACTCGCATATCAAAGTGAGTTTTCCTATTGAAGTCAATGGAAACCAAAATAATTTGTTCCGCATTAACTTCAATGGGATGCAATACTGCATGCCGCCAGAGGCGGGGGGCGCCGGAGAGCCTCGGAAACAGCCAAAAAGGCACGAGGACACTTCGGCTGACCTCGGCAAACCTCGGAAAGACTTCCTACCCGAGATTTGCAGAGGTCAGCCGTGCTGTACTCGGGCCCTTCCGTACATTTCCAAACGCCGACGATCGGCAACTTTCGTCTCTGCCCGGCTTCGGCGCCCCCCACCTCAGGCCAAAAGCGGTACTGCACACCGCTTTGGCCTGAATCGTGCTCGTTTTGCGAGAAAACACTCGCAAACCGAGTTACAATTTTTAAAAATACAGTGCTCGTATTGCGAAACGCTTGTTAACCGCGTTACTCGCAATCCGAGGTTCCACTGTATATACAATGATATGGGACAAGTTTTTGTCATTTGTTGCCGGGAATGACTTTAATCCTATCCTCCCCTCTACGTCCAATATTTGGGGATTTCTTCAAACAGGTCTTGATCTAAGGCTTGGCCTGAGCTCCCTCAAGGTGCAGGTAGCGGCAATTTCTGCTGCAACAAATAAGAGATGGGCAGAGTATCCTTTGGTGGTCACTTTCCTCAGAGGAGTGTTAAAGATTCGCCCACCTGTCAGACGCTCATTTACCAAGTGGGATCTGTCCCTGGTCCTTGAGGTTCTGTCTGACCATCCCTTTGCTCCAGTGGAACAGGTAGCGATATAGAATCTAACACTGAAGATGGCTTTCCTGTTGGCCATTACCTCTGGCAGAAGAATTTCGGAGCTTCACTATTTAGGGATAGGTGACGACCATATCTCCTTTTTCCCAGGAAGAGTGGAACTTCGACCCCTTCGGGGTTCACACCTAAGGTCGCTACTCCAAGTCACTTGTTGGAATCCTGGGCGTTACCAGTATTTGCAGACGCAGATTCAGAGTCTTGTCACGAGCTGGACATCTCCAGAGTGCTCAGGGCCTACTTAGAAGCCACCAGACCCTTCAAAAACTCTGAAAGACTATTCATTGTACCATTTGGTAAATACAGAGGTAAAGAAGCTTCCATCAGAACTCTGGCATCTTGGGTCGTAAAGTTAATTCAGAAGGCCTACAGGGCAAAGAATTTGGAGCCTCCGTCCCGAGTGAATGCTCATTCTACAAGTGCAGTCTCAACTTCTTGGGCAGCGAGGGCTAATGTTTCATTGGAGACAGTTTGCAGGGCCGCCACCTGGTCTTCTCGCCTTACGTTTCTAGGACACTACCATATTGATCCAGGGGCTCTCACGATTGTAGAGTTCAGAAGGAGGGCAGTTCAGGCTGCAATGTCCTTTTCTAATGAAAATACTTATTACTGGCATTATCCCACCCGTGTCAGCTAGTTATTTATCATCTGTATGCTGCTATGGAGGCACCAGGATAACGGAAAATTGTATCATACTTACCATTATTTTCCTTTCCTGGTGCCTTTCCATGGCAGCATACACTCCCACCCTTGGTATTCTATATTACGGAGAATGTTGGGGTAGGGACTGTGCCTTTAATTTATGCTATTCACTAGTAGTCCTGAGGGCGGATTCAAGGCGGAGCTCCATCATCTGTATGCTGCCATGGATAGGCACCAGGAAAGGAAAATTATGGTAAGTATGATACAATTTTCCTATTTTTCCCCCTCATTTTCAAGGATTTCCTCCCACTTCCTGTTTTGGTTATGAGACAGGAAGTGAAGGAAAATCTCCCTAATGGGACACAGATGGCAAAAAATAAAACTGACCAGGCTTTATAGCCCTCCCTTAGTCTAACATGAGAAACAAGTTTTGCTTACAGTTCTTCTTTCGTTTTATGTTAAAACCAAAGGATAAGGCTTGAGCGAAGTCCAGGAGAATCGTGCATAGAAATAGAAGACAGCACTAAAAATTTTTATACCCAAATAAGAATAAAAGAATTCTTTGATTGGATAAATGTTATAGTAACAGGTTTAACATACCTAAACTGGGGCCAGAGGCACAGGCACTTAGTTGCATTTCTATCAATTCCCCTAAAAAAAAATAAAGGACTCATAAGAGACATAAACACAACAGCATCATCGCTTTACAAGCTGTACATAATTATTCTATAATTTTAAGATACATGCATAAATGTGAAACTATTATATGAGTAGTTTAATTTAAATATTAAGCTAGTTAATCTATCTGCACAATTACAGTTTTTTAGACAAACATTAAAGTGATCATAAAAACACACACTGTCTAAGTTACATTCTCCCTTCTATTTCTGTATGTGGATGATGGCTCTGTAATTATTTTAATAAAAAAAAAAAAATCTAAGCAGTGGCATAGCGTGGGTGGGGCAGCCGGTATTCTCACCCTGGGCGCAACATTTAGGGGGCGCAAAATTATTCCTGCGGCGTCTCGAGGGTTTGTGCTGCAGCCTATTGCCTCTACCGGCCCCTACACCTCTGATGAGGCATATCCTAGGCATTCCTCCACAGCACTGCTGGAAGTAGGAATCAGGTAGGTCAGTGTAGGAATCAGGTAAGTCAATGTAGTGGTCACTGTAGGAATTAGGTAGGTCAGTGTAGTGGTCAGTGTAGGAATCAGGTAGGTCAGTGTAGGAATCAGGTAGGTCAGTGTAGTGGTCATTGTAGGAATCGGGTAGGTCAGTGTAGGAATCAGGTAGGTCAGTGTAGTGGTCATTGTAGGAATCGGGTAGGTCAGTGTAGGTATCAGGTAGGTCAGTGTAGGAATCAGGTAGGTCAGTGTAGGAATCAGGTAGGTCAGTGTAGGAATCAGGTAGGTCAGTGTAGTGGTCATTGTAGGAATCGGGTAGGTCAGTGTAGGAATCAGGTAGGTCAGTGTAGTGGTCATTGTAGGAATCGGGTAGGTCAGTGTAGGTATCAGGTAGGTCAGTGTAGGAATCAGGTAGGTCAGTGTAGGAATCAGGTAGGTCAGTGTAGGAATCAGGTAGGTCAGTGTAGGAATCAGGTAGGTCAGTGTAGGAATCAGGTAGGTCAGTGTAAGAATCAGGTAGGTCAGTGTAGTGGTCAGTGTAGGAATCGGGTAGGTCAGTGTAGTGATCGGTGTAGGAATTAGGTAGGTCAGTGTAGGAATCAGGTGGGTCAGTGTAGTGATCGGTGTAGGAATTAGGTAGGTCAGTGTAGGAATCAGTAGGTCAGTGTAGTGGTTAAACAAAGTATCCCAAACAGGAGGGGACAGAGAAGAGCAGGGCTTACAGAAGGGCAATACACATTAGATTATATCAAAAATAAGAATTTTATTGATGTATACAAAAGATGCAGGTAAAAGGGTAAAAACCCTGTACTATACTGTTCCTGGTACAGATTGCCGACCACTCATGTGGGCTGGTCTGTCGCAACCACAGAAGGGGGAACAAGACAACATAAAACAAAAAGCATAAACATGAACAGCGTCGGGACGCAAAGGAAATTGGTGTCAGTCTTGCCGTCCACCGTGGGGGGTTTCCGGCACGTTGCTGGATATGGCCCCAAGGCTGACACCAATCCCCCAGGAGGGGAGGGAAAGGATGGGATGGGAATGGAGCAAGGACTCAATATGGACAGCGGCTGCTGGGGGTGTCCATCTGACACCTGCAGTCTACAGGGACCGGACCACATGAAAGTGTGGGCAAAATAGTAAAGTTCGATGCTATATGAATGTAGGTCACAGTCAAACAATGTTGCTGTGATTGGCCAGAAGTCCAGAATGTCCTGTTATGAGTGTATACTCAGCGGGCAGATGATGGTATGACTGCTATGACATGCACAGCTGGTATACAAGTGTTCAAAAATAGACACAGCCACAGTACATTACCGCCCTCGTTGTGGATGGATGCAGTCTTATAGATCTGGAAGCAATGCATTTCCTGTGTTGGTGCCCTGCTTCTACATGCGGGGTGAAGGTGAGGCTGATATGTATGGGAAGGTGTAGGAAGATTAAAAACCTGAATGTGAAGCCTCATCCCTGGACATAACCATTCCGATTCTCCCTTGATGCGGTGTGATCAAATGATCGTCATCCTCCCTTTGCAGGCTCACAAAACGCCAATGGGGGGTGGCGCCGAAGCGTGGCGTCCGGGTGGTAGTGACGTTGACGCTTTTTACATACGGGGGTGTGTAGCTTTGTCTGGACGTATTGATGGTGTACGAGGGCTCCTTCTATATAGCGTTCACTCCTCAGGTACGCCCACCAGAAAAATTTGTTTAAACAGGAGCAACCCCAAATCTGTGTAGTGACCGGATTACTGTGGTTTAAGGATCCTTGCTTATCCATAGTGCTATTAAGTCCTTTTATTCCTATGTGTTGTTCATTTCCACACATGCCTCTAGTAAAGAATGGTTAGAAATCCGAGCATGGTATTTGATAACAATAAAGTACCAACAATGTGAGGTATCAAAAAGCAGGGTTAACCTCAATTGTGTATGGGAAACATTATCACTAAAATCAGAGAGGGGGGGGGACAAAGAGACACACAAGACAGGCCACAAAGGGGTACATGTAAAAGTAAACTGGTGTAGTGACCAGAACACTCATACACATACACCTGGACATACAGAGACTGCAGAAGATACCACTTGACCCAGAGATGGCATGGTGATCCAGGTCACCATGTCCTCTGGTATAATTCCTAAGGGACAATGATCTAGGTTGCCAGGAAGGGTTGTAGGTTTAGTTCTGTGTTAAGGCCCATGGGCACAAGAGAGCCCAACCAGTGTAGTGGTTAGTGTAGGAATCGGGAAGGTCAGTGTAGGAATTAGGTAGGTCAGTGTAGTGGTCAGGGTAGGAATCAGGTAGGTCAGTGTAGTGGTCAGTGTAGGAATTAGGTAGGTCAGTGTAGGAATCATGCAGGTCAGTGTAGTGGTCAGTGTAGGAATCAGGTAGGTCAGTGTAGTGGTCAGTGTAGTGGTCAGTGTAGAAATATGGTAGGTCAGTGTAGTGGTCAGTGTAGGAATCAGGTAGGTCAGTGTAGTGGTCAGTGTAGAAATATGGTAGGTCAGTGTAGTGGTCAGTGTAGGAATCAGGTAGGTCAGTGTAGTGGTCGATGTAGGAATTAAGTAAGTTAGTGTAGTGGTCAGTGTAGGAATCAGGTAGGTCAGTGTAGTGGTCAATGTAGGAATCAGGTAGGTCAGTGTAGTGGTCAGTGTAGGAATCGGGTAGGTCAGTGTAGGAATCAGGTAGATCAGTGTAGTGGTCAGTGTAGGAATTAGGTAGGTCAGTGTAGTGGTTAGTGTAGGAATCAGGTAGGTCAGTGTAGTGGTCAGCGTAGGAATTAGGTAGGTCAGTGTAGGAATCAGGTAGGTTAGTATAGGAATCAGGTAGGTCAGTGTAGGCATCAGGTAAGTCAGTGTAGGCATCAGGTAGGTCAGCGTAGGCATCAGGTAGGTCAGCGTAGGCATCAGGTAGGTCAGTGTAGGAACCAGGTTGGTCAGTGTAGGAACCAGGTTGGTCAGTGTAGGAACCAGGTTGGTCAGTGTAGTGGTCAGTGTAGGAATCAGGTAGGTCAGTGTAGGCATCAGGTAGGTCAGTGTAGGAACCAGGTAGGTCAGTGTAGTGGTCAGTGTAGGAATCAGGTAGGTCAGCGTAGGCATCAGGTAGGTCAGTGTAGGCATCAAATAGGTCAGTGTAGGAACCAGGTTGGTCAGTGTAGTGGTCAGTGTAGGAATCAGGTAGGTCAATGTAGGAATCAGGTAGATCAGTGTAGTGGTCAGTGTAAGAATCAGGTAGGTCAGTGTAGTGGTCAGTGTAGGAATCAGGTAGATCAGTGTAGTGGTCAGTGTAGGAATCAGGCAGGTCAGTGTAGGACCCTGATGTCTCACTTTTGAGACAGAGAAAGGACAGATAAATTACTCGTTCTCTGAATGGTTGTGAGTGGTGGTTCCCAAGGTTCTGTTTTGGGGCCAATGTTGTCCAATTTGTTTATTAATGATATAGAGATTGGCAGTGGCGGTGCATTCATAATGGTGCACGGGCGCCGCCCCCTCTCTCCTGCCACCCCCTTTCTGCCCAATGGATAGATTCATGCATTGCATGAAGTGTCAAACTGAAATAAATAAAATAAAATGAACAATAATAAAAAAAAAAATTTTTTAAAGCGCCCCTGTCCCTGTGTGCTCGCATGCAGAAGCGAACGCATACGTAAGTCCCGCCCACATATGAAAACGGTGTTCAAACCACACATGTGAGGTATCGAATGTTAGAGCGAGAGCAATCATTTGGGCCCTAGACCTCCTCTGTAACTCAAAATATGTAACCAGTAAAAATTTTTAAAGCGTCGCCTATGGGCATTTTTAAGTGGCAAAGTTTGGCGATATTCCACGATCGTGTGCAATTTTGAAGGGTGACATGTTAGGTATCTATTTACTCGGCATAACTTCCTCTTTCACATTATGCAAAAACATTGGGCTAACTTTACTGTTTTGTTTTTTTTAAAGCACAAAACTGTTTCTTTTCCAAAAAAAACGCGTTCGAAAAATTGCTGCGCAATTACCGTGTGAGATAAAAAGTTGCAATGACCGCCATTGTATTCTCTAGGGTCTTTGCTAAAAAACATATATAATGTTTTGGGGTTCTATGTAGTTTTCTAGCAAATAAATGATGATTTTTACATGTAGGAGAGAAATGTCAGAATTGGCCTGGGTGCTCCAGAATGCCTGAAGGTGCTCGCTGCATGTTGGGCCTCTGTATGTGGCAACGCTGTGTAAAAGTCTCACACATGTGGTATCACCATGCACGGGAGTAATAATAGAATGTGTTTTGGGGTGTAATTTGTGGTATGCATATGCTGTGTGTGAGAAATAACTTGCTAATATGACATTTTTGTGAAAAAAAATCTTGATTTTGCAAAGAATTGTGGGGAAAAAATGACAACTTCAAAAAACTCACCATGCCTCTTTCTAAAAACCTTGGAATGTCTTCTTTCCAAAAAGGGGTCATTTGGGGGGTATTTTGTACTTTTCTGGCATGTTAGGGTCTCAAGAAATGGGTATTTCAGGTGATCAATTTTCAGATATTGGCACCATAGCTTGTGGACTCTATAACTTTTACAAAGACCAAATAATATACACCAATTTGTACTTATTTTTACCAAAGATATGTAGCAGTATAAATTTTGGCCAAAATTTATGAAGAAAAATTACTAATTTGCTAAATTTTATAACAGAAACAAAGAACAATTCATTTTTTTTACAGAATTTTCAGTCTTTTTCCTTTTATAGCGCACAAAATAAAAAACCCAACAGTGTTTAACCACTTCAATACCGGCCTATTGTCAAATGACATCCACAGATGGGATCTCCCATCCTGGGTGGACGTCATATGACGGCCTCGGGTTCCGCCTAGGGGGCACGCGCGCGCGCCGCGTTGCTCGGGACCCGGTGCGTGTGCCCGGCGGCCGCGATGTCCGCCGGGCACCCGCGATTGCCCGTTAACCGGGCCGGACCGTGGATCTGTGTGTGTAAACACACAGATCCATGTCCTGTCAGCTCAGAGGAGAGCGATCTGTGTTCCCAGAACGGAGGAACACTGATCAGTCTCCTCCCCTAGTGCGTCCCCTCCCCCTACAGTTAGAAGCATTCCCTAGGAAACACATTTAACCCCTCCCCGCCCCCTAGTGGTTAACCCCTTCACTGCCTGTCACATTTACACAGTAATCAATGCAATTTTATAGCATTGATCGCTGTATATATGTGAATGGTCCCAAAAATGTGTCAAAAGTGTCCGATGTGTCCGCCATAATGTCGCAGTCACGAAAAAAAAAATCGCGATCGCCACTATTACTAGTAAAAAAAAAAAAAATTTTTTTTTTTTTAAAAATGCCATAAATCTATCCTGTATTTTATAGACGCTATAACTTTTGCGTAAACCAATCAATATACGCTTATTGCGATTTTTTTTATCAAAAATATGTAGAAGAATACGTATCGGCCGAAAACTGAGGAAAAAATTTTTTTTTTTTTTTTTAAAATTGGGATATTTATTATAGCAAAAAGTAAAAAATATTGTGTTTTTTTCAAAATTGTCGCTCTTCTTTTGTTTATAGCGCAAAAAATAAAAACCACAGAGGTAATCAAATACCACCAAAAGAAAGCTCTATTTGTGGGGAAAAAAGGACGTCAATTTTGTTTGGGTACAACGTCGCACGACCGCGCAATTGTCGTTTAAATTGTGACAGCGCTGAAAACTAAAAATTGGTCTGGGAAGGAAGGGGGTGAAAATGCCCGGTATTGAACCGGTTAAATACCACCAAAAGAAAGCTCTATTTGTGTGAAAAAAGGACAAAAATTTCATACGGGTACAGTGTTGTATGACTGAGTAATTGTCATTCAAAATGTGAGAGCGAAAGCTTAAAATTGGTCTGGTTAGGAAGGGGGTTTAAGTGCCCAGTGGTCAAGTGGTTAATATTTTATTGAGAATCCTTTACTGGCAATGAGTGCCTGAAGTCTGGAATCCATGGACATCACCAAAAACTGGCTTTCCTCCTTTCTGATGCTTTGCCCGGCTCTACCTGCAGCTGTCTTCAGTTCTTTGTTTGTGAGTCTTTCTGCCTTTAGTTTTGCCTTCAGCAAGTGAAATGCTCAATTGGGATGAGATCAGGTGAATGACTCGATCAGTGCAGACTATTCCACTTCTTTTCCTTCAAAAGCTCCTGGGTTGCTTTTGCAGTATGTTTTGGATCATTATCCATCTCTACTGTGAAGCGCCGTCCAATCAACTTTGCTGCATTTGGCTGAATCTGGGCTGACCGTACATCTCTAAACATTGCAGAATCCATCCGGCTGCTTCTGTCACATCATCAATAACCACCAATGACCCAGTGCCACTGGAAGCCATGCATGCCCATCTCATCACACTGCAAGCTCCACCATGTGACCACAGATGACGTTGTGTTCTTTGGATCATGAGCTGTTCCAACTCTTCTCCACACTTTTTCCTTCCCGTCACTTCGGTACAGATTAACCTTAATTTCATCCGTCCAAAGAATGCTTTTCCAGAACTGGTCTGGCTTTTTTAGATGTTTTTTTGGCAAAGTCTAATCTGGCTTTTCTATTCTTCAGGCTTATGAATGGTTTGCACCTTGTGGTGAACCCTCTGTATTTGCTCTCGTGAAGTCTTCTCTTGATTGTAGACTTTGACAAGGATACGCCCACCTCCTGGAGAGTGGACTTCATTTGTCTGGATGTTGTGAGTGGGTTTTTCTTTACCATAGAGAGGATCCTCCGATCATCCACCACTGTTGTCTTCTTTGGACATCCAGGCAATTTTATGTTGCTGAGCTCACCAGTGGGTTCTTCTTTCCTCAGAATGTACCAAACTGTTGATTTGGCCACTCCTAATGTTGCTGCTCTCTGATGGATTTGTTTAACCGCTTGCTGACTGCCTCACACACTTATACGTCGGCAGAATGGCACGGGCAGGCAAAGCAATGTATATATACGTTGCTTTGAATCTGACGCCTAGCGGGCACGTGCGCACCGCTGGCGGCGCGTGCCCGCCATGGTCTCCGTGACCGTGCCTGCGGACTGCCGGGTCACGGAACGGCAGAACGGGGGGGATGCCTTTGTAAACAAGGCATCTCCCTGTTCTGCCTAGTGACACAACACCGATTGTCTGCTCCCTCTCATCAGGAGCAGCGATCAGTGTTGTGTCACAGTAAGCCACGCCCCTAACAGTAGGAATCACTCCCTAGGACACACTTAACCCCATCCCCGTCCCCTACTGGTTAACCCCTTCCCTGTCAGTCACATTTATACAGTAATCAGTGCATTTTTATAGCACTGATCGCTGTTTAAATGTGAATGGTCCCAAAATAGCGTCAAAAGTGTCCGATGTTTCCGCCATAATGTCGCAGTCATGATAAAAATCGCAGAACTATTACAAATAAAATTTAAGAATAAAAATGCCATAAAACTACCCCCTATTCTGTAGACGCTATAACTTTTGCGCAAACCAATCAATATATGTTTATTGCAATTTTTTTTTTTACCTGTAGAAGAATATGTAGCGGCCTAAACTGAGGAAAAAAAATAGTTTTTTATATATTTATTGGGGATATTTATTATAGCAAAAAGTAGAAATATTGCATTTTTTTCAAAATTGACGCCCTATTTTTGTTTATAGCGCAAAAAAAAGAAAGCTCTATTTGTGGGAAAAAAAGGGCGTCAATTTTGTTGGGGAGCCACATCGCAGGACTGCGCAATTGTCAGTTAAAACAACGCAGTGCCGAATCGTAAAAAGTGGCCCGGTCATTTGGCAGCTAAATGGTCTGGGGCTGAAGTGGTTAATTATTAAAACATTACAATGACCTGTTTTACTTGCATGGACAACTCCTTTGAACGCATGATGTAGGTTCACAGCAATAGATTCCAAATGTAAATACCACTCTTAGGGGGAGATTTACTACAACTGGAGCGCTCAGAATCCGGTGCAGCTGTGCATGTTTGCCAATCAGCTTCTAAGGCTGGCCATACACTATTCAATTTTCCTGTTCAACTTTCCTTTAGATTTACCAAAACCATATAATATGAGGTGAAACCTAAACCTTTTCAATGTGTATGCAATCAGGCAGGCCCTTGCACTACATAGTTGAAGGTAAATCTAAAGAAAATTGAATAAGAAAATTGTATGGTGTATGGCCAACTTAACTCCAGCTTGTTCCATTAAGCTTTGACAATAAAACCTGGAAGCCGATTGATTTCTAGGCAGAGCTGCTCCAGATTTCGCACTCTCCAGTGTTAGTAAATCAACCCCTCAGAATCAATCCCAGACCTTTTACCAGCTTAATTGATGAAGAAATAACAAAGGAATAGCCCACACCTGGCCATGAAACACCTTTCAATTCAATTGTCCAATTACTTTTGGTCCCTTGAAAAAGGGGGGGTGGCTATTCTTAAGAGCTGTAATTCTTAAACCCTTCCTCTGATTTGGATGTAAATACCCTCAAATTTAAACTGAGTGTGTGCACTTTCAGCCCATATCCATTATATAACTATAGCTTGAATATGTAAATACCTGAAAAAAATAAAATTGTGCCTGTGTCCAAATATATATGGACCTAACTGTACATTCAAGAAATAAATCAATCATTCTACCCTCTTTACAAAACATGGGTTAACCTCATAACCTCATCTTGAATGTGCAGTTTGGTCACCAATCCTTTAGAAAAGACATTGAATTAGAAAGAGTTCAGTGAAAGGCAACACTAATAATATGGGGGATGGAAGAGCCCAGCTTTTGGGGATGGAGGAGCTCAGCGATGGGGGACAAAGGAGCTCAGCTATGGGGACGGAGGAGATCAGCTATGGGGGACGGAGGAGATCAGCTATGGGGGACGGAGGAGCTCAGCTATGGGGGGCAGAGGAGCTCAGCTATGGGGGGCAGAGGAGCTCAGCTATGGGGGGCAGAGGAGCTCAGCTATGGGGGGCAGAGGAGCTCAGCTATGGGGACGGAGGAGATCAGCTATGGGGACGGAGGAGATCAGCTATGGGGGACGGAGGAACTCAGCTATGGGGGACGGAGGAGCTCAGCTATGGGGGACGGAGGAACTCAGCTATGGGGGACGGAGGAGCTCAGCTATGGGGGACGGAGGAGCTCAGCTATGGGGGACGGAGGAGCTCAGCTATGGGGGGGCAGAGGAGCTCAGCTATGGGGGGGCAGAGGAGCTCAGCTATGGGGGACAGAGGAGCTCAGCTATGGGGGACAGAGGAGCTCAGCTATGGGGGACAGAGGAGCTCAGCTATGGGGGACAGAGGAGCTCAGCTATGGGGGACAGAGGAGCTCAGTTATGGGGGACAGAGGAGCTCAGCTATGGGGGACAGAGGAGCTCAGCTATGGGGGACAGAGGAGCTCAGCTATGGGGGAAAGAGGAACTCAGCTATGGGGGACGGAGGTGCTCCGCTATGGGGGACAGAGGAGCTCAGCTATGGGGGACAGAGGAGCTCAGCTATGGGGGACAGAGGAGCTCAGCTATTGGGGACGAATTAGCTCAGCTATGGGGATCAATGACATAGATTACAGTTATTCACTCTGGGGAAGAGGCGCTTCAGAAAGGATATGATTACAATGTGCAAAAACCGTATATCAAACGTGACTCCAGTAACTGTAATGAACTCTTTAAGGTTCCTCAAGAGGACGCATTTCCACAATTTGAGGTTAGAAGACTGGAGGTTTAACCTTAGATTGAGCTAAAAATATGGGACTCCCTCCCCCAGGAAGTTATTCTAGCTTAGAGTATCAGTAACTCCAAAAAATGTTTAGATGTCTTCTTCAAGAAGCAGAATATACAGGGCTGGGGGAATTGTTAGAGAAGAAAAAATATGCACATAGACAAGCATAGATTGTGTCTTTTCAACCCTATAAACTATGTAATCATACAAATATTTCTGTAAGGCACAGGATGTTACAGTACCTGGCCTAAAAATTTAAATTATTTGTAACTGTGGAACAGCTGTGGACAAATTGGGCTGGGGGTGTTAAAACCCCAAATAAAAATTTGTGCAGAACACAGGATGCTACCTAGCTAAAAAATATCCCATTTCAGACTGACTATTCTAGACATAGAAGCAAGTCCTTCCTAACACGCTCGGTTTTCTGGCTGTACTGGGAGCACTTCCTACCTGTCCTCCAATAGCCAAGACTTGTGCTGACACCACTCCCTGCACAGTGCTGCATTGGGAAGATCAGTGTACTGCTGTTTGTCTGCCTCCTGCTGACAGCCCACCCTGCAGTCTCCACCACCACTTCTCCAAGCCCCTTGTGCAGTTGAGAACAGAGGTTATGTGATCACTTATTGAAAAAGAAATCACATCCCCTCACTCCCTCCTCTGCTCTCAAAGGCATGGGCTGAGGCAGGGAGGGTTCAATGCAACCACTGAGCAAGGAGCACTGTCACTTAGAGACACACAAGTTGCGCTTCTGTGTTTACAAATTACAGTAATGTGAGGCAAGCACAGATCCAGTACCAGGGATGGCGGAATGGAGTTCGGCCATGTTTCAGCTACCTTGCTTTGTGCACAGGTGTGGGCCAAAGGCACCTTGCCTTTGACCAATTATGGCTCTCTTAGCAGAGGGCACTGGGATTGCCCAAAGCATGCAGGTCAGGTGCATGCTTTGGCCAATAATCATACAGCAATGCACTTCGATTTTACAGTGCATTATGGGGCATTTCGCGGTGCTCGAATTGGCCGCGAACACCCCATAATGTTCATTTTTCGACAAATGGGCGAACACCCGATGTTCAATTCGAACTTATATTCAACCCGACCATCAAGCTCATCCCTAATTATTAGTATATTCTTGGTAAATGGTGCCTGGATAATCTTGTGACTGTATAATATAACAGAAAGTAATCCCCCCTTTACCAAATGATTTGGACCAGTGCACAAAGCAAGGTTTATGCAGATATGGATGAGCGAATTTAGGGCGGAGGAACTTGACTTCAACCCAATAGAACACCTTTGGGATGAATTAGAGAGGAGACTGCGAGCCAGGCCTTCTCGTCCAACATCAGTGCCTGACCTCACAAATGGTCTTCTTGAAGAATGGTGAAACATTCCCATAGACACACTCCTAAACCTTGTGGACAGCCTTCCCAGAAGAGTTGAAGCTGTTATAGCTGCAAAGGGCGGAGCCAACTCAATATTGAACCCTATGGACTAAGACTGGGATGTCATTAAAGTTCATGTGTGTGTAAAGGCAGGCGTCCCAATACTTTTGGTAATATAGTGTGTATATACAGTATGAAAATAAATATATGGATTTTTATATAGAATATATGATCTGTTGGGGGTGTCCCCTGCTGGTGTCACTTCTGGTTGTCCCTGTTTGTGTCCAGGGATTGGTTTTAAAGTAGTTCTGGTTGTAGCATATGCACATACAGTACAACAATCAAGTATGTACTGATACTTCTATGATACACTATTATATGGAGAGTTTCTGGAAATGTTTGATTGAATTCTAAAAAATATCTTTTTAATTGCATGATTGTCCTCCAGAGGAAGTGGACCAAATCTATGAAACGCATTGAGATGCACCCCATACTCATTCATGTGAGGGGGGGGGGGGTAACCTGGGCCCCTTATTATTAAAAGGGGCTTCCAGATTCTGATAAGCCACCTGCCTGCAGACCCTCAGAACTACCAACCAGGGCTGTGGAGGTGAAGCCAGTGGTGCATCATTCTGTGTGCAAGTGTGTGCAGGTCACACTGCCCCAAGGGAAGGGGCCCACTGTGCCCTGTGACACACAACACACCAATCCCCCGCAGCACTGATGATTCTCCTTCCCAGATCCCTTGTGGCTCCCTTACAGCTTTCTGTCCCCTCCAGCTAAAATTATCCTCCTTCTGCTGCTCTGAAACCCCTTCACCCAACCCCTGGTGCCCCCTCCCTGCAGGACTGCTGGCCAGCTTCCCTCCTCCCTCCTCACTTGGTGCAGCTGGGCGATTTGTATCAGGATGGGGGGGGGTGGGGGGGTTGTTAGCTGGTAAACATATTAGTCCCTTCCATTCATCACTAAAGCAGAGTAAATTGGAGACACAGATTATACTGGGGGACAAATTTACCCGGGGGAGGGGATTGTACTGGGGGGACAGACTGACCTTTTTTTTAACCACTCTTGCTAAGCCCCTCCCACCATTTCCATTTGACCACACCCACTATTGCTGGGGCGTGCCACAGTCTACTTGGTGTGTGCAGCAGTTCCCCCGGGCGTCCTACAATCCTTGGCACAATGAAAACCATGCCCCACTCCTCACTGTGGCACACTAAGCACACAACTTTTTATTTTAAGCAATGAGGTCCGACTTACGATCTTGCACACAGTCCCACCGATTTTATAAATTGTTTAGTAAAGGTATTCCTGCGCTATCGAATATGGAGATGGCTAAAGGTGGAACAGCTGCATGCACCTATTAGGGTATCACTTGACCTAAATAGATATCATATGGATGGTGCCGCGCTAATCCTGTTATGTAAACCTCTAGTGGTTAAAATAATAAAGTAAACTAAATGTGTATAAATGGCCTGAAAAGCCAGTGATGTATTCATACAAGTGATATAGCTCACTGCACAGAATTAGGTTAATAAAAAATTAATAAAAAATGTGGGTGTAGACAAATTGACAACCTAGGCCCTTCAGGTCTGGTATAGATATTAAAGGGAACCCTGCGCCAATTTTTAAAAACAGAGGGGGGGGCGTGAGAGAGTGCCCCCCCCTGAACCGTACAAGGCCAAATGCCCTCAACATGGGGGGATGGGTGCTTTGGGGCAAGGGGGCTCTGCGCCCCCCTCCGGATCTCTGCCTTCCTACAGTACAAGCACCTCTCCCACACAGTTAGTAAGCACTCCCTAGGGACACATTTAACCCTTTGATCGTCCCTGATGTTAACCCTATTGTCATTAGCACAGTGACAGTGCATATTTTTTAGCACTGTATTGGTTTCACCGGTCCCCAAAAATTTTCAAAAATGTCACTTAGTGTCTGATTTGGCCGCCACAATATCGCAGTCCTGCTATAAGTCGCTGATTGCCGCCATTACTAGTAAAAATAAAAAAATCCATAAAAATATCCCATAGTTTGTCCCATAACTTTTGTGCAAACCAATCACTATACACTTATTGGGATTTTTTTACCAAAAAAATGTAGCAGAATACATATTGGCCTAAATTGATGAAGAAATTAGATTTTTTCTAAAAATTATTGGATATGTTTTATAGCAGAAAGTAAAAAATATTGTTTTTTTTTTTTGTTTTTTTTACAAAATTGTCGGTGCTTGTTTATAGCGCAAAAAATAAAAACTGCAGAGGTGATCAAATACCACCAAAAGAAAGCTCTATTTATGAGAAAAAAAATGACATAAATTTTATTTGTGTACAGCGTCGCTCGACCGCGCAATTGTTAGTTAAAGTAACGCAGTGCCATACTGCAAAAAATGGCCTGGTCATAAAAGGGGGGGGGGGTAAATCTTCCAGGGCTTAAGTGGTTAAACTGCTAAACATTACACAGGATGCACCCCACAATCTTGTAAATCTTCTGAGCTGTGTCATCCTATTAAAAAAAATCTATCATTGTAATTGTTTTATACCTTGACCTTTTACATAATAAAAATCGTTTGTAAACAAAAAAAAAATCTTCCAGTTCCTGGAAATCTTCTTTCAGCAAATCAGGGGCACAAAAACCAAAAAACCCAGGAAAAGAGCGTAATGGGAATGGGTTCCAAGCCAAAGGTATTTTTGCACATAAGATGTCAAGAAGAAGGGGGGATTTTGATAGGGTACTTCAACAAATTGAAAAGAAATGGATTTTTAACTTGGGTACCCTCTCCCCTGTGGGTTTGAACACAGAGCTCAATTTTGGGGTCTTTTTGGAAAAATGATTCGCTCGACCGTGTTCAATTGAATTACGAATATTTTTTTATAACAACTGAATTTGGGGACCCTGTCAGTGTTTTGCCTCTCTTCCCCTTGAACTCTGGTTTGAAACTGTAAATCTCCTTTCCTTAAAGGTATGCCCCATAAAATGATAATGACACTTTGGACCTCTATTGCTTCTTTTGAAGACATCGACCTTAGACTGTAGTGAGGTGATCATTAAAGTGGATGTAAACCTGATTCATGAAATCTGACCTTTGCGCATCTATCTGTAGTGTTTACTTATCTCTCTCCAAAGCCCTAAGTCCCGTGTCTTTCTGCTGCTCCGTTCCTCTGTTATCAGAATGATAACTTTTGACAAGCTGTCTGACACGAGATAAAACCAGCTGGAAATTTGTGTTGGGGTGGCTGCTATAAATAGATTAGCAGAGCGCTTGTCTATTCACAGCACAGCTCTGCACATTCCTTCCTTCCTTCCTTTCTTTGCATATGTGGAGGGGGGGGCGCCTTTCCTCCAATCAGCTATCACACAGTGTATGCCCAGACTTCACTCCCAGTGTGAAAATATCTAACAAGATGTGCACTTTCTAAAGAATATAGAAAGCTGAAGACAGCAGATATACATGTAAGACTTATGTAGGGAGATTTGTTTCATCTCTGTGTACCATCTGAGACTGTTCACTTCACTGGGTATATGTGAGGGTTTACATCCACTCTAACCAATATAAATGTATTTGTCATTGTAGCTACCATGGTGCTGTTGTGGAAATTTTATGAAGATGTATTTAATATGTATTGTCATAGTGTCGCCCAGTGTTAGTACTCCTGCAGCCCACTCTTAAGAGCTGACTGGCGCAGACTGATGCTGGTTGAGTCCCGTCTGGTAATGGAAAACTTTCTGGGGTTGGAGAGAGGTGTTTGCGGAGTGGGGATATGTCCGCCAGCGAAAGGGCCCCTGTGCATTAGCACAGACGCTCGTCTGGGGGGGGATATGTTCGCTCTGCAAGGACACTATCGGTTATGGGCGGATGTACGCTCTTGTCTCTGCTGTGTCTGATCAGCATGGTCAGGATTCGTAGCGTACACCTGCAGATAGCCTCCCATCCACAAGGAACGGTAGTATAATCCAGGTGTGTGTTGTTCTCTGGAACAGCGCAGAATAAGGATTCCTATCAGCGGTAATACAGGAGCTTTTGGGTTGTCATGATCAGAGACGGAGTCCATGTTTGTTTAGCTTCCATGCACCCTGTCTCTGCTCAGACACATCCACAGAAAATCCTTTAGCCATTATTCATTGGTTGTTTGTATGAACTCATCCTGTTGGCACACAGCCAAGGGTAACCCACTCTCGATGGCACACAGCCAAGGGTAACCCACACTCGATGGCACACAGCCAAGGGTAACCCACACTCGATGGCACACAGCCAAGGGTAACCCACACTCGATGGCACACAGCCAAGGGTAACCCACTCTTGATAGCACACAGCCAAGGGTAACCCACTCTCTGGATGGAGGCTGCAGAACTGGCAAAACACACAACTGCCTTTCTTCCAGCATCCCTCAGACACACTTTCCTTCCACCCTTGGAAACAGGACAGGTTAAACTGTCCAATGAGATCAGCCACACAGGTCAGGTGTATTCAAGCTTATCAGCCGGGGGCTGCTGGAGGAGTTCCCCCTCCCTCCACATGGACGTCCACTCCATAATATAGGTTTCTTCCAAGGCAGATACAAACAATGGAATACAACCACACCCCAAACGATCCCAGCAGGGGACAGCTCTCTGGGGTATAAGGGACAAGGAGGGGCAGAGACTGTGACAACAACAAAGTTAGCCCAATTTTTTTTTTAATATTGTGAAAGATAATGTTACGCCAAGTAAATTGATACCCAACATGTTACGCTTCAAAATTGCGCCCGCTCGTGGAATGGCAACAAAATTTTACCCTTACAAATCTCCATAGGCGATGTTTTTAGTTACATAGAAGGTCTAGGGCTAGAATTATTGCTCTCACATACCTCACATGTGTGTTTTGAACACCGTTTTCATATGCGGGAGCTGCCCATGTATGCGTTTGCTTCTGCACGCAAGCTCATCGGGACGGGGTGCGTTTACATTTTTTTTTTTTCTTATTTATTTTACCTTTTATTTTTACACTGTTCTTTAAAAAAAATAAATGGTGTCACTTTTATTCCTATTACTAGGAATGTAAATATCCCTTGTAATAGAAAAAAAGCATGAGAGGACCTCTTAAATATGAGATCTGGGGGGTCAAAAAGACCTCAGATCTCATATTTACACTAAAAAGCAATAAAAAAAAAAAAATTAAATGTCATTTAAAAAAAAATAAAAAATGTTGCTTTAAGAGCTATGGGCGGAAGCGACGTTTTTGACGTCGCTTTCGCCCTGCAATGGTATAGAGACGGGTGGGGGTCAGAGGAAGAAAGACCCGATCGCCTCCGGTAAGCGGCGGAGGGCACCGGAGAGCGGCGGGAGCCTCTCCTGCTGCCGATAAAAGTGATTTTGAGGTGAATATGCCGCAGAGACCACTTTTATCAGTAACCAGACCGCTCGCTGAAGAAGAGGATACCGGGGTGATGGTAGCTGCTGCCATAACAAAGATATCCCTCTTCAAAGTGCCGACTAGCGCTTTTTTAACTTACATTTTTTTACACACAATTTGGCACATTCTTTAAATGTGTATTTTGGCCTTTTTTTATTGCTCATTTTGGCATTATTGGCGGGAATTTTGACGTTTTTTTAACATGCTGTATTTTGTTTATCGTGTATCTGGCCGTGGGTCTTTTTATTGTGCATTTTGGCCCTTTAGCACACATTTTGGCACAGGTTATTTTAACACGCATTTTGGAGTGGTTTGTAGCGCATATTTTGGTGCTTCTTTTAGCATATATTTGGCCAAAATACACATAAAAAGCAAATCAAAATGCATGTTAACCACTTCCGGACTGCCGCACGACTATATACGTCGGCACTTTGAAGAGGGATATTTCTGTTATGGCAGCAGCTAGCTACCATAACCCCGGTATCCTCTTCTTCAGCGGGCGGTCCAGTTTACGATAATGGTGGTCTCTGCGGCCCCTCTCTCACCACTCTCCCGCTTACCGGAGCCATCGGTAGCGGCGGAGGCGATCAGGTCCTCTCTGTGGCTGGGTATGGAGACGAGTGAAGGTAAGATGGCCCCACCCGTCTCCATACCATCGCAGGGCCATTTTTTTTGTCATTTTTTAAAATGACAACTTTTTTTTTCTTTTATTGCATTTTAGTGTAAATATGAGATGTGAGGTCTTTCTGACCCCACATCTCATATTTAACCGGTTCCCGATCGGTGCACGTCGATGTACATCGGCAGAATGGCACGGCTGGGCAAATGAGCGTACCTGTACGTCCCTTTGAATTTGCCGCCGTGCCATTGCGTGCACGCGCCAGCCGGGAGCTCCATGAGTAGGATCGCGGGTCCAGCGGACTCGATCGCTGCGGGATATGACGGCCTCCCGGCAATTAAAGCCCGTGCTGTATCCGCCATTCGGCTACAATGAAAAGCACGACGGGCGTTTTGCTTAGGGTGACAGAACGCTCAGATGTGAACAGGGTCCATTGAAATGAATGGGATTTGGCTCGATGTGTGTTTTTAGAGCTGAGGCTTAAAGTGGTTGTAAACCCTTAGTGAAAGAAAAAAAAAACCCTGCCAGACAAAGGCATAATGAGCTAGCATACTAGCTCATTATGAATTACTTACCTGAGATCGAAGCCCCCGCAGCCGTCCTCGTACACCACTCTGGCGGGCGACATCTCTCCCGGGGGTTACTTCCGGGTATCGCAGGCTCCGGCACTGTGATTGGCCGGAGCCGCGATGACGTCACCCCCGGTAGCGCCACACTTACTGAAGCAACGGCACATACGTCCCATTGCTTCAGTTTGCCCCAGTGCGCATGTGCATCGGCACATGCAGGGGACAGGGAATTTCTCCTAAACAGTGCAGGTTTAGGAGATATCCGGGGTAGCTACAGGTATACCTTATTATAGGCTTACCTGTAGCATAAAGTGGTTGTAAAGGGTTTACAACCACTTTAAAACATAACATCGCCCAAAAAACGCCTAGGTGTGAAAAGAGCCTAAATGTTGTGTAGTCCCCAATAAAGATTTTTTCTAGTATACACAATTCTTGAGGTCGCATTTAGTACCAGCTTTTTTCTCTTGTGGGGTCCTTTCCCCTTGTTTTGTTGTACTTTGGGGTTCACTGACCCACACCCATATGGTGTTCATATATTAGGATTTTCTCTACATTTTCCCCTTCATAATGTCTCCCCATATGTTGACACACAATAAAGCCTTATTTGCCATCCTATTAATGTCTATAATTGGTCTAACTTAGGTAAAAATGTCCCTCTAATATAAAGAAATTTGCACTGATTTTTTTTTTTTTTTACCTTCTGAGATGTCACCTTCCCAGATCACCTCCATGCTCCCCTCTGTGTTTTCCTTGCTGTAGTTCTTCATTGACACAAACATAGAAATGTCTTTTGCATTTCTATCCACACTGACTTCCACAAAGGGTAATTCTTTAGTTTCACAACTACCTTGAAACTCTAGATACTGGGAAAAGATGGAAAAAAAAACAACATGCCTGTTTTATTTGCATTGTGTTTGATCAAGCCTGAGCAAAATATCATCTACAATACAATCTGCTAATACAATATGATACTCTCGGTCATCCAATCATCTATAATGATGACAACAGCTGGACAAGACATCAGCTGTTTTATATAAGCATGGGGGGTGATGGAACAGTGCAGAAAGGGTAATAGAAGGAGATGCAAAATGTGATTTGGGCTCCATTCACATTTGCTAATGGGGCCATCACCGACTACAGGCGGGCAACCCCAGAGCGGGCACACAGCGATTAGCTGCAGAAGGCAACTCCATTGAAATCAATAGGAGGCTCTCAGCTCCGCAGCTAATTGAGGCCGCTCACATGTAATCGTTCTCGGCCCAGGTCACAAACTCGATATATGAGGGATTACATGCTAGTGACTGCGATTAGTGGAAGGAGCTGTCAGCTTCTGACTATTTGTAATGGGGCTGCCTCCCGCAGCTAATTGATAGGAATCCTCTGCTAGGGTTCCTGGCACAGCCCCATTTACAAGTGTGAATAGGACCATAAGAGGCTGTTGTTGCTATACTTTATGAAAATGCTTGTTGCCTCATTTCTGAAATACTGGTCTTAGTAATTCATACATATTTTCTAGATACAGTATTTCACTTTATAGCTTTAGGGTTCTAAAAGCTAAAAGGATAAAGTTTACCTTTTTTTTTCTAAATTCCAGCCCCCCTATGTACCAATATAGCATTAATGTACTTATTTTGAAAAAATAAAACAGCTTTCCATTTATTCTACAGTTACCTCACTCTCTTCATGATGTTTCCCAAACGTATTCATTAGTTCTGCCTTACTTCCTGGTCAGACTAGAGGTCATGACACAGGAAGGAGTTGACCAGCTGACCTCATTAGCACACATCCTGCATCATCCACCCTCCCATTCCCAGCTGCACGTTTCTTAAATGAAATGCAATCAATCAGTGATCACCCTTCTCACTAAATACACAGGCATCAATTTTTTTTTTCCTTCCTCAATTTTAATCTTGTATTGGTAGTTCATTTGGCATTTTGAAGTGTGCAGGAGATGAGAGATGAGATAACATGTGGATAGAGCTATTGTATTAACCACTTAATGACCGTCCGCCGCAGTTATACTGCGGCAGGTTGGCTCTCCTGGGCAAATCGCCGTTCCTGTACGGCGGCCGCTTTAAGACCTCTACGGGGTGGGTGCGCGCTCACCCGCAGTGTGCCGCCGATACGCATGCCCGGTGGCCACAATGTCCGCCACCACCTGCATTCGCTCCTGACAGAGACAGAACGGAGATCTACCAATGTAAACAGACAGATCTCCGTTCTGTCAGGGGAGTAAAGAGTGATCATCTGTTCCTAGTAATTAGGAACAGCGATTGGTCTCCTCTTCCAGTCAGTCCCCTCCCCCCACTGTTAGAAACACACTGAGGAAACACATTTGCCCCTTGCTCGCCCCCTAGTGTTAACCCCTTCCCTGCCAGTGACATTTATACAGTAATCAGTGGTGTCCGATCTGTTCGCCGCAATGTTGCAGTCCCGCTAAAAATCGCAGATCAACGGCATTACTAATAAAATAAAATTTAATAATAAAAATGCCATAAATATATCTATCTCCTATTTTGTAGACACTATAACTTTTGCGCAAACCAATCAATATACACTTATTGCGATGTAGAATACATATTGGCCTAAACCGATAAAAAAAATTGTTTTTAAAAAAAAAAAAAATGGAATATTTATTATAGCAAATAAGAAAAAAATTTTATTTTTTTTTTTTTTTTTTGCAAAATTGTCGCTCTTTTTTTTGCTTATAGCACAAAAAATAAAAAAACTGCAGAGATGATCAAATACCACCAAAAGAAAGCTCTCTTTGTGGGAAAAAAAGGGCACACATTTTGTTTCGGTACAGCGTCGCACGACCGCGCAATTGTCAGTTAAAGCGACGCAGTGCTGTATTGCAAAAAATGGCCTGGTCATTAAGGGGGCAAATCCTTCCGGTCCTTAAGTGGTTAAAAAAAGAAGTGTTCCCTGGGTTCTGTAAAGTTCACCATACACTATACAATCTAAATTGTACAATCTCCTTTGTTATATGTAGGGCAGCCCATTCAGGTGGATGGGCTGCCCTATGCGTGATGAAAAATGCTCTAAAACGCACCCACCCCACCCCCCCACCCCCGCAAAAAAAACACATATGGGAATGTGAGTTCCCGCTCAGTTTTTAAATCAGTGTGGCTGTGCGGGGCTCCGCCCACTGGGCCACATCATTCATACACAGAGCTCTGTGTATGAATGAACTACAAGGCCCAACATCCTTTGCGGCTGTCAGGTTGTAGTTCTCAATGAACTAGCACGGTCCTGTGGTAGTTCATTGATTCTTCCTGTCAGTGTATCTGCCTCTCCATACGGGATGTACTTATAGATACACTGACAGGTCTGCAGGAGACCTGCATGGCACCCACAATCTGCTGATCACTGATGCAATGTTTTACACTACAGGCTTCAAAAAAAGAAATAATTGCAATTTTTTTTTACCTGCAAAAAATGTGCATTTCCAATTTTTTTTTTTAAGTGAACCTTTCCCCTTAAACCGCTAGTATTAGTAAATAGATAAGGTTTATTTATATATTTTCAGGGCTTTTTTTCTCAAACAATAGGTGCTGGAACTTAACCACAACCCCCCAAAGCCCCTCCACCCACACACACCCTCCAAATCACATCAAATAGTGGGTGTGGTCAGTCAAATTTCACAAACAGTAGGAGGGTCTTAAAGGGGCATTAAATAAAAGGATTGCATTACATACAGAGTGCAGAGTTCAGGGGGGTTACATACAGAGTGCAGAGCTGTCACTTGTAAACACAGAAACCAGACTTCTGTGTTTACAAGTTATTGCGGTGAGCAGCCCCCCAAGGGACTGAGCCAGAGGTGGTGGAACTGAGTTCCCCCTGAAAAAAAGACCCATGGCATCATTAGGACACTATGCTTTTGAGGTCATAATGGGGTGTCAACAGCAGGTGCATCTATTAGTAAAGGAAGTGGAAACTATTTAAAGTAAACTACGTAAAAATGTGTATAGGTGTATAGTTTTACCTTCGGGAATATCTTCTTATGGGGTTGAACTCCGACAGTGTACTCTGTTGTTTCACGTAAGCTGCGCTGTATTTGATGAGGTTTTCGCAAGCGCTTGAATCCATCGGCTTTCTTCTGTTTGTCAAGTTCCTAAGTAAGATCACATAATAAATGATAAGAAGTTGGGTGCAAAAGTAGACATTTATCAGACGGCAGAATCTGCAGTAAGAAACAATTGTCATATTAGTAAGCACCTTTAAAGATCTGGTCAGGACTGTCACTGGATCACTGGTGGGGACGGGCACTGGATCTCTGGATGGGTCTGGCACTGGGTCTCTGGTTGGGATGGTCACTGGATTGTCAGGTCACCTAGAGGTTGGGTGACAGATGCACACCGTTGGGATCAGGAGTGCACCACAAGGCAGTGGACCCTACGGCTGACTGCTGCGGATGGGAGTCCGGGTGGTAAGAAAGGCAGGGCCGCTGGGACACCAGCACTGATCCCACCGGGGTTAGAGCATAGGATTCCCTGGGGCGCAGAGTCTAAGAGCCAGCAGGTGTTCACCAGAGCCTCTAGAGGTGAGGATGGACTGGGCTGCAACTGGCTCCAGGTCGCGACCCCCAGGGTCTCCCTGCTCAAAACCCACAGTAGGCAACAGGAGGATAAGGATAGTAAAGGAATAAGCCAAGGTCAGGGCCACAAGCAGACAAGGACAACAGAGTACACGCCAAAGGTTTAGGGTCACAGGCAAACAGGGATAGTCGGGGACACGCCAGAGGTCAGGGTCACGAGCAGACAGGAATAGTCGGGGACACGCCAGAGGTCAGGGTCACGAGCAGACAGGAATAATCGGGGACACGCCAGAGGTCAGGGTCACGAGCAGACAGGAATAGTAGAGAACACGCCAAGGTCGGTAACAGAAACAAACTTAGAGCACACGGCAGGCAGGAACAGGAAGCCAAACACACAAAGGTTGATCAGCAGGGCTGGCCTACAGTGCAGAGGTTAATATAGAGTTCTCTGATAGGAGCTGGGGTGGAGCCGTGCTAGAGGAGAGTTAATAAAAGCAGTCAGGTGAGAGTCAGCTGGTCTTTAGAGATGAACACATGGAAACAGGTAAGCTGATGGACAACACTATTGCATAACCATGACATGGATCTCTGGTTGGGATAGTCACTGGATCTCTGGTTGGGATGGTCACTGGACCTCTGGTTGGGATGGTCACTGGATCTCTGGTCGGGACGATCACTGGATCTCTGGTTGGGAAGGTCACTGAATCTCTGGTTGGGAAGGTCACTGAATCTCTGGTTGGGACTGGCACTGGATCTCTGGTTGGGACTGGCACTGGATTTCTGGTTGGGACGGGCACTGGATCTCTGGTTGGGACGGGCACTGGATCTCTGGTTGGGACGGGCACTGGATCTCTGGTTGGGACGGGCACTGGATCTCTGGTTGGGACAGGCACTGGATCTCTGGTTGGGACGGGCACTGGATCTCTGGTTGGGACGGGCACTGGATCTCTGGTTGGGATGGGCACTGGATCTCTGGTTGGGACAAGTACTGGATCTCTGGTTGGGACTGGCACTGGATCTCTGGTTGGGACTGGCACTGGATCTCTGGTTGGGACAGGTACTGGATCTCTGGTTGGGACTGGTACTGAATCTCTGGTTGGGGCTGGCACTCGATCTAAGGGTTTCCCTGGGATTTGGGGTGTCAAGGTGCAGTGAGTAGAGTTTCTCATTCGGTAAATATAAGTCTCAGAATTATGTTTTTACACATGATATTTTATTGCAGACTGTTTAAAAACTATATTATTAAAGTTTTAATAAAGTGGAAGTAAACCAAAGTCCCTCATGTGTCTGTTTATTAAAATGGATCAGGGTGTTTTTTCTCCCCATTATTGATCGACCCAATAACCACTGGAAATATAAGAGGGGTGGAAAGAAGAGAAAGAGAGGGAGGAGAGTAGGAAGAAGGACCCAAAAAATGCAAACACCATTAGGGACTGGCATATATAACTTAAGTGAGGTTGATTTGAACAAAGAGGAGATCATTCTTTTGGATAAAGGACTTAAGTATGCACCGACTAAAAATCTGAATACGTTTGACACAGAAGTATGTACGTACATATTTTTTATCTGATCCGAGACCCCCACAATTTGAAAATTCCCATTACTCATTATTACGAAACAAGTCTGTTTTTTAACCCTCAAAATGCAGATAACAAATATTTAGATGTGTTTAAGAATATGGTTACAGAAGATTTGGAGAAGTTACAGGTCAGAAAGGTTAATTATTCACATTGGATTAAGAAAGGAATTGAAGGCATTCAGCAGCAAAAAATGTAGTCATATGACCCGCTGATAAAGGTGGAGGACTTGTAATTATGACCAAGCAGTATTACAAAACAGAAATGGAAAGACAGCTAGGGGACAGTGATACTTATCTTAAGCTTAGTGGTAACCCTTTGTTGGAATCTAATAGCAAGTTAGAGTGAGTAGTCAATAAAGGGAGAAAGAGAGAGATTTTATCCATTAAGGAAGCTAAATATCTTAACCCCATTGCATGTCATACGCCCTTCATTTACTCTTTGCCTAAAATTCATAAAAGCATTGGGAGGCCAATTATCAATGGAATCAAATCGGTATGTTCGAGATTAGGTCAGTACATAGATACAATTTTGCAACCTCTGGTGGTCAATACCGAGGCATACATTCGAGATACCAAGTTTGTGATCCAATGTCTTGGTTCTATGACTGAATTAGGTCATTGTATTTTGGCCACCGCAGATGTAGGATCTTTGTACATCATTATTGGGCACCAAGAGGCTGTAGCATCCACTGAATGGACTTTTAAAATTTCTGACCTATCTAGGAAACACAAAAAATATATATTGAAGTGTTTACGGTTTTGTTTAAAACACAATTTTTTCTGCTACAGTGGACATTATTATTTAGAAGTAAGAGGTATAGCTATGGGAGCCAGATTCGCTCCAATTATAGCTAACCTTTTTATGGCCCATTGGGAAGACGTAGAGATTCTTAGCCCTAGAATGTAAGAACTCAGCCTGAATAAAAGGTTTATAGATGATCTTATAATTATTTGGAAGGGGAATACATCATCATTTGATACATTTAAGGAAAAGATGGATGGGAACGATAAAAATTTTTTAAACTGACGTGCACCTTAAGCAATGAGTGTATTACCTTTATAGATTTGGAAATTTTTAAAGAGGGGGGACGCTTGTTTACAAGAAATCATTTTAAACCTACAGACAGGAACTCGTACCTACCGGTGGACAGTTGCCACCACAAGCCCTGGCTTATTAATATTCCGAAGGGCCAATTTATGAGGATATGCAGGAACTGTTCCAAAGAGGGAGATTTCTTCAAACAATCATAAATATTGACCAGTAGATTTAGGCTTCATGTACACGAGACGTTTTTACAACCTCTCCTGAACGATTTAACTTGACAAATAGCAATCCATGTTTAAAACGTCCATTTTGCCGCGTTTACATGTCTCGTTTAGCGACGTTTTGCCGTGTTTGCATTTAGAAGCGTTTAAAAAATATATATATGTTTATATATATTTATATGTGTATAGACTTTTTTCAAAATAGCCAAAAATGAAAAACGCCTGTAAACGAAACGCGGCTAAACGCGAGTTACCGCATTTAGCCACGTTTAGAAGCGTTTGGCGCTTGAAATGCCTCTAAACTCAGCTTTTGAACCCATTTTTTTGCGTTCCGAAAAAAATCCTCTAAACTCAACTGCCTAGAAACGACTATAAATGACCCTGTGTACATGTACTGATAAGATAACACAGAGGAGAGATCGGGGATCCTGTGTACATGTACTGATAAGATAACATAGGAGAGATCGGGGATCCTGTGTACATGTACTGATAAGATAACATAGAGGAGAGATCGGGGATCCTGTGTACATGTACTGATAAGATAACATAGGAGAGATCGGGGATCCTGTGTACATGTACTGATAAGATAACAGAGGAGAGATCGGGGATCCTGTGTACATGTACTGATAAGATAACATAGAGGAGAGATCGGGGATCCTGTGTACATGTACTGATAAGATAACATAGAGGAGAGATCGGGGATCCTGTGTACATGTACTGATAAGATAACATAGAGGAGAGATCGGGGATCCTGTGTACATGTACTGATAAGATAACATAGAGGAGAGATCGGGGATCCTGTGTACATGTACTGATAAGATAACACAGAGGAGAGATCGGGGATCCTGTGTACATGTACTGATAAGATAACAGAGGAGAGATCGGGGATCCTGTGTACATGTACTGATAAGATAACATAGAGAAGAGTTCAGGAGCAGTTGAAAAAAATGCCCAACTGCTCCTAAACGTCCATTTACCAGCAGCAGTGTACATGAGGCCTTATGCCGCGTACACACGACCGGACTTTCCGTTTACTGTTTGCTATATATATGCAGAGGATACTTGCATGATGGAGTCACCAGCTAACTTTTTTTTAGCCAAATTTGGGAAGATTTGGTGTTTTAACTGAGTGTCCCTAATAGTATTAATGCTATTTTGCCACTTCCTGTTACCTGTGTGAGACACGTGGTTGTGTTTAACGCAGCCGGCTATGTAAATTGAGCCTGGATAGAAAGGGAGGAGTCGTTGCACATTATGAGGGGTTAGTAGTGCATATAAACAGCAGTGAGACGTCCTGTCTCCACCCCTTACTAATGAAGGCACGCCCATTTGACGTAACGCATATAGGGGGAGGAGTCACAGTGGTTCCGTCATCCCGTGAGTATTGTGCTGTTCATTTCATCCTTAACCCGCACTGCTAAAGTGCTTCTTTTGTGGGTATATCGTATGTTGTTCCTACTTGGACAAATAAACCTTTGGCAAACAGAGAGCACTAGATTTGGTGTTTTTTTTATCCTATGTTGTACCGGAGTCACCTGAGGGAGGTCTAAGACTGGTTAAGCCAGTAAAGAGAGAGAGGGTGAAATGGAAGGATTAGGAGCTCCACGTCAGGCTGATTCATTCATTACCCCCAGAGGGGTTCTGCTTTATCTGACTTGCTGGTAAAACAGGGGTCAGATTTTAAGGTGAGCGGCTAGGATATCGAGGTGGAGGAGAGCACTAGCACTTTTAATTTGTTTTGCACTATTTGGTGAAGTCAATTTGGAAGGAACCGAATACTTTTTTTCATCACTTTGGACTTTCACGTTTATTATTTTATATGCAATTGAAATGATATAATTTTATGTGTCATTAGCGCAGCACCGTTCTATTTTATTTGATCAGCACTAGAAGCAATCTGGTGGAGGTGTAATGTTACACCCTGTTTTGCACTGAAATTGTATTTTTGGACATTGTATTTTGCACATTTTCTTGCAGGTAAAATTAGTTTAGTATTCATTTTATCATTTGCACACTTATATGATTGGCAGCGCAGCACTGTTTTGGTATTTAGTCAATCAATGTGGACACGTTTTGTGTGTTAGCAGGAGCCAGGTGGGGGTTATTTTGCAAATTTGCACATTTGTGGTTATTTTGCACATTTCTTTACAGGTTTATTAATATTTGTTGTCACCAATTTTATTTTTGCGCTGATAGAAACTCAGTTTATTATATATTATATTAATTTGTTGAAAAATCTGTATGATCAAATTACATAAAAAATATCAGAAATCCTACACCTAACATCATATAGACAAGGTTGTCTGGGGACAAAGACATAAAAACATAAAACAGAGCGTATGGCACCACCCAAGCATATAAGTATACCATTAAAGCACTATGAATGAGTGCAATTAGAGGTGGCCGTTCATCACCTGGCCAATGCCATCCCTACTGAAACATGGTGGTGGCAGCATCATGCTGTGGGGATGTTTTTCAGCAGCAGGAACTGGGAGACTAGTCAGGGTTGAGGAAAAGATGAATGCAGCAATGTACAGAGACATCCTTAATGAAAACCTGCTCCAGAGCGCTCTGGACCTCAGACTGATGCGAAGGTTTATCAACCAACAGGACAATGACCCTAAGCACACAGCCAAGATAACAAAGGAGTGGCTATGGGATGCACTGTAAATGACTACTCAAGCTCTCAGGAATTGTGGCCTGTCCAGACAGGCTTCTTAGCTGTGGTGCAAACCTGTATGATTTTTCCATCCTCACTGTCAAAAAGATGCACAATTTTTTTTCGCTAAATGCCTATTCAAGCTCTCAGTAATTGTGGCCTGTCCAAACAGACTTTTAAGCTGTGGTGTAAACCTGTGTGCTATTTCCATCGTTGGTGCCCCAAAAAAAGACAAGTACATATTGTTCCTACTGTTCAATTGCAGAACAGTTAAGTTTTTCAAACTTGTTGCTTAAAAACAATAAAAAACAAAATACAAAAAAACAAACAGACAAAAGCAAAACACAAAACAAATTTATATTTTAGGATGATCAATCCTCTCCACCTTGCATTTCAGCCAAGTAAAAACACATCATGCTGTGTGTCTGTACAATATTTCTGGCTCTTGAATGTAACATAATGAACTGAATTTTTTTTTGTATTTAAATAAAATATGCCTCATCTCTTCCTCTGACAACGTTACATGAGTCCCCATAATATTTAGAAAAGTGCATCAAAAAAGTACAGCACAGTCAAAATCAAATGAATAACAAAATGCAAATCAGGTTATATCATGTTGTGATAATCAAAACGTCTACAACAAAAATCCCATTTGTAAAATTTCACTGGTTCTGTAAATATAGTGACAGTCAATAGTTGTATCCAACGTGTTTGGTGCCCACCACCTTTAGGCAAAATTCCTGCTCACCTCCAATATCTGACCCCCCATAGAGTCAAAACAGCCTTAGTATCCTCCACTTAAGATGATACTGGATGGTACTGGAACACTCCCTCTGGTAGCTCCCCTGAATCTCAGTCCTCCACCTCTCACTCTCGGTGATCGTATGATATATCATAAAAACAGAAATGGAGAAACCATAGTGCTCTCTGCTACATAATATTTATTAAAAAGTAACTAGGGATAAAAACACTCACAAAAAGACTCATATCATCAGTTCACCACACTGATACAAATTGGTGAAATTACATCAGTGGCTACGGCTCCTCCCCCCTGTATGCATTACGCCCCCTTCATGAGCTTCTTCAGCAGGTGCTGAGGAGTCCAGGATTTTTGGCCTGTTTTTGGCCTGTTGGGAAGAGGCCAAGGATCGTCTGCTAGAAGTTTGAGTATGTTTGTGTAGCAGGTTCTCCAGGGCCAGTAGATACATAATAAACTAGTGAAGCTGATTTCTCCACAAAAGGAAAATATGTCCCTCACCTTTAGACACTAGCAAAGAGTGAAGATGTGAGCCTGTAACTCATGATGTATGAATAAGTAGCCTATGTTTGGAACTGTAAGATTAAAATAACTTTTACACATAGTAGAGGAAAGTGAAGATCTTGTCATTTTTGTCTGTATCCCGTTAGGGAAATTTGCCTTTATTTTCTGTCCAAAAGGATCAGCAAGAAGGAATAGGATATCACTCCAAAGCTTGGGGATATCTCCTCTTAGGTATTTGCAAGCAGAACAAACTTTCCCATCACAAGATTTTCCTTGTTCCTGGGAAATTTAAAAATGTTTCCATCACTTTTGGTACCAGAGACAATGGCCCAAGGACTAATAGGATGCACCTTGCCAGAGGTCTTACTGGCAGTGGTTCTAACCCTTCCACATCCTACCATCCTATCCAAACAAACAATAAAAATAATGATTTGTTTTCAATCTTTAGCTCACCCTTATCTCCGGCTGTTTTCTGGGTATCACATAAAGATGAAATTTATACTCCATGTAGTTCATGTCTTCTGGACAAACTACCTTGCCGTATAACAGAACCTTCCCTTTGTATGGAATATAATGTTTCCATACTATATAAGCTATAGCCAAAACAGCAAGAATGCCGGCATGTTGCCGGGTAAACTGGAATGGTCTAATTGATACGGGTTTTATTATATTACATTTTCCATCCTTGAAATTTCCACATCTAATTAGAGCGATGCCTCTTTTTAGACCTAGAGAATAAAAAATAAAAAATTAGAAAATTAGAAAATGTTTGTTCTGCTTCAATGAGAATAAACATTGTTTTCAGATATACATGTAAAAGATACCAGTCCAATGTTAAATAATTTTATCAATTAATGCGGCAGACATATTTTACCTACAGTGCCTTGAAAAAGTATTCACACCCCTTGACATTTTTCAAATTTTGTCAGGTTACAAACAAAGATGTAAATGTATTTTATTGGGATTTTATGTGATAGACCAACACAAAGTGGCACATAATTGTGGAAGGAAAATGATAAATGTTTTTCAGAATTTTTTACAAATAAATATGTGAAAAGGTGTGGGGGGCAGTTGTATAGCGCCCCACTGAGTCAATACTTTGTAGAACCACCTTTCACTGCAATTACAGCTGCAAGTCTTTTTGGGGATTTCTCTACAAGCTTTGCACATCTAGAAAGTAGGGATGAGCCGAACACCCCCCCCCCCCCGGTTCGGTTTGCGGCAGAACATTCGAACGGACCGAAAGTTCGCGCAAACTTTCGAACACCATTAAAGTCTATTAGACTCGAACGTCAAAAATCAAAAGTGTGGATTTTAAAGGTTTATATGAAAGTTATTGTCATGAAAAGTGTTTGGGGACCCGGGTCATGCCCCAGGGGACATGTATCAATGCAAAAAAAAAAGTTTTAAAAATGGCCGTTTTTTCGGGAGCAGTGACTTTAATAATGCTTAAAGTGAAAAAGTAAAAAGTAAAAGTGAAATATTCCATTAAATATCGTACCTGGGGTGTGTATATAGTATGCCTGTAAAGTGGCGCGTTTGTCCCATGTTTAGAACAGTCCCTGTACCAAATTTCTAAAGGAATAAAAGTAATTTAAAACTGCTTGCGGCTGTAATGTAATATCGGGACCCGGCAATATGGATGAAAATTATTGAGAAAAACGGCATGGGTCCCCCCCATCCCATTACCAGGCCCTTTGGGTCTTGTATGTATATTAAGGGGAACCCCGCATCCAAATTAAAAAAAGAAAAGGTGTGGGGCCCCCAGGCTCTATATATATACTCTGAACAGCAGTATAAAAGTGGTCCAAACAAGATAGGGACTGTAGGTTTATTCTCAAGTTGAATCCTTTGGAATTTGGAACATTTTGTAAGTGTAGCTCCAGCCAAAAAATCTATTTTTAACAAAGAAGGGGACACTCAGAGGAGTACAGACGAAAGGGCTGTGCACCCCAAAAGATGCATATGAAAAACGGAAGACCCCCTAACGGGGCTTTAATGCAGCCAATATTGCAATATGATACAATTCAAAATAGGGTAGATAATCAAGATGTTTTATTGATACAAAAATTAACTAATACATTCTGACATTTAAAAAGTCAGGACATGAACTGGAGTACAGAATTGGTAAAAAGCACTACCCATGACAGGGAGCAGTGTACAGTACAATCAACCATGGGCAACAGATATAGTAGCATAAAATCTAAGTTGTAGAACTCTGACGCATTTCGAAACCTAGTGGGTCATCTACAGAGGATAGGTGTGTGACAACTGTAGGGATGTAAACATGCATCAAAAAATCTTTCAAAACAAAACAAAACAAAACATTATATTTATATATGCATAAACAGATCAATATGTTACAGCATTACCAGTCACATTGCTCTTAGTGATTGTAGACGGCCATGGTATGAGGGAGTTGCCCTCTCGTGTGTCTCTAATTTCCCAGACGGTGGGCCAGTCCCATGGAGAGCAGGCATCGAGCATGCGTGCCTTGCTAGGGATCACACTTTGAATAACCCCCAGAATTTGGAGGAGAGGAGGGGCATGAACCGCACCTGCGATGAGGTAACAAAAAATACTAAATTAGGAGTTCAAGTAAGGAGGTTTTACCCCTAGGGCAATGAGGGGGAGTAACATATTACAATGGTTTTTAGGACATTGACAGGTACGGGTTGGGAGTGGGTCCATAATTACAGCATACAAAGAACAACGAGGAGGTAATTAGGGAATTCAAAGGTAAGGAATGAAACAAGAAGGAAGGAGGGGGTGGGGGAAAAAAAAAAAGAGGGGGGGGCGGGGGAAGGGGGAAAAAAGGAGGGCAGGAAAACCGTGAGGAGTCAAATGTGACTGGGGAAGAAGGATGAACTGGAAAGAAACCCAGAAAGGCCGTGCAACACAAACAAGGACCTAGACGGTGACAGAATATGTATGTATGTATATATAGACCGGCTCCCAACATGAACATATAAGGCCTGAAGAGTAGTGGGAATCGTTGTGTGTGCGTGATAGTGGGGTGCCAAAAAATCATTGAGTGTGAGGGAGGTCCAGCCGCAGGCCAGGAGGGAGGGGAGAAAAAGGAGAAAGGAAAAGCATGGGGGGTTGATAAGAAGCACCGGTAAAGTCGTGCTAGAGTGAAAGCAAAGAAAAGAAAGAAATGACGAGAGGCAAAAAGAACAAACGAGGCAATAGAAGACTGTACTGGGAAAGCTGTGATAGGTGAAATGTGAGTGAAGGCAAAACAAATGACCTTACGTGTAGGGCACAATCAATCAAAACGGATTGGACGAAATTCTGAAATGTTATAAGTGTATGAAAGTCAAATACTGATTAATACAGGTAAGGGAAGTGAAATAGGCATGATGTGAACCGCACATCAAAAAGGGGCAGTAGAGGAGTACGTAAGTTCTTACCAGTAGGTGTGTAAGGCTGCAGCACAAGGGCGTCCAGCGGGACCGATGAGTACCACTGAGCCGCCATGCCGCCACAGTAATTTATAAGAATACTAATTGCCCAAAAATATCTCAGGTGCAGGCATTTGTCCCCTCCCGTGTCTAATCCTCCAAGGGGGGAAGAGAGCGGCGCATAGTGACGCTCACTGTGTGATCCCCCCGGCGTTCCGGAGGAGTGTTCCTCCCGGATCCACCGTCACTTCCGCCGCAAGTGCGCAGGCGCCGTGACGTCACGCGCACTAGGTAGCGCGTGCGTAAGCACGGCGTCCGGAAGGGATCCGGAATGCCCCTGGCAGGGAGGGAGATAGCACCCAATCCAGATGCCGCCACCTAGTGGGTGCTTGGGGAGACGCAGGGCCCTTGCGTCCCCCCACCCTGCCAGGAAGGCATGCGTGACACGGTCCCACCCCCCAAAACAGGGCACGGCCAACCTGAAACGATAACCAAATGGTATCTCTACCTGGGAAAGGGAGAGAAGGGAGAGAGGGGGAAGTCCGTAAAAATTATTACCAGACCGTGGTTAAAGCTTCTTTTTTTTTTTTTTTTTTTTTTATAACCAGGAGTGCTTTATTGTAGAAAATAGCAATTACAATGTCATAAATCACATTTCGTTGTTCCAAAGTTACACTTATCACATTCTTGAGAGTGTTTCACATAGAGCATACATCGCAAGTACTTATCAAAAGGAGGAGAAAAACCATAAATATTATCAAGAGCAATACATACTGCATTTCATTATTCAAGGGCACATATTCCTGAGTATGAGGGAGAAGAATGTAGTTAAAGGGCTGGCGAGGGGGAAGGACTCATACGAATAATACCCCGAGAAGAGGGCGCGGGAGGGGGAGGGAGGGGGAGGCAACCAGGGGTAATGAAACGAGAGAGAATGGGGGGGCACCCAAAGGATCCCACCATTCCATTACTGTTGTTCCCCTATCTAAATTGACGTCCATGATGACCACACTTTGTCGAATTTCCAAGGACATCCACGATTGATGTACGTCAATTTATACAACGGGAGGGCAGCATTTACTTTCTTTTCCCATGTAGCTATATCTGGGGGGGCAGAAGAGGTCCATTTACACAATATTTCCTTCTTAGCATAAAAGAGCAGATATGAGATTAGCAATTTGCTATGGTGTGATCGCTGATCATCATCATGTATACCCAGTAGGGCCAATTCAGGCGTCACGGGAACATTTAGTTCAAGACGGACGTTTAGTTGGTCAAACACTTCTGTCCAAAAATTTGATAACACAGGGCACTCCCAGAACATATGCAGGTATGTGCCCGGGTGCGTCAAACATCTGGGACACTGTGGGTCTCTATCAGGGTATATTTTAGACATACGTATCGGGGTGAAGTAAACCCTGTGTAGGAATTTAGTTTGTATAAGTTTGTCACCTGCTGCTATAGCTAACTTGGGGGCCTGTTCGAGACTATCCTCCCAGTCTTCCCTTTCTAGTGATGGGATATCAGCTTTCCATTGCTCCCAGAGTCTATCCATTTTTGCGTTATCTATTGGAAGTAGGGTACCATATAAAGCCGAGAGTGGTTTCGTCAGATTTTCACAGGACAATAGATTCTCAACGGGGTCTAATTGTAGGATAGGCTGCGTGGGAAATTGTGCCCTGGCCGCGTGTCTTAGCTGAACATAGCGAAAGAACATCCACCCAGGCAAGTTATACCTCCTGGATAGTTGTGTGAATGACAACAAAGTACCCATAGGTATAACATCCTTTAAGGTTTTAATGCCGAATCTTGCCCAAACCTGAGGATCTGGTATTGATCTAAAGTGAGGCAAATTAGGGTTTCCCCAGAGAGGCTGGACCGGAGACCATTGCCCCACCTGGAGGAACCTTCGTCTAGCCGTATTCCAAACTTTTATCGTCGCCTTTGTTGGTGCAGGGAGTTCACTCTAGGCACCCACTCCTCTATACGCCATATTTTGTAGTTCCTGCAGTGAGCCTATCCAGGCTGCCTCCACACAAACCGCAGCGTTGGACCTACTCGCCGCAAACCACCAATATACAGTAACCAGCATAGCTGCCCAATAGTAAACCCTGAAATCCGGAAGGGCCAATCCCCCCAACTGTTTCGGTGCACGCAGTGTGGTCTTTGCCAGTCTTGGTGTAGAACTGTTCCATATAAAGGAAGTGATACATTTATCAATTTCTTGAAAAAAGGCCTGTGGTATCCAGATTGGGCTATTATGGAAAAAATAATTGAATTTGGGTAATATGATCATCTTTAAGATATTTATGCGACCCAATAAGTTCAATGGAAGTCCGGACCAAGACTGGCATTTCTCTCGCAGAAGCCGAAGCAAGGGGAGTAAGTTTAGATTATAAAATTGCCCAACCTCCCTAGAAACTTTCACCCCAAGGTACTTGAACTCACTAACCCATTGTAGTGGTGTGTGATTATGTAGGCCCTGGGACTGCCTGTCAAGGGAAAAGAGGACCGATTTATTCCAGTTGATACAGATGCCTGATAGTGTACCAAATTTGTTAAATACCCCTAGAGCAGCCGACAATGACGGGCCGGAGTCATTTAAATACAATAGCGCATCATCCGCATATAGGGATATTTTCTCCTCTAGCTGCCTAACCCTAAGACCCCTGATCTCCTGGGACTCCCGAATCAGAATTGCCAAGGGCTCCAGGGCCAAGGCAAACAAACTAGGGGACAGGGGGCATCCTTGACGGGTGCCCCTGTGCAGGGAAAATGGCTCCGATAGTCGGTCGTTTGTACGTACCCTAGCTTTGGGATCCCTATAGAGTAAATGCAGCCAGTGTATAAAGTTAGGACCAAATCCAAATTGCTGTAACACCCCCCAGAGATATGACCACTCCACAGAGTCGAACGCCTTTTTGGCGTCGAGGGAGGCAATCACCCGAGATCCTACTGTATCGTGACGAACCGACAAATTTAGGAAAAGACGTCTAAGGTTTATGTCGGTACCTTTGCCCGGCATAAACCCTGTCTGGTCCACATGCACCAGCGTGGAGATCACCGTCGACAAACGGCTAGCCAACATCTTTGCTAAAATCTTTGCATCAACATTAAGCAGAGATATTGGCCTGAAGGATGCACAGTCCTGTGGATCCTTTCCAGGCTTGGGTATTAATACTATAATAGCTTCCTCCATAGTCTCTGGGAGGGCTTCCGCTTTCGCCAGGCCAGAGAAGAGGGATTTTAATCTGGGGGCAGGCAATTCTGTGTGTTGTGAGTAGAACTCTGTAGGAAGGCCGTCTGCACCCGGAGTCTTTCCACACTGTAAACTACCAATAGCAGTCTGGACCTCCTCTAGGGAAAAATCCCCCTCCAATAAATTCCTGTGTTCCTCTGATAGGGAAGGGAATGGGATTGCATCTAGATATTCCTGCAATTCCAGTGGCGTGAACCTAGCTTTAGAGGTATATATTTCTTTAAAGAATTTCAAGAATTCGTCATTTATGTCCTCTGGAGAGGAGAGCAGCCGACCACTACCATTCCTAATACCGGCTATGTGTGTAAAGGCTGTGTGATTCCTTGCTAGCCAGGCCAACAACCACCCATTTTTATTTCCGTGCTCGAATATTTTTTGCTTTGTATATAACATAGATTTTTTAGTCTGTTCAATATTGTGCAGGGAAAGTTCTCGTAGGGTATTCTGCCATGTATGGTAAGTTGTGTCGTTGGGGGATTGAATATATGCTGCCTCATGTCTAGCGGCCCTCTCCTCCAAAGACTCCCGTACTCTAGAGGCCTCTCTCTGCAAGAAAGATATGCGGGCAATATATTCCCCCCTCATCTTAGATTTAAATGCATCCCACATCACATTTGGATTAGCAGATTCCCTGTTATCGTTCCAGTAATTGCATATACTTTCCGTCATCGGTTCCTGGACTCTATCATCTTTCGCCCAGAATCCGGACAGACGCCACAGCCTCATCCCGAGGGATTTTATTAGGGAGATTTTGAGGCAGATAGGGGCATGATCTGAGATGCCACGGGGCAAGTGTTCCACTGCCCTCACCCAACGCAGTGCCCCTGGCGACGCATAAACAAGGTCTATTCTGGAAAGCGCCCGGTATGAAGCAGAGTGACACGTGTATTCTCTTTTATCTGGGTGGAAGTGACGCCACACGTCGGTGAGCGCAAACGCGTCCGCCCAACCCCCCAAGGGTGCTGTGGCTCGGGGTGCCATGTGCAGTCTGTCCAGACTCTGACGGGGTCATATTAAAATCCCCAAAAACAAAAACATCTGATACATTAAATCCTATGACTGATTGCATAATGTCGTTCAGCACTTGTATCTCAGCAGGAGGAGGTAGATAAAGGCCCACCAGTACCAATCCCCAATCATACAATGAGGCGTTGATAATAACAAATCTGCCGCCCGGATCAGTTTTAACATCTACAATCTGTAGAGGGAGGGACCTGCGGACCAATATGCTCACACCCCTCGCATAGTTTGAATAGGTGGAATGATGATGAGTTCCCATCCATGCCCTCCTGAGTCCTAGGACTCTCTTGCCTATCAAGTGGGTCTCCTGAAGTATACATATGTGTGGATTGTACTTTTGCAGATATTTAAAAACCAGTGTCCTCTTAGTGACTGAATTTAAACCCCGGACATTCCAGGATATGATAGAGATTTCATCCATTCCCTCCCGTATGCAAATGTGTGAGCAGGATCCGCACGTCCCCCCCCCACCCCCAGCCACCCCCCCGAGATTTTTTGGTCCAAGGAGACCATGTATAAACTGTTTACATGCATATACTGTCTATGTGAATCAGCAACACTCCAACCACAATTAAGCAGCTCCTTAAAAGAACTTAGGTACTTAACAACTTTGAAGTTCTGCAACGGCAGATGTCCCCCCCCCCCCACCCCACATCCCCCTCAGGAACCGAGGATGCCTTATTCCCTGAACCCCCAACATCTGTACTTACAAGAGGGCGCGCACTTGTAGCGTGGAGTGTTACCTAGCTAGGCAACAGAGTTACTGGTTTATGTTGCATAAGATTTTTCTCCTGGGGATCCCCCAGGGGCACAAAACTTAGTTACAAAACGATCTTAAAAAAAAAGGAAATGATAAACTTAACAAATAATACTTAAGTGTATGTCGGACAAGGTAAAGGTTGCCAAACCAATAATCCCATGTACACCTGTCTTCTGAGAGTTACTATAAATCATCAGGCCCTAGACAGTCATTATGGGGGTCCACTCCCCTTCAACAGTCCATGACTGGATTCTAGATGCTCAGGTGACTCTTGTTGGTTTGACAAGATTGCGGTACCGAGCAGGGGACCCATGTCATATAGTTCCTCTAGTCGGCAGTGTTACTGTAGTTCTAGAATGATCCACATTGTACCATCGCCATCCCTTGCATAGCACTCAATCCTGCCATTACAAATTCACACACGAGTTTATCCCCGCATATGGGACATCCGGAACTATAATTGTCTCCAATTCGTTGTTACTGGCCAAAGTCATGTTCAGTAGTAGGAATGGCAAGCTACAGTTACATAGGCTCTAGCAATTGTATTGTGGGGAACGTCCCGGTCGCCTTCCTTGCGCAGCATTGTGTAAGTATAAGGAGCAAAGCTGTAAGGATGTGTGGGACCAAATTGTATCACTAGTGATCTCCATCTAGTTAGCAACGGAATGTTCAAGCATTGATATCAACTTTCAGAACGAGGAGAAAAAAAAAAAAAAAAAAAAAGAATAAACTAAAAGGAAAAAGAACAAAAAGTCCCCCCCCCCCCCGCACATTTGGACTGCACATACACTCAGCAAGTGATTTTAAAGCTTTGCTTGGCGATGCAGAAATATGAATTCCCGCCATGCGGCAACCTTTTGAGGGGGGCGGTACAGAGTTGACACCCGTCCCCGTCTGTGCTTTCCAAGTCTATGTTCAGAAACCGGGCCTGTGATCTGCAGCTGCAGATTCTCCGGTAGCAGGCCTGCCCGGGGAACTCTCCATGGACAATCCCTGTGCAGCATAATGCATGGGGAGGGATCCAATATTGTGAGCATACATATAGACAGTCACACTGAGCACAAATCCCGAACAGGTCAAATATAAAGTGAGTGATGGCATACTCAGAAATAAAAAGAAAAACGAAAAAAGTTAGATAACAGAAAAATAGGGAAGGCCCTTGCATTGATGTTGTAACTCACGTGAGCCTATGGTAGTAATCTTGAAAGTGATGGTTAGCGGTGCGGAGGTAGGGATTCCAGCCACGCGGCAGCGTCACGAGGAGTGGTAAAGAATTTAACTGCTTCACCGTCTTGAATCCTCAGCTTGGCCGGGAATAAAATACTATACTTGATGTTACGTGCCCGTAGCCCCATTTTGATCTGGTCAAAGGACCTGCGCATTTTCTGTGTTTCCATCGAAAAGTCGGGGAAAAACATCAGGGTTGTATTATGGTATTTCAGCTCACCCACTCTACGAGCCGCACGGAGTATCTCATCTCGATCTCTGAAGTTGAGCAGCCGAAAGATTAGGGTGCGAGGGTGAGATCCTGGTGGTCCCGGGACTGGAGGGATCCTGTGAGCACGCTCCACCGTAAAGTATGGCGAGAACTGCGCCGCTGGCAGCAGCTCTCTTAGTACCTCTTCCATAAAGATCGTGGGGTTCTTCCCCTCTGCTCCCTCCGGCATACCCACAAGGCGGAGGTTGTTCCTCCTGTTCCTATTCTCCACGTCGTCGACCTTGTATTCCAGCGCTCTGACCTTCGTTTGTAGGGTGCGGATCGACGCTGTATGTTCCGAGACCGTGTCCTCCGTGAGCCCCACTCGTTGCTCCGCTTCCGACACCCGTGCACGGAGTTTGTCGAAGTCCTGCCGAATGAGGCTGACATCGAGTTGTACTGCCTCAATTTTATTAGTCAGGGCGGTTTGGCATGTGGCTATCGCGGCCATTACCTCCTGGAAGCCGAGTCGTTGTACGTCCGACTGCTCCTCCATGTCCGTCTGTGACGCCATGTTTCTTGCACTGCCAGGGGAGGTATGCACGTGGGGAGACACTTGAGTAGTTGTTTCCCCCTCACCCGGTGGAAATCGAAGTTTCTTTCCTCTGTATCTGGTTTTGTATGGCATCCGGAATCGTTCTGGCTATTTTGTAGTGAGAAGAAAGGCCAGGAGAACGGATATATAGACGGATCTCCAGCAGAGCTCTAAAACCTGCTTCCTCTCAGGTCGCCATCTTGGCCACGCCCGTGGTTAAAGCTTCTAAGTATAAAATATAGAAGATCATAGCATATATAGTCTACACAGAACCACTGCCAAGATGTAGTTGATTGAATTGCTAATAAAACATAACGTAGTAAATCTTATTTGAAAGAAACTGTGAACTGTCTTTCCTATGAAGCGGTATCCCTATAGGGTCTACATAATTTCTACTACAAGGATGTTTCATAAACATCTATTTTTAAGCTTTTTGGATAACATAGGGAAGGGTTATCACCCCTGTAACATTTGTTTTGCTGTCTGTGCCCCTGTTGAGAAGATTTCACCTCACTTTCTGTCTCAATGACAATTGGATTTTGAAAATTTGGGGCTTTTAGAGAAACAAGGATTGGTGATAAAGCATCAGTGGAGACACCTTTTTCCCATATTAACTCTTTACAGGAGAGAATTTCCCTTCCTAGGGGTAGATTTCCCCTCACTTCCTGTTGTCTCCCTCCGTTTGTAAGTAGGAGTCGATTGTAAGTCGGATGTTTGAAAGTAGGGGACCGCCTGTATATACTATACGGCCTGCCCTATATACTGAAAATTGGGCCTTAGGTGTTGGTGGTACCAGAACACTGTAGGCCCTCACAGTTACTCTTGGTGGGTGCTGGAACGGGCCCTGCTGTGAAATATTATATCAAGAATTGTAATCACATGCCCCTGTTCAACAGGGGCAGAAAAATTAGGCCTTAGGCAGTGGTGGTGGTGGTGGCACAACACTGTAAAGCCTCACAGATACTCTTGTTGAGCGCAGGAATGGCCCTGCTGAGAAATATTAGATCAAAAATTGTAATTATGCGCCCCTGTTAAACAGGGGCAGGAAAATTGGGCCTTAGGTGGTGGCGGCACAACACTGTAAAGCCTCACAGATACTCTTGTTGAGCGCAGGAACGGGCCCTGCTGAGAAATATTTGATCAAAAATTGTAATAACACGCCCCTGTTAAACGGGTTCAGAAAAATTGGGCCTTAGGCAGTGGTGCTGGTGCCACAACACTGCAACCCCTCACAGATACTCTAATTGAGCGCAGGAACGAGCCCTGCTGCAAAATATTACAGCAAAAATTGTAATTACAGGCCCCTGTTAAACAGGGGTAGAAAAATTGGGCCTTAGCCACTGGTGGTGGTGCCCAAAAACAAAAATGTTCTTACAAGCTATCAACATGAACATTGAGGAGGAATAGGATAGTCACTCAGCATAACAGGATAGTCACCCAGCATCAGCATAGGCAGTCTTCAAGGGATCTCACATTCATAGTAAAATTAATCAGTTACATCAGCATCAGGTGCTTGGTAGCTGGTGATCCAAGACCGATTCATTTTTATGAAGGTGAGCCGATCAGCTGAGTCTGTGGACAGGCGCACTCTGTGATCGGTTACAAAGCCTCCAGCAGCACTGAATGTGCATTCAGATAGAACGCTGGATGCAGGACAGGCCAGTAGCTCAATTGCATACTGTGCAAGCTCTGGCCACTGATCCATCCTCAAGACCCAGTAACCCAGTGGATTTTCGGTTGGAAAGGTCTCCAAGTCTGATCTTGCCCCTAGGTATTCCTGCACCATGAAAATCAGATGCTGGCGATGGTTGCTGGAACCGATCAGACCTTGGGGCTGCGGATGAAAAAATTGTCTGAACGCATCAGTCAGATGGCCACCTTCTCCACCTCTCCTTCTGTGACTGACTGAAGCCTCAGCAACACGTTGTCCAGGAAAAGGAAATTTTAACCTCCCAGGCTCTGGAAATGCATTGCACAAACCTTTCTGCAAGGCTTCCCGAAGATGTTTCATCCTCTGCTCCCTCTGTGAAGGCTGGATAAGTTCTTCAACCTTACCCTTGTAAGGGTACCCTGTCCTGCATCCTTCCCAGCTGCCAGCAGAGTTACCCAGTGCGCCGTGAAAGAAAGGTAACGTCCCTGTCAATGCCTGCTGGACCATGAGTCATCGGTAATATGCACCTTACCGCTGACCGCCCTGTCCAACAAGGCCAGGACATTGCCTTCCACATTCCGGTAGAGAGCCCTCCGAGAAAAAAAATGGCGTTTGGGATTCCACAAATTCGCAAAAGGGGGCAGAGTCTACCAGCTGAAAAGGCAGCAGTTGGAGTGCTAGCAATTTAGCAATTCAGACGCTGCGCATGTGGATGGCTGGGATCAAATTTCTTTTGATGGTTTAGCAAATGGGGTAGGGAAATTTGCCTGCTACAATCGGATTTAGGTGTACCGCTAGCAGATTGACCGCAAGTGCTTGGGGCACCTAATTCTACACCTTCATTGCTCTCAGTGCAGGTTTCTGAGAGGACTGAAGGTATAGTGGGGTTGGAGATCCCAGCTGATGAGGAGCAAGGAGAGGTCCGCCTTGTTCTTTGGTGTGGGTCTTTTAAGTACTGTTGCCAACGGACTGCATGGGAGCTCTACATATGTCTGGTCAAGCATGTGGTGCCCAAGCGGCTGCTGTTTTGGCCACGCTTGAGACATATGTTGCAAACAGCAATGGTGCGATCTGCTGCACATGTCTCAAAAAAGGCCCACGCCAAAGAACTTTTGAAAAAATGCACAGAGTCAGCAGCGCCCTGCACACGCGGAACTCCGCGGTGTGATGCAGTCAGTTGGCTGCCCTTAAGCTGGCCCCTGGAGGGCATCCTGCCTTGTTGGAGATGTGCCTCCTCCTCCTTCTCTCTTCAATCAGGCACCCACGTAGAGTCAGTGACCTCATCATCCCCTCCCTCCTCACCACTGGAGCAAATCTGGCGGTATGCTGCAGCTGGGGGACATGACTGCCAGTTTCCTGTCCTTCTTGGGAACCCCCTCTCTCTGGGCTCACGTTAATGCCTTCATCCTCAACCTGGGTACCATCATCGGAGCCTTCAAAATGCTGTTGAACAGTTCAGGGGACATGCATGATGGTGGGGCTAGGGAAGGAGTGACTGATGACATGGAATAGGCCGCTTTGGCAGCTGCATTGGCAGCCACTCTGAGCCTGGGGGACAGAGGATGAGGAGGATGAGGACGGCTTTGTGATCCACCCTACCAACTCTTCTGCATGTTGTGGCTCAACACGGCCAGCTGTCAAAAAAAAGGACAATCGTGCTCCACGGCCACATGCTGAGGATGCACCGTGTCCACGACCAGCACTGTTGGCTGTAGACACAGAGGCTGCTTGCCCTCTTTTAGTGGCCTGTGAGCATCTGCCTCTCCTTGGTGGCCTTCCAGACATACTGTAAAATTAGATTAGCAAAACACCGCCTGAAGTTTACTAGAAAAAGTACACCAGGAATGGCCTGCAGTCAGGTATAGGCTTGGCTACACTAGAATGCAGTGGATATATTATTATTATTATTCACGATTTATATAGCGCCAACACTTTACGCAGCCCTTTACAATGTATAGGGGGGACAACACAATTACAGTACAGTTCAATACAAGAGGTACAGGAGGGCCCTGCTCATAGAGTTACATTCTAAAGGGAGGGGGTGGTGGTACAAAAGGCAAAAGGCTGCAGAGAATGATTTGATGGGGGTGGCTCGGGGACAGTTGTTAGGTGGGTGTGGGATAGGCTTCCCTGAATAAATACAGGGATATACTGTATATATGTAGGAGACAGTATATATATTTTGTGCACTGCAGATCACTGAATCACCTGCCTTGCCTGCCTGCAAGTGTATTTGAATATGTACACCAGGAATGGCCTGCAGTCAGGTATAGGCTTGGCTACACTAGAATGCAGTGGATATATATGTAGGAGACAGTATATATATTTTATGCACTGCAGATCACTGAATTACCTGCCTGGCCTGCCTGCCTGAAAGTATATTTAAATACGTACACCAGGAATGGCCTGTAGTCAGGTATAGGCTTGGCTACACTAGAATAGGGATGAGCCAAACACCCCCCGGTTCGGTTCACACCAGAACCTGCGAACGGACCGAAAGTTAGCGTGTACTTTAGAACCCCATTAAAGTTTATGGGACTCGAACTTTCAAAATCAAAAGTGCTAATTTTTAAGGCTAATATGCATGGTATTGTCCTAAAAAGGGTTTGGGGACCCGGGTCCTGCCCCAGGGGACATGTATCAATGCAAAAAAAAGTTTCAAAAATGGCAGTTTTTTCGGGAGCAGTGATTTTAATGATGCTTAAAGTGAAAAAAAAAGTGAAATATTCCTTTAAATATCGTACCTGGGGGTGTCTATAGTATGCCTGTAAAGTGGCGTGTGTTTCCTGTGTTTAGAACAGTCCCTGCACAAAATGACATTTTTAAAGGAATAAAAGTCATTTAAAACTGCTTGCGGCTTTAATGTAATGTCGGGTCCCGGCAATATGGATGAAAATCAGTGAGACAAACGGCATGGGTACCCCCACCCCATCCATTACCAGGCCCTTTATCCTCTGTATGGATATTAAGGGGAACCCCGCACCCAAATTAAAAAAAGGAAAGGCGTAGGGCCCCCAGGCCCTATATACTCTGAACAGCAGTATACAGGCGGTGCAAACAAGACAGGGACTATAAGTTAGTTAAGTAGAAGTTTGTAATTTTGAACTGGTACATTTTTAAAGTGTAGCTCCAGCCAAATATGATATTTTTAAGCTTTTTGGAAAACATAGGGAAGGGTTATCACCCCTGTAACATTTGTTTTGCTGTCTGCACCTCTTCAGAAGATTTCACCTCACTTTCTGTCCCAATGCCAAATGTTTTTTGAATATTTGGGATTTTTAGTGAAACAAGGATTGGTGATAAAGCATCAGTGGAGAGGAGACATGTTTTTCCCATATTAACTCTTACAGGAGAGAATTTCCCTTCCTAGGGGTAGATTTCATCTCTTGTTGTCTCGTTCCGTTTGCAAGTAGGAGTCGTTTGTAAGTTGGATGTTTGAAAGTAGGGGCCTGCCCTATATACGCTGCAGAAATTGGGGCCTTAGGTGTTGGTGTTGCCACAACACTGTAAGCCCTCACAGTTACTCTTGGTAGGCGCAGGAACGGGCCCTGCTGTAAAATATTAGATCAAGAATTGTAATTACATGCCATTGTTGAACAGGGGCAGAAAAATTGGGCCTTTGGTGGTAGTGGTGGTGCCACAACATTGTAAGTACTCACAGTTACTCTTGATGGGCACTAGAACGGGCCCTGCTGTGAAATATTATATCAAGAATTGTAATTACATGTCCCTGTTGAACAGGGGTAGAAAAATTGGGCCTTAGGCACTGGTGCCACAACACTACAACCCCTCACAGATGCTATGGTTGGAGCGCAGAAATGAGCCCTGCTGCAAAGTATTGCATCAAAAATTGTAATTATACGCCCCTGTTAAACAGGGGCTGAAAATTTGGGCCTTGGGCACTGGTGCCACAACACTGCAACCCCTCATAGATACTCTAGTTGGAGGGCAGGAATGACCCCTGGTGCAAAGTATTGCATCAGAAATTGTAATTACACTCCCCTGTTAAACAGGGGCTGAAAAATTGGGACTTGGGCACTGGTGCTGGTGCCAAAACAATGCAACACCTCACAGATACTCTAGTTGGAGCGCAGGAATGAGCCCTGCTGCAAAGTATTGCATCAAAAATTGTAATTACACGCCCCTGTTAAACAGGGGCAGAAAACTTGCCACAACACTGCAACCCCTCACAGATCCTATAGTTGGAGCGCAGGAATGAGCCTGGTGCAAAGTATTGCATCAAAAATTTTAATTATACGCCCCTGTTAAACAGGGGCAGAAAAATTGGGCCTTGGGCACTGGTGCCACAACACTGCAACCCCTCACAGATACTCTAGTTGGAGCTCAGGAATGAGCCCTGGTGGGCCTTGGCCACTGGTGGCGGTGCCCAGAACCAAAAATGTTCTTACAAGCTATCAGCATGAAAATTGAGGAGGAAGAGGATTGTCACTCAGCATAACAGGATAGTCACTCAGCATCAGCATAGGCAGTCTTGAAGGGATCTCACATTAAAAAAAAAATCAATCGGTTACATCAGCATCAGGTGCTTGGTAGCTGGTGATCCAAGACTGATTAATTTTTATAAAGGTCAGCCGATCGACCGATTCGGTGGAGAGGCGCACCCTGTGTTGGGTTACAAAGTCTCCAGCAGCACTGAAGGTGCGTTCCGAAAGAACGCTGGATGCAGGACAGGCCAGTAGCTCAATTGCATACTGTGCAAGCTCGGGCCACTGATCCATCCTCAAGACCCAGTAACCCAGAGGATTTTCGGTGGGAAAGGTGACCAAGGCTGATCTTGCCCCTAGGTAATCCTGCACCATGTGAATCAGACGCTGGCAATGGTTGCTGGAACCGATCAGACCTTGGGGCTGCAGACTAAAAAATTGTCTGAACGCATTGGTCAGACGGCCACCTTCTCCACCGCTCCTTCTGTGACTGACTGAAGCCTCAGCAACACGTTGTCCAGGAGGACCAGGAAATTGTAACCTCCCAAGCTCTGGAAACGCGTTGCACAAACCTTTCTGCAAGGCCTCCCGAAGATGTTTCATCCTCTGCTCCCTCTGCGACGGCAAGATAAGGTCCGCAACCTTACCCTTGTAACGTGGATCAAGGAGGGTTGCCAGCCAGTAATCATCCCTCCCCTTGATACCAAGAATACGAGGATTCTTCTGCAGGCTTTGCAGGATCAGGGAGGCCATGCAGCGTAGGTTTGCTGAGGCATTCGGTCCAGAGTCCTCTGGGTCACTAAGGACGACATGATCCTCAGCCACCTCCTCCCAGCCACGTACAAGTCCATGGGTTTCTTCGGACTGTAAATGATACCTTGAAGACTGCTGCTGATCGCCAGGCTCCACCTCCATGCTGACACAATCCTCCTCCTCTTCCTGTGTGATCGGCGGGCACGCAGGAACACTGTCTGGATAAAGGGGGCCTTGAGAGGTAAGGAAGTTCTCCTCTTCCTCCCTCTATTCTACCTCGAGTGCCCTGTCCATTATTCCACGCAGCGTGTGCTCCATCAGGTGGACAAGAGGGACAGTGTCACTGATGCATGCACTGTCACTGCTCACCATCCTCGTGGCCTCCTCAAATGGTGACAGGACAGTGCATGCATCCCCGATCATAGCCCACTGGCGTGGGAAAAAAAAAACCAAGGTCCCCTGACCCTGTCCTGGTGCCATAGTCGCATAGGTACTCATTGATGGCCCTCTGCTGCGTGTGCAGCTGCTGCAGCATGGCCAACATTGAGTTCCACCTGGTGGGCATGTCACAGATTAGGCGGTTCTTGGGCAGGTTAAATTCCTTTTGGAGGTCAGCCAGCCGAGCACTGGTATTATATGACCTGCGGAAACACACACAGACTTTCCTGGCCTGCCTCAGGACATCCTGTAAGCCCGGGTACCTGCACAAGAACCGCTGCACCACCAAGTTAAGGACGTGAGCCAAACAGAGCACATGGGTCAGTGGTCCCTGTCGGAGGGCGGAGAGGAGGTTGGTGCCATTGTCGCAAACCATACCTGGCTTAAGCTGGCGTGGCGTCAACCACCTTTGAACCTGCCCCTGCAGAGCTGACAGAATCTCTGCCCCAGTGTGGCTCCTGTCCCCCAAGCACACCAGCTCAAGCACCGCATGGCATCTTTTTGTCTGCGTGCTTGCGTAGCCCCTTGAACGCCTACGGAGCACCACTGGTTCCGAGGACAAATCAGCACAGGAAGAGGCCATAGAGGAAGAAGAAGAGGAGGGGGTTGAGAAGAGGTGTGGCAGAATCACCACTAGTAGAATTTTGGAGGCATGGTGGCGGAACAACCTCTAACACTACTGCACCCTGTCCTGCATCCTTCCCAGCTGCCAGAAGAGTCACCCAGTGCGTGGTGAAAAATAGGTAACGTCCCTGTCCATGCCTGCTGGACCATGAGTCAGCGGTAATATGCACCTTACCGCTGACCGCCCTGTCCAGGGAGGCCAAGACATTGCCTTCAACATGCCGGTAGAGAGCCGTAATCGCCTTCCGTGAGAGAAAGTGGCATTTGGGAACCTGCCACTGAGGAACCGCACATTCCACAAACTCAGGGAAGGGGGCAGAGTCTACCAACTGAAAAGGCAGCAGTTGAAGTGGTAGCAATTTAGCAAAGCTAGCATTCAACCGCTTGGCATGTGGATGGCTGGGAGCGAACTTCTTTCAGCGGTGCAGCAGCTGGGGCAGGGAAATTTGTCTGGTACAATCTGACGTCGGTGTACCGATAGCATATTGCCCGCAAGTACTTGGCTGTGACACACCTAATTCTACACCTTCAATCCTCTCAGTGCAGGTTTCAGAGAGAACTGCAGGTATAGTGGGGTTGGAGATCCCAGCTGATGAGGAGCAAGGAAAGGTCCGCTTTGTTCTTTGGTGTGGGTCTTTTAGGTACGTTTGCCAACAAACTGCATGGCAGGTCGACATATGTCTGATCAAGCATGTGGTGCCCAAGCGGGTGATGTTTTGGCAACGCGAGATACGCTTGAGATATATGTTGCAAATAGCAGCGGTGGGATCTGATGCACTCGTCTCAAAAAAGGCCCACACCAAAGAACTTTTGGAATAACGCGCAGAGACAGCAGCGCCCTGCACACGCGGAGCTCTGCGGTGTGATGCAGTTGGTGTGCTGCCCTTCAGCTGGCCACTGGAGGGCATCCTGCCTCGTTGGAGATGTACCTCCTCCTCCTCTTCTCTCCCATCAGGCACCCACGTGGAGTCAGTGACCTCATCATCCCCTCCCTCCCCATCACTGGAGCAAAGCTGGCAGTATGCTGCAGCTGGGGGAACATGACTGCCAGATTGCTGTCCTTCTTGGGCACCCCCTCTCACGTTACTTCCTTCCTCTAGCTGGGTACCATCATCAGAGCCTTCAAAACACTGGGCATCCTCCTGGAGCATGTACCCAACACTGTGGTCAAACAGTTCGGGGGACTCCTCAGGATTACATGGTGGGGCTAGGGAAGGAGTGACTGATGCCATTGAGCCAAGGGAAGAGGCTGCATTGGCAGCTGGTTTCCCAGACAAAGTACTCTGAGCCTGGGTGAGAGAGGATGAGGATGGCTTGGTCATCCACTCTACCAAGTTTTCCACATGTTGCAGCTCAACACGGCCAGCTGCTGAAAAAAAGGACAAGCGTGTCCCACGGCCACGTGCTGATGAGGATGCACCGTGTCCACGACCAGCGCTGTTGACTCTAAACACAGAGCCTGCTTGCCCTCTTTTATTGGCTTGTGACTGTCTACCTTGTTGGCCTTCCAGACATACTAATGACCTGCAGTGAGATGTAGCTGCACAAAGCTGGGATGTATATATATACTGATACTGCAGCTAGCAGAATCAACTGCCTGTAGTATTATTAGTATGAGAACACCAATTTTCTTCAGGTAGCTTTAGGTGCACACTGCAGCTGCCTGCCTGTGGTATTAATAGGATCAGAACAACAGCAATTGTCTTCAGGTAGCTTTAGGTGCACACTGTGCAGAGGACGCAGTACACTAACTGTAAATACTGCAGCCGCCTGCCTGTGGTATTAATAGGATCAGAAGAACACCACCAATTTTCTTCAGGTAGCTTTAGGTGCACACTGTGCAGAGGACACAGTACACTAACTGTAAATACTGTAGCTGCCTGCCTGTGCTATTAATATGATCAGAACAACAAATTATCTTCAGGTAGCTTTAAGTGCACACTGTGCACAGGACACAGTACACTAACTGTAAATACTGCAGCTGCCTGCTTGTGGTACTAATAGGATCAGAAGAACACCACCAATTGTCTTCAGGTAGCTTTAGGTGCACACTGTGCAGAGGACACAGTACACTAACTGTAAATACTGTAGCTGCCTGCCTGTGGTATTAATAGGATCAGAACAACAGCAATTGTCTTCAGGTAGCTTTAGGTGCACTCTGTGCAGAGGGCACAGTACACTAACTGTAAATACTGCAGCTGCCTGCGGTACTAATAGGATCAGAAGAACACCACCAATTTTCTTCAGGTAGCTTTAGGTGTACACTGTGCAGAGGACGCACTACACTAACTGTAAATACTGCAGCTGCCTGCGGTACTAATAGGATCAGAAGAACACCACCAGTTTTCTTCAGGTAGCTTTAGGTGCACACTGTGCAGAGGATGCACTACACTAACTGTAAATACTGCAGCTGCCTGTGGTACTAATAGGATCAGAAGAACACCACCAATTTTCTTCAGGTAGCTTTAGGTGCACACTGTGCAGAGGACGCACTACACTAACTGTAAATACTGCAGCTGCCTGCCTGTGGTACTAATAGGATCAGAAGAACACCACCAATTTTCTTCAGGTAGCTTTAGGTGCACACTGTGCAGAGGACGCACTACACTAACTGTAAATACTGCAGCTGCCTGTGGCACTAATAGGATCAGAAGAACACCACCAATTTTCTTCAGGTAGCTTTAGGTGCACACTGTGCAGAGTACACAGTACACTAACTGTAAATACTGTAGCTGCCTGCCTGTGCTATTAATATGATCAGAACAACAAATTATCTTCAGGTAGCTTTAAGTGCACACTGTTCAGAGGACACAGTACACTAACTGTAAATACTGCAGCTGCCTGCCTGTGGTACTAATAGGATCAGAAGAACACCAGCAATTGTCTTCAGGTAGCTTTAGGTGCACACTATGCCGAGGACGCAGTACACTAACTGTAAATACTGCAGCTGCCTGCTTGTACTAATAGGATCAGAAGAACACCACCAATTGTCTTCAGGTAGCTTTAGGTGCACACTGTGCAGGGGACACAGTACACTAACTGTAAATACTGTAGCTGCCTGCCTGTGGTATTAATAGGATCAGAACAATAGCAATTGTCTTCAGGTAGCTTTAGGTGCACACTGTGCAGAGGGCACAGTACACTAACTGTAAATACTGCAGCTGCCTGCCTGTGGTATTAATAGGATCATAACAACAGCAATTGTCTTCAGGTAGCTTTAGGTGCACACTGTGCAGAGGATGCACTACACCAACTGTAAATACTGCAGCTGCCTGCGGTACTAATAGGATCAGAAGAACACCACCAATTTTCTTCAGGTAGCTTTAGGTGCACACTGTGCAGAGGACGCACTACACTAACTGTAAATACTGCAGCTGCCTGCGGTACGAATAGGATCAGAACACCACCAGTTTTCTTCAGGTAGCTTTAGGTGCACACTGTGTAGAGGATGCACTACACTAACTGTAAATACTGCAGCTGCCTGTGGTACAAATAGGATCAGAAGAACACCACCAATTTTCTTCAGGTAGCTTTAGGTGCACACTGTGCAGAGGACGCAGTACACTAACTGTAAATACTGCAGCTGCCTGCCTGTGGTACTAATAGGATCAGAAGAACACCAGCAATTGTCTTCAGGTAGCTTTAGGTGCACACTGTGTAGAGGACACAGTACACTAATTGTAAATACTGCAGCTGCCTGCCTGTGGTATTAATAGGATCAGAACAACAGCAATTGTCTTCAGGTAGCTTTAGGTGCACACTATGCCGAGGATGCAGTACACTAACTGTAAATACTGCAGCTGCCTGCCTGTGGTACTAATAGGATCAGAAGAACACCACCAATTGTCTTCAGGTAGCTTTAGGTGCACACTGTGCAGAGGACACAGTACACTAACTGTAAATACTGCAGCTGCCTGCCTGTGGTATTAATAGGATCAGAACAACAGCAATTGTCCTCAGGTAGCTTTAGGTGCACACTGTGCAGAGGACACACTACACTAACTGTAAATACTGCAGCTGCCTGCGGTACTAATAGGATCAGAAGAACACCACCAATTTTCTTCAGGTAACTTTAGGTGCACACTGTGCAGAGGACACAGTACACTAACTGTAAATACTGCAGCTGCCTGCCTGTGGTATTAATAGGATCAAAACAACAGCAATTGTCCTCAGGTAGCTTTAGGTGCACACTGTGCAGAGGACACAGTACACTAATGCTGCGTACACACGAGCGGACTTTACGGCAGACTTTGCCCGGCGGACTTTGACGGACTTTACGACGGACTTTCGGAATGAACGGACTTGCCTACACACAATCAAAGTCCGACGAATGCGTACGTGATGACGTACGACCGGACTAAAACAAGGAAGTTCATAGCCAGTAGCCAATAGCTGCCCTAGCGTGGCTTTTTGTCCGTCGAACTAGCATACAGACGAGCGGACTTTTCGACTGGACTCGAGTCCGTCGGATAGATTTGAAACATGTTTCAAATCTAAGTCCGTCCAACTTTTGAGAAAACAAAGTTCGCTAGAGCCCACACACGATCGAATTGTCCGACGAAATCCGGTACGCCGGACCAAGTCTGCCGTTAAGTCCGCTCGTGTGTACGCAGCATAACTGTAAATACTGCAGCTGCCTGCCTGTGGTATTAATAGGATCAAAACAACAGCAATTGTCTTCAGGTAGCTTTAGGTGCACACTGTGCAGAGGACACAGTACACTAACCGTAAATACTGCAGCTGCCTGCTTGTGGTACTAATAGGATCAGAAGAACACCACCAATTGTCTTCAGGTAGCTTTAGGTGCACACTGTGCAGAGGACACAGTACACCAACTGTAAATACTGTAGCTGCCTGCCTGTGGTATTAATAGGTTTAGAACAACAGCAATTGTCTTCAGGTAGCTTTAGGTGCACACTGTGCAGAGGACACACTACACTAACTGTAAATACTGCAGCTGTCTGCGGTACTAATAGGATCAGAAGAACACCACCAATTTTCTTCAGGTAGCTTTAGGTGCAATTGTGCAGAGGACGCACTACACTAACTGTAAATACTGCAGCTGCCTGCGGTACTAATAGGATCAGAAGAACACCACCAATTTTCTTCAGGTAGCTTTAGGTGCACACTGTGCAGAGGACGCACTACACTAACTGTAAATACTGCATCTGTCTGCCTGTGGTACTAATAGGATCAGAAGAACACCAGCAATTTTCTTCAGGTAGCTGTAAATACACCTGCCTTCCTGTCAGTAGGAAGAGAATAACAGGAACGAATCTAGCTAAACTGAATACAGTGTATATATATATGTATATATATATATATATATATATATATATACACACACACACACACACACACCACCTAGGATGTATTATATATATATATATATATATATATATATATATATATATATATATATATATATATATATATATATATATATATATATATATACACATATATACACACACACACACAATACACTGTAAGTGCAGCTAACTGACTAGCCTGCCTACTCTATCTAACTTAAATGACACTGTCTCTCTCTCTCTCTCAACGCCTGAACACACTACACAGGGCCGATTTGCAGGCGGCCTTAAATAGTGTGGGGCGTGTACTAAGCCACCCTGGCTTTGGCCAATTACGGCTCTCTGTACAGATGGCGCTGTGATTGGCCAAGCATGCGGGTCATAGTGCATGCTTGGCCAATCATCAGCCAGCAATGCACTGCGATGCCACTGTGAATTATGGGCTGTGACGCGCCACTCGAATTTGGCGCGAACGGCCCATATCATTCGCAATTCGACGAACGGTCGAACAGCCGATGTTCGAGTCGAACATGGGTTTGACTCGAACTCGAAGCTCATCCCTACACTAGAATGCAGTGGATATAGATGTAGGAGACAGTATATATATTTTATGCACTGCAGATCACTGAATCACCTGCCTGGCCTGCCTGAAAGTTTATTTGAATACGTACACCAGGAATGGCCTGCAGTCAGGTATAGGCTTGGCTACACTAGAATGCAGTGGATATATATGTAGGAGACAGTATATATATTTTACGCACTGCAGATCACTGATTCACCTGCCTGGCCATCCTGTCTGACAGTGTATTTGAATACATACACCAGGAATGGCCTGCAGTCAGGTATAGGCTTGGCTACACTAGAATGCATTGGATATATATGTAGGAGACAGTATATATATATTTTATGTACTGCAGATCACTGAATCACCTGCCTGGCCTGTCTGCCTGACAGTGTATTTGAATACATACACCAGGAATGGCTTGCAGTCAGGTATAGGCTTGGCTACACTAGAATGCAGTGGATATATATGTAGGAGACAGCATTTATATTTTATGCACTGCAGATCACTGAATCACTTGCCTGGCCTGCCTGCCTGAAAGTGTATTTGAATACGTACACCAGGAATGGCTTGCAGTCAGGTATAGGCTTGGCTACACTAGAATGCAGTGGATATATATGTAGGAGACAGTATATATATTTTATTCACTGCAGATCACTGAATCACCTACCTGGCCTGCCTGCCTGACAGTGTATTTGAATGCGTACACCAGGAATGGCCTGCAGTCAGATCTAGCTACACAGGATAATCAAACACAGCTGGACTCAAATGAAGGTCAAATGAAGGTGTAGAACCATCTCAAGGATGATCAGAAGAAATGGACAGCACCTGAGTTAAATATGAGTGTCACAGCAAAGGGTCTGAATACTTAGGACCATGTGATATTTCAGTTTTTCTTTTTTTAATAAATCTGTAAAAATGTCAACAACTCTGTCAATATGGGGTGCTGTGTGTACTTTAATGAGGAAAAAAAATGAACTTAAATGATTTTAGCAAATGGCTGCAATATAATAAAGAGTGAATAATGTAAGGGGGTATGAATACTTTCCATCCTCACTGTATATACTAAATACACTGCAGCTTACTGAATCGCCTGCCTGCTCAATCTAAATGAAATGACACACTCTCTCTCAACGCCAGCAACACACTACACAGGGCCGACGTGCAGGCGGCTTTTTATATTGTGGGGCGTGGACTTAACCCTCTGAGCCATAATTGGCCCAAGGCACGCTGCCTTGGGCCAATTATGGCTCTCTTTGCTGACGGCGCTGTGATTAGCCAAAGCATGCGGGTTGTAGTACATGCTTGGCCAATCATCAGACAGCAATACACTGTGATGTCGCAGTGCATTATGGGGCGTCTGCGCCGCTCGAATTTGGCATGAACACCCCATAATGTTCGTTTTTCGATGAACGGGCGAACAGCCAATGTTTGAGCCGAACTCGTGTTCGACCCGAAACAGAAAGCTCATCCCTACTAGAGAGTGACATTTTTGTGACAAGTTCTGTCAGATTGGATGGAGAATGTCTGTGAACAGCAATTTTCTGTTTCAATAGTTTTTTTTTTTTTTTCAATAAATGTTTATTAAAAATTTTCAGATATACATAAAGTCACAGTTATCGGGTATACATTGAAACAGAAGCTGTTAATACAATCAATAAATCATACAATCGATAAATAAAGCAGAAATGAAAGAACAAGTTCAAAATACGGCCAACTGAGCCTCTTACTAGGTCACTTCTGTATTAGTGGTGTAGGTGAAGTTCCGACCCAGTAAAGTATTCCTATGGTAAAGCGGGAATACCCTAATTAACAAGTGTATAAACTAAGGATCATTAAGCATCTCCGTGTAGGGGAGAAAGGGTTGGTGTGGGGGTAGGGGTCCAATCGGGGTAATGTTATGTACCGATCAAAGCCCCCCTAAACCCATTCACCCCTAAAGGGTTCTAACTGTGAATGGGTGGGGGCCATGTGTAGTAATGTGTGTGGTTTTAAACCTATTCAGTACCCATATGATTGAGAGGCAGCTCCGTAATAATAATATGTTGTTTAGGAGTGGGGGGGGGTAAGGAGACCAGAAACCATTAGGGTGTGTGCTCCTGCCAGAACAGTGAAGGAGTTATGTTGGTATCAGGTTGAGAGGGTGTGGAGATCGCCTAAGTATGATCGGTGAGGATCAATTGGGTAAGAGGAAGGGTATGGACGGAGGGAGGGCACGATCAGTCAGACACTATGGCGTTTCTGCGACAGATCAGTATCGATCATGGCTGAGAGGTTGGGTCACCGGGCGGAATGATCTGCGTCGAGGAAACTCTAAAGTGCAACCAACAAGCCCATGTTGTATTAAATTTTGTCGGATTGTCTTTTGCTTGGTAAATTAGTTTTTCCATTTCGGCCGTACTATCGACTCTTTTGAACCATTCAGCCACTGTGGGTGGTGTGGAACTCCTCCAGTGAACCGGGACACAGAGGTTGGCTGCATTGATAAGGTGTAGGATAAGGGATTTTTTGTAGGAGGAAAGGGGCATGGAGGTGTGATGGAGCATGTATTGGGCCGGAGTGAAGTCTGGGGCGTAAGAGGTAATTTGGGTGATAAGGCGGTGAATTTCTGTCCAGTACGGTATGATAAGAGGACATTCCCACCAGATATGAATGAGGGTGCCAAGCGCCGCATTGCAATGCCAGCATGTCGGGGGGACCGAGGGGTGCATTTTGTGGATCTTGTCAGGTGTCCTATACCAGTTGGTGAATATTTTGTATCTGTTTTCCTGGGTGGATACATTAATGGAGCCCTTATGAATATGGTTGTGTATACTTTCCAATTCAGTGGAAGTTAAGTCTATAGACAGTTCCGATTCCCAACGACGGATAAGCTTATCATCTTTAATTTTGCAAGTTGAAAATAAGAATACCTAAACAGTAGAGATCACATGACATTGGGGTTCTGAACTATCACATAGCAATTCAAAGGTTGCCATAGTGAGATGGATTTGGCATCAGCAAAAAAGTGTCTTAATTGTAGGTACTTGTAAAAGGGGATGTTGTATTCAGTGAGTTTGGCTGACATAGCTTGGTGAGGGAGGAGTTTTGGAAGAAGTGGTGTGCCCTGATGGGTGCTGTGCATGATTCCCTGTGCAGATCTCGTAAGGCAAGGCCTGGCAGGAAGTCAGGATTACGGATCAAAGGGGTCATAGGGCCTGGGTGCGGTGTGTAATTGAGTGCTTTGCCGGCTAATTTAAGGTGGGACAATGTGGCTCCAATAAAGGGATGCGTCACCAAATCTCTAGGAATGGAGTTGTGATTGATCCAGGGTAGATGTGACAGCGGGGTTTTAGCGAAAGAATCCTCAAGTGCAATCCAGGCTTTATTGGAACAATGCAGATGGCAATCTACAATCCTAGTTAAATGACATGCCCAGTGGTAAGTGGTATTTTTGAATGTCGGGGAGGCCAAGGCCCCCTAATAGCTTGGGGAGTACTAGCCTATCCCAGCTTAGTCGGGGGGTCTTGGACGCCCAGATAAAAGTCCTGCATATACGCTTGTATGATGTAAAAAAAGAGGTGGGTAGCTTTATGGGGATTGCCTGAAAAAGGTAAAGAAGTCTGGGCAGTACATTCATTTTTAATATGGCTGTCCTACCCAACCAGGAGAAGGACCCGAAATGCCATTTATTTAAATCAGCTTTTATGTTTTGAAGCGCGGGTTGGAAGTTTCTCATGTAGAGATCCTGTAATTTAGTAGGTATTTTGATGCCCAGGTATGTAATGTCCTGTGATTCCCATGTAAAGGGGAAGTTCTGTTTGCATTGGGTGACTAGTGTGGCTGGTAGGGTGATGTTCAGTGCTTTCGATTTTGTAAAGTTAATTTGAAGGTTTGACAAGGTTTTGAATAATGAGAAATCTTTAAGAAGATTGGGGATAGTGACTATAGGGTCCGTGAGGAAGAGTAAAACGTCATCCGCATAGGCTGCTAATTTATAGTGGTTATCACCAATGTTAATGCCTTTGACGCCCGGGTTGTCACTTAATCTGTGGATCATTGGTTCCATAGTAAGGATGAATATGAGCGGGGATAGGGGGCATCCCTGATGGGTTCCGTTTGAGACAGAGAAGGCGTTCGACAGGCGGCCATTGATCCTAAGTTTAGCTGTAGGTGCAGAGTAAAGCGCCAGGATCATTTGTAGTAGATGCGAGGGGAAACCCATTACTTCTAAAGTCGCTTCCATATAGTCCCAGGCCACCCTGTCAAATGCCTTCTCCGCGTCCAAAGACAGGAAAAAACCTTGTGTGGATGTTTTGGAGAGCCAGTGATGGATATTTAGAGCCTTGATAGTATTGTCCCTGGCCTCCCTGCCAGGGACAAAACCTACTTGATCAAGGGAGATTAATTTGGGTAGCAGAGGGAGAATGCGGTTTGCCAACACTTTGGCGTAGAGCTTTAGGTCTATGTTCAGAAGTGAAATCGGGCGGTAGTTAGAGACCAATGAGGGGTCTTTGCCTTGCTTGGGAATGAGAGTGACGTGTGCTTCAAGGATGTCCCTCATCGTATTAGAGGTTGGTGATAGATTATTGAAGGCTTTGGTGAGGTGGGGTATGAGAGTGTCTGGGAAGGACATATAATAGCTAACTGTCAGGCCATCTGGGCCAGGGCTTTTGCCCGGTTTCATTTGTTTTAATGCAGTTAAAATTTCTTCTCCTGAGAGTGGGAGATCAAGGTCCGTGGATTCATCTGAAGAGAGGGGGGAGGGACAGTATTGTGCAAGGAAGTCTGTAATGGCTGTTATTCGGTCCGAGGTGGCTGCAGGGGGGAGCGGGGTGGGGAGGTTGTATTGTGCAAGGAAGTTTTAATGCAGTTAAAATTTCTTCTCCTGAGAGTGGGAGATCAAGGTCCGAGGATTCATTTGAAGAGAGGGGGGAGGGACAGTATTGTGCAAGGAAGTCTGTAATGGCTGTCATTCGGTCCGAGGTGGCTGCAGGGGGGAGCGTGGTGGGGAGGTTGTATAGTTTGGAGAAGTACTGAACAAAATGGTCAGAGATGTCATCCCTAGTAACAAGGGCGTCGCCAGTCGGTGTTGTAATTTTGTGAATGGTATGGCCGCTTTCTTAACTTGAAGCGCTCTGGCTAAAAGTTTACCCGACTTGTTGCCGAATTCGTAGAATAATTTTTGGGTCATGGCGTAGTTACGTTTTAGTGTGTGGTTAAGTTCCTCTAGAAGTTCTTCTCTGGTCTGAGTTAGTTCCGTTAATGTGGAAGCTGCTAGCGATGCTTTGTGTGCTTGTTCAAGTGTTAGTATGCGATCGGTCAGCTCATTAATTCATGCTTTTCTAAGTTTGTTTCGTTGGGCCGCAAGGGAGATAAATTTGCCCCTTATGACGCATTTGTGTGCTGCCCAAACAGAGATAGGAGAGGTGTCTTCTGTTGTATTTTCTGCAAAGTAGTGGGTGAGGCTCCTGGTAATTTGTTGTATATGGTCCAGGTCGGTCAGTAGAGAATTATCAAGTCGCCATATGTTGGACCTACTATAGGTCGTTGGGAGGGTTAGAGTTATAAATATGGGGTTGTGATCAGAAAGAACCATGGGTTCAATTGTAGCTTTTGAGAGGTGTGTGAGATCATTTTGGGATAAGAAAAAGTGGTCTATTCTGGAGTATTTATTATGAGGTGCAGAAAAGAAGGTGAAGTCCTTAGTGCTGAATTGCAATTTAATAGCTCGTAGAGCTCTGTAGGTTAGGGAGGAAGCACCATTGGATGTGTCAAGGGAGGGATTCAGAGCGACATTGAAGTCGCCTCCTACTATCAGAGTACCCGATTGGAAGCTTAGAAGTTGTTGGAAGGTGTCTGTAAAAAAGGGCACTTGTTGCGAGTTAGGGGTGTAAATGTTAGCTATTGTGACAGGCCTGTGGTGCAGAGTGCCTTTAATGAATAGGAATCTCCCTTGGGAGTCTCTTTGGACTTCTGTCACCTGCAGGGGGCATTGTTTAGAAATTAAGATTGAGACTCCTTTGGATTTAGCCTCGGTGTTGGAAGCATGGTACACCAGTGGGAATTGGTTATTATACAGTTTAGGAATGCTATCCGTCCTGAAGTGCGTTTCCTGTATGAGTGCTACATGTATTTTCGATCGTTGCAGGAAATAGAACAGTTTAGACCTTTTCTCTGAGATGTTAAGGCCTTGTATATTGATTGAGCAGAGTTTAAGTGTCTGTAGGTGCTTATGTAGGTCAGGCGGTGAGGCCCGGGGGTCTGTGTCATCCGCCATATGTACAAGTGAAGGGAGAGGGATGACCTAGGCGATCAGGATGTGGGTCTGTTCAGTGTATGGCAGGCTTAAGTGTAATGTTGAGGTAACTGGGGTGAAACCGATGAGGTTTGGGGGTGACTTGCTCCCGTACCTGTAAACTGTGCAGTATCGGTAAGGTACAGTGTGGGCACGATGTGTGCACCCTGAGGGGTGTAACAGCACCGTGACTCACAACTGTGTGGGGGTTGGCAATCACCAAGCAGTGAAGGAGGTAAAGGAAAAGGTATAGGTAAAGGAAAAAATAGGTAAAGGAAAGAATGGTATAGTCCGCCACCACAGGGTCTTCAGGTGATAAAGGGAGGATGTTTTGGAGAACGTATTTTCGGGGGAATATATAATAGGGCGAGGGGATTTGTAAAGGTGGTTGCCCTCTCATGGGTCAAGTGTCGGCCTCAGAACGTGTGAGGTAATAAAACAGAGGACATTTATAGGGCCTAAAAACAGCACAAAAATCTCAAAAGAGGGATAGAACACTGTAACTGGAGAAACATGTAAATAAACAAGTAAATCAGTCAGCAAGCTGACCATGCAATCAGTGACAGATCTCCAACTAGAAAGTCTGAGTAATACTAAACTTGTAGACTAGAAGATTTCGCATAGAGAGAGTGTGGAATATACCTCATACCTCGCCATGCAGCCTAACATGCCAGCAAGTGTGATTGGGTAGAGTTACAGTTACAGGCCAGTAGATGGCGGTAGTGCACTCTGCATAAGCCTGCAGGTAGGTGCCACATCAGTTCCCAGCAGCGAGTGTCTGTACAGGGCATGTAGAAGGAGGGGGTAGCCCCTGTAGGCTCCTCAGTCAGTACACGAGTGGTTGCCGCCAGCGATGGAGTGGAAGAGGAGACCGTGTAAGACGCGGCTTTGGAAGTCAGCCTTGAGTGTGATGATCTGTGTGAGGCGTGGCAAGGTAAAACCAGGTAACAGTCGCAGTGTTCGTCGGATGTTCTTGAGGCTTTTCCTTGGTGTCAGTGAGATTGTGGGCGGAAGTGACACTGTACAGAACTGCTGCCAGGTCAGGGGAGGGTACAAACCGCAGGGTGTTGTGGGTCATGTAGTTTTAGAACACTCCACTAGACATATGGGCGGTGTTCATTCCATAGGCAAGTGCTGTTGCTTTTCAGCTAAACTTGCAATGACCATGACAGGGACACAATCCGAACTCAGTACAAGATGCAAAACATCTATTGTGCCGAATATCTCTTGAAAAAAGTCAGTCACATAAACATTGAATTAAAGGTTAACAGTGTGAGAGAACTGATTAAAGCCAAACAGGGCAAACTGAGATTGCATGGTAGCATGTATCTGAGGCCGGCTAGCGGTCTCGGCGAGCTCTCCTGAGCCTCTGCGAATTTGTGGGGCTGCCCTCCTGGTAGTGAATGCAGGTACCGGTAAGGTGCCTGGGGGCAGATGGGGACCTTTTCCTATGGTACCTGGTATCTTGCACCTCCATGGGTTCTTCCTGCGATGATTCTTTGTTTGTCACTGAGCGGCGAAACTCTGCATACCAGTTAGGGACATCTACCAGAGGTATGCCCAAGGTTCCGCAGAAGTGTGGGGGATCCTCTCAGGAGAGCCGTGCGGCCCTGGGTGGAGGCAGAAAGGCAAAACGTGAATTTCCATTTATATTGAATACCTTTCATGCGAAGGGCGTCCAGCAGAGGCTTCAGATCACGTCGGTGCTGTAAGGTGATTCCCGAGAGGTCCTGATAGATTTGGAGTGCTCTCCCATCATGGAAAATTTGAGGTCTGCTTCTTGCTTGTCTGATAATTTCTTCCTTCAATTTGAAGTCTATTATACAGCAAATGATGTCCCTCGGGGGATCCGTCTCCCTTCCCTTGGGACGTAGGGCCCGGTGGATCCTGTCCATGTCAATGGGCGTATGAGGTGGTCTATTAAGCAGACCATTGAAGATTCCAGTCACGGTGGGGGCTATTTGTTCTCCCTCGATGGCCTCTGGCAGTCCTCTGACTCTGAGATTATGGCACGACCTCTGTTGTCGAGGTCTTCCAGATGGCGTTGCATATCTCTCATTTGTAATGTGTGGGAGTCAATGCGATTTGCAGCTTTGCGGATAGTCGCATCATGGCGTTCAGTCACTCTTTCAACTGTGAGGACTCTGTCACTGAGCACACAGATATCGAGCCTGAGCTCTGAAATGGCGGCAGATAAGGTGTCTTTGATATCCTCTGCGATGGTCCGCAGGTCCTGCATGTTTAAGTGCGGCTGTGGTGAGAGTTCAATGCCATTTCTATCCCTGTGAGGGTTTGGAGATCCTGCGTGTGGCGGTTCTGTCAGGGCTGTCTCAGAAGCCTGAGAGTGTGAGTGTCTGTGGCGGGAAGGCCCCGCGTTCCCTCTGCCGGTATGAAGCATTTCAGGAATATTATGACCCCTGTCCCCTAATTGTTCGCGGGGGGAACGGGAGTGGGAGGCAGAAGAGTTAGAAGAGTTCCGCGATGCAGTCCCCATGATTTGGAAGTATTTAGGGGCAATTTTACCTCAGATTCCAGTCAGCTTTTCCCTGTGGTGGCAGGAGCTCAGGGATTAAGCTTCCATCTTCCTGCTAGGTCAGGCCACGCCCCCTATTTTAATAGTTTTTATTGTTTTAGTAAAACAAAGAAAGAAGATAATTTAGTAGAGCACTGAACAATCCTCGCACGCTCCAAGCATGTAACTAAGGAAACATACAAATGCGAGGCTTAGTGGGAACTGGTGAAGATTTTAACGCATAGGCGAGGCCCTCTAACACACACAAACTTGTATCAAAGGAAGGACAGTAATGGATTATGAACAACAAATAAAGCGTTTGAACAACAAACTCTGTAAGGTAACCATCCAGCTAACCACCTGATGAAGCATACATATGCAAAATAACGTGGTCATGGGTGTGCAACATTACTAAGACATAATCACAATAAATTGGTACAGATGGCTATAAAGCCTCTTACTCATATTATGCAATAGTTAAGGCACTTACAACTATAATACATTACAACTGTTCCATATGAGGGACCATAGTTCTAAAAATATACCTAGGAGTGTCTGGGTTATAAAAAACAAAGGGGAGAAACAAGAGGGCTATTGAAACATGATGCCAAGGTTGGCACAAGACAAAGAGGAGAAATAAAAAGAAGGAAACGGCATAAAAGAAAGGAAAATCCATCCGGGAACCCTCTCTCGGTCATCTAGATAAGCAGCTCTATGTATTAGGGACTTGTAAATAGGCAAGCCAAGGGGACCATATTTTATCGAAAAGGGGTTGTTCGTCATGTAGAACACACACTATCTTTTCGTTCAAAATGATCCACGTAAGTTTGCATTTCATTAATGCCATGTCTAGAACAGGACTTCTCCATGCTGTGGCAATGGCAATTTTGGCCACTAAGAATATAAAGTGTATTAATGTCTGGGTTTGTTGAGGAACGTTTTCCACTGGTTTGTTCAGTAGGGCGACACTAGCATCCTTGACTATGTTAACAATTGTGACCAAGAATTTGAGTGAACCCTTATCCAAAAGCTGCAAATCTTAGGGCATGTCCACTATATGTGCAGTGGTGTGCCCAACTAGCCACAACCCCTGAAGCAGGGGGCTGATGATCCCAAATACATTTTGGACAAGCGCTCTGGTACGACATATCATCTGGTGTGTACTTTGTATCCTGCCTCAATCAGGGCAAAGTTAAGGATTCCTTTGCAAGCTCCATTGTGTCCAGATCCTTCTCCTACGCCATCTGGTTAGACAATCTAGTCAGGGGATTGGTGAACAGTTTATAGAGCATGGAGAGCAGCATCCTTCATGCATCTGTTTTCAAACATGGTGCATACTGCCATGTCAGAACCATCTTTTTGCAATGAATTAGGTGCATAATTTGTTGTAAGTGAAAGTTCTCCATGGGGGGCATCGCCTAGCTGCATACGAAGTGCGAAGGTGGACGTATTCTTCTATGGTCCAGATAGTTTCCTATACGTATGGTGCAATCCCTTGTTCACCCACCAACCAAATCTATCAGGATGTATACCAGGGGGGAATAGGCGATTGCCAAAGAGAGTCTAGGAAATCTCTATGCTCATCTGTCAGGGCCGGTCAGTAACATTGCCGTTGTGATATAAATTCTTATAGTAAGCTTGGAATTCCTGTAGGACCAATTTAGGGTTTTTTTAGTATTAGAACCGACTGATTTTCTAATCTTAGAAACATGAGGAGGGGGGCGTCTGGGGGCCAACCTTGATGCCAAGAGACTACCCAGCTTATCCGCTTGGGTGCAACATCTGGCCTGGATCCACTGCAGTTGTTTTTCTGCCTTCATGGTAAGGCAGATATTTAATTTCAAATGAGCAGGCTTAATTCTATCACGCAAGTCTAGTTGGGGATTATGTTTGTGTTCCTTAAGTAGGGCGGCCAGATCATCCTCTTTTTGTTTCAGCAGAGCATTGTAGTGTCTCAAATACCTGGCAGCCATCTGAATCAAAATACCTCTGATCGTAGCTTTGTGAGCAGCCCATCAAATTGCACATTGAAGAGGTGTGCGACGGGTCATTCAGGGATAAATATTCCTTCAATGCAGTTTCAATATCAAGGCAAGTGGCCGGATTGCTGAGGTGAGATTAGTTTAGGCGCCAGGCATAGGAAGCTGTGGGACTGCGCAGTTAGGAAAGAAGAACCACCACTGGAGAGTGGTAAGACCAGGAGGTTTCTAATATCTTAGAGGAGGTACATAATTGTAGAGAGGCAGGAGACATGAAGACATGGTCTATCCGTGAGTACGTCAAATGGACATACTAGGTCATTATCTTGCAGAATTTTCAGGAATTTAGAACCCAATTTTGTGGGCTTCAAAATTTAAGGATCTGGTGGACACGTCTTATCAAGTGAAGAATCTAGGGTGATATTGGAGTCTACTTAAATTAGAAGCATGGGATAGTTGGGATAGTGGCTATAGTAGGTTTTGAAAAAAGGACAGCTGGTCCTTGTTCGGGGCATAATAAGAAGCACTAGAGTGCCTTCCAAGTCCCACTTAACCAGTAGATAACGGCCTTTCCGGGTCAATGATTACCTGCAAGGGGGAGAAAGCTAAACTCTTAGTGACACATATGGCCACTCCCCGCGTCTTGTCTGGAGCATTGGCTAGAAAGAGGGTTGGATAATGTTTATGCATGTAGTTAGGTTTATACGAAGATGAAAAGTGGGTTTCTTGGAGAAACACAATTTAAGCTCCTACCAAATAAAAGTAGTTAAAAGCCTTTCGCCTTTTCATGGGCGAATTAACCACTTCAGCTCCGGAAGAATTGGCTGCCCAATGACCGGGCCACTTTTTGCGATTCTGCACTGCGTTGCTTTAACTGAAAATTGCGCGGTCGTGCGACGTTGCACCCAAACAAAATTGACTTCCTTTTTTTTCCACAAATAATGCTTTCTTTTGGTGGTATTTGATCACCGCTACGTTTTTTATTTTTTGCGCTATAAACAAAAAAAGAGTGACAATTTTGAAAAAAAAAGCAATATTTTACTTTTTGCTATAATAAATATCCCCAAAAAATATATAAAAAAATAAGTTTTTTCCTCAGTTTAGGCCGATATGTATTCTTCTACATATTTTTTGCATAAAAAAATCGCAATAAGCGTATATTGATTGGTTTGTGCAAAAATTAGAGCGTCTAAAAATAGGGGATCGTTTTATGGCATTTTTATTATTATTTTTTTTTACTAGTAATGGCGGCGATCTGCGATTTTTATTGTGACTGCGATATTGCGGCGGACACATCGGACACTTTTGACACTATTTTGGGACCATTGTCATTTATACAGTGATCAGTGCTATAAAAATGCACTGATTACTGTGTAAATAACACTGTTAGGAAAGGGGTTAACCACTAGGGGTCGAGGAAGGGGTTAAGTGTGTCAGGGAGCAGTAGATCACTGTCCTGTCACTAGGCAGAACAGGGAAATGCCTTGTTTACTAGGCATCTCCCCGTTCTGCCGCTCCATGACACAATCGCGGGACACCGGCGGACATCCAGTCCGTGGGTCCCGTGGGTACGGTCACAGTGCTCGTGGCGGGCTTCAGATTCAAAGCAATGTACAGGTACGTTGCTTTGCCTGCCTGTGATATTCTGCCTACGTAAATGTACGTAAGGCAGTCGGCAAGTGGTTAAGGCACTGCACATTATGTGTTAAGAATTTAATGGGCTTCTGTGGTCGTGGGCTAGCCATGGCGTGTGGTGAAGTGGGGATCTCTTACCTCATCAGCCTGGACAGTCACAACCAACCGATTCCTTGGAGGCTGAGATATCAGGGTTCCCGGTTGTATTACAAAAAGTAGAAAGAAAAGTCATAAAGGAAGGAAGGAGGTCAAATACCCTCAAGAGGGTGAAAACCTGAGAAAAACACCAATAAAGAAAATTGTTAGTACAAAATATGGTTATCAAGCATAAACGCATTTCAAAATAAAGACAATTAACTTGTCGAGAGTGTCACAAAAATAACAAAAGGAGACTAGGTCGCGAATTGGGGCCTAAGACTTCCAAGGCCCCCATCTTGGAAATAAAACATTCCATAAAACATGTTCAACAGTTGAATTAGAGGGACCCAAGATAGGGCTAATGTCACGGCTCCTCCCGAGAGTGGGCTAATTATCTTGACTCAGGTAGTCGTCAAGGCGGTCAGGACTGGAAACGGTAATGGCTTCTGGTGGTTTTGGACTATTGCCACAAAAGGTGAGACTGGACACCCTCTGTTACTTCTGCCTTGACCAGACGTTAAAGAAGCTTGAGGGGTTGGCGATGTTGGAGGTGAGGTATAAAGGAAACCCAGGCGTTTAAGTAATGCTTCTTCTTCCGAAACGGTGGAAAAGGAGTAGGTTTTGCCCTTGTAAGGAAATGAGAGCGAAAAGGGAAGGACCAGCGGTACCTTATCGCCTGTTGCTGTAGTGGCTGAAGTAGACGTTTGAAGGATCTGCGTTTTTGCACAGTAGCTGAAGAAATGTCCACAAATATTTGTACTTCATGACCAAGCAGCTGGATCAAAGGTAGTTCACAGGTTTTTTGCATGACACTTTCTTTAACTGTGTAAAAGTGGGGCTTCATAATGATGTCCCTAGGGGGACCCTCTGGATGCTGAATAGTGAGAGCTCTATGAGCCTGGCCCAATTCCAACTTATGAGCAGGAATCTGGCAGCAAGGAGGTCAGTAATGTTGTGGTAGCTTACTGGGCATCTGTGAACGATTTAGGTAACCCTCGTATGCAAAAGTTATATCTGCGGGACCTGTTTTCCAGGTCATCTTTTTTCGCTAGTACCTCTTCCCAACGGGCTTCCAGGTCACCTATATGATCCATATTTTGATTTTTCCTGCCCACAGTGGAATCAAGCATATTTCAACAGGGCCTAGCAAGTTTTTCTAGGCCCTGTTCCAGCAGGGCTGAAAATCTTGCTAGAATGATGGGGTCGCCCAAGTAAGCAGGCTGAGGGGCTATGGGCTCTTGAGTTCCTGGAAGGCCTGCAGGCTGCTTTGGCTGGTATTATTGTCCCCCATGGCCCGAAAAGGGGGACTAACCATCCTTCAAGGACTAGCTGGCTTGCACATACTGATTATACCTGGTGCCCGGATCGGCACTGTAACATGTGAGTGTAATCGCCATTTGTTGTTGTCAAACTTTTTTACTTATTAAAATTACTACACTATGAGACCTTCCTCTATGCCTCTTGTGGAGCCATTTTTCCCATCCAAGTTTCATCTCGAGGGGCCAGTGGAGTCAAACTGTACTGTCAGTGGAATCAATTAATATTCCAGAAGCGCTGTTTGACCTTCCTGTAAAGAGGGGGCATAAATTGTGGCCACCCTTCTACTGAGCACATCCCACTTGGTGTTGCGATTCATCACACATGGACTTTCAAGCTTGCTATATTTTAAATATTTGTATTTGCATTTTTCTGATTCACTGAACATCACTAGCGCTTCATCCTTTAATGTTTTTTCCACAAATGCACGCCACACTTTTCACATTTTTATTTCTAAAAAAAAAAAAATGAAAAACATTTATCATTTTCCTTCCACTTGACAATTATGTGCCACTTTGTGTTGGTCTATCACATAAAATCCCAATAAAATACATTTACGTTTTATGGTTGTAACATGACAAAATGTCAAAAATTTCAGGGGGTATGAATACTTTTTCATGTCTATATATATATATATTTTTTTTTTTTATTATTATTTTTTTTTTTTCATAGCTGAGGCATAGTTTCCTGTTCATTCATTCTGTGCAAGAAGTAGTTTGATTTTTGCTGTATGCTTCCTTTAACTTCCTAAAAATACAACAGAAAGTAAGGGGAAATATAATTTAAGAAAGTGGTCATGGGGTGAACTGGTGTGCCCAAAGGAAGGTTTCCCCCACTTATCTGTTTCAATGACAACTGTAATTTTTTGGATTTCCCAATTATTTTTCATCCTTAGAATAAACAGGTGTGATTCTCCCCAGCAAAGACATAGATGGCAATAAAAAACCTGTAATTCATCAAACCATACTGCACAGACTTTTTCAAAGAGCTTTTTATAGGAGTAAGCACAAAGTTAACTGTTATGCCACATACACACGAGCGGACTTTTCGACCGGACTGGTCTGACGGACCGGGTCTGGTGGACAATTCGACCGTGTGTGGGCTTCTTCGGACCTGCAGCGGACTTTTTCGGTCGAAAATCTGATGGACTTTAGATTTGGAACATGTTTCAAATCTTTCCGACGGACTCGAGTCCGGTCAAAAAGTCCGCTCGTCTGTATGCTAGTCCGACGGACGAAAACCGACGCTAGGGCAGCTATTGGCTACTGGCTATCAACTTCCTTATTTTAGTCCAGTCGTACGTCATCACGTACGAATCCATCGGACTTTCTTGTGATCGTGTGTAGGCAAGTCAGTTTGTTTGGAAAGTCCGTTGGAAGTCTGCCGAAAGTCCGTCGGATAGACCGTCGGACCAGTCCGGTCGAAAAGTCTCCTCGTGTGTACGCAGCATTACTCTTGGACTCTAAATATGCAGAAAAATTCAGAATGCCCGGATGTAATCCTTTTAACAAATTTTTGCATTATGGGACTGTGCATTAGAACCACCTCCCTTGTAGCCCTACAATGCTTTATCTCCTTTATTTTTCCTTTTGCTTTGTTTTGTACTTATCCGATTAGACATGTTTAGTTATTCTACATTTATCTTTATATTTTTATTCTAACTTGGTGTCCTTTTTGTCTATGCATTTGCTATATATTGGACCTCTTTTGGAGAGGAAATGCAGCTCCAACGTGTGCAATCACTTCTGGCCGGTGGAGCGCACCTAAGGCATGTCATTGTGGTGCTCCCTTACCTTCAGAGTGCATGCCAGCACTGTAATACCACTCTGTAGGGATAAATACAGGTAGGATCAGACTGCCATTATTATTTCCATGGCTTTTTCTTGCGTTCTTTATGTAAAATTTTGTTCTTCCAAAATTTCAAAAAACATGGGTACATCAAATTATCTTCACAGTTGTTTTAATGGCCAGCTTTTGGCTGGGGACACGGGTCAGCATGGGCACCCTGACTAGTCTGCAGCTACACAGCCCCATACACAACAAACTTTGATTAAAGCCCCGTACACCGTCAGATTTAGCTGTAGCTTAACGGTCATAACCGTTTTTATTTGGTAGTTCTTTACGTTGTATGAAATTTCTCATCTGATTTTGTTACGTTCAGACGTTATATTGTAGATTACACTGTGATGAAATCTACTTGTGAACCTGTAACCACGCCTTTGTGCTCCATCTTGTTTCTGAAGTGTCGTGCATTCTCCGTCTTTGGAAACTTTGTGTTGTTGCATCGTAGATTATTAGTCTATTCGCAGCATTTTACATGACGGTACGATTTTCAAAATGGACATCCAAACATCAGAGGCACTTACAATAGTCGGCCTTGGAGTTTTGGCTATCCAGAGCCAGCTGCAAATGAAGAGAAAGAGGAGAACCTGGTGCAAGAAATGGCTGCTGAACAAGTTCCCACATTTGACACTGTTGAGGCAATTACAAGAAAACAATTCTGACGACTTGAGGAATTATTTGAGAATGAGACGATTGTTTCAATATACTCCTAAATGCAGTGCAGCCATCATCAAGAAAAATACCATTCTGCGAGAAGCAATCACTGTGGAACAGAGATTGATAACTACGCTGTGTTACCTGGCCACAGGCAGAATTCTACAGGATTTAAAAATTAAAAAAGGCATCTCCCTGCAAGCCCTTGGGTGTTATACCTGAAACATGTAGAGCCATCATTCAAGTCCTGGGATGACTACATCAAGGTACAGAGCATATATTTTAACCAAAAATGATAAATTGATAAGTGTTGAACTATCCTTTTCACATAGCAAAACCTATTCTAAACACATTTATATTGATATGTCATAAATTTTTCTTATATTCATTTCCAAACAATTCTGAGGAGTGGAAGGATATCGCCCGAAAGTTAAACGAATAGTGGAATGTTCCTAATTGCAGAGGAGCTATAGATGGGAAACATGTAAGAATAAGCCCTCCTCCAAAATCAGGGTTCTATTTTTATAACTACAAGTACTTCAGTATTATCTTGATGGCTGTTGTAAATGCAAACTATGAATATATTTTTCTGGATATTGGAAAGAATGGCCGTAACTCAGTTGGCGGAGTAATCGATCAGACAGAATTTTATATAAGGTTGGTGAATGGAACCCTAAAACTGCCCAACTATGAGGAAAATGTTGAAAGTCTTAAGTTTGGGTTTGTAGCAGATGAAACCTTTGCCTTCTCTGAAAATCCGTTGAAGCCATTCCCTATGCGCAATCTGACAAAGGAGCAATGGATTTATAACTATCGACTCTCTCTGGGCTAGGCGTGTGGTGAAGAACACTTTTGGGATCATGGCAAATTGGTTCAGAATTTTTCTCACCATCAATCTGGCATTATATAAAGTGAACAATCTAGTGCTGTGCTGCTGCATTCTACATCATTTTCTCAGAAGATATACAGACAAGTACAATCAATTTGTAATTTTGTAATCAATTTGATAGTGATCCAGGCAAAGCAGGGAACACTTGTGCTCAAGACCATGAACCCTTTGAGGTGATGACACCCCTTCCGTTGTCACCCCTTCCGTTGTCGGAAATTCCGATCGTGTGTACACAAATCCAACGGACAAAGTGCCACGCATGCTCAGAATAAATAAAGGGATGAAAGCTATTGGCCACTGCCCCGTTTATAGTCCCGACGTACGTGTTTTACGTCACCGCGTTTAGAACGATCGGATTTTCCGACAACTTTGTGTGACCGTGTGTATGCAAGACAAGTTTGAGCCAACATCCGTCAGAAAAAATCCATGGATTTTGTTGTCGGAATGTCCGAACAAAGTCCGACCGTGTGTACGGGGCATAAGAGTTCTTATAAAGAAAGTCCACCGATGTTGGTAAAGAAAAGTGAAAAAGGCCGCCACCAGGGGTCTATGGAGGCTTACCAAAGGCAGAGGACCAAAGTCCACCCAAACGTTACAATAATATGTCAGCATGACATATCACATTGGACAACTGCAGGATTGGACTGAGTGGTGGTAAAGGTTCCCAGCTCAATTGGATTCCTCACTCACCTCCTTGATAGCTGACCACCCTGAGAATATCCTGGGTCAATGTTTTTATCTTGCTCTAGTCACAAATGATTCTTCTCATTGAAGGTTGAATTGCCATCTTCATTTGCAAACCATTGAAGACATCTGAGGAGACGTATCATCCAGACCAGTTGGTTATTAAGCCTTTTTTGACTTGTATGGCATATGTCCTTTCAAGTCAACAATTTCTGGTAAGCCTCTCGATGCCTTCGGTGACAGCTCTTGAATCACCAACAGTTCTCCTGCTCACCTTTGGTGTTTCCACACTTCCACTAACTTGCCTAATCCAGTCAATTCCTTTATTGTAACGTTTGGGTGGACTTCGGTCCTCTGCCTTTGGTATGCCTCCATAGACCCCTGGTGGCGGCCTTTTTCACTTTTCTTTACCATTTCTGCAATCAACATTGGTGGACTCTCTTTATAAGAACTCTTAATGGTGTCAATTCCATTTGGACTTTATTTTTATTCTTTATAAACCATTTTTTCCAACGTATTATTTTATTTTGTTACACAATGTAATATATTTGGTTCATAGTATATCACTTTGTTTAACTTTGTACTCTATAGGGTACATCATAGCTTTTGATATCAGTTTATTATTAACTTCATATGGTTTTATTTATAAGGATTTTTTGGGGGTTTATAGCGCTACACTTTTTTGTATATTGTCTTTATCCTGGGTCTATAGGTGTGTTGGCTGCTATTTATTTCCATCCTCTAGCGCAGCGCTGTATTTATATTCTTTTTATTAAATAATAAAATACATTTCTTATGTTATAATAAAGAGACTGAACCATTACTTTAAAAAATGAAACAGACTTTATTGCCACATGTAAACATAATTGGTAATCAGTACAATTTCAAACATAAATTGCACATAATTTCCAAATATTTGGTCATGGCATGTTTATGGTCTAAACCAGACGGCCCTCCAGCTGTTGCGGAACTACACATCCCATAAGGGATTGTAAAACTCTGTCATTCACAGACATGGCTAGGCATGATGGGAATTGTAGTTCTTGAACAACTGGAGGGCCATAGTTTGAAGACCCCTGGTCTAAACCTTTGGAAATATTAAAGTGCATAAAAAAATAACAGGAACATTGAATATTAAACATTTTTCTTTTTTCGTCCACCTTAAATGTTAGCATAACCAAAATACCACAATGATAATATAATGACTAAATCGTGATGTGTGTAAAGCCGCATTCTGTACGATAATGATTTATCACAAGGCCAAGTTCACCTTTTTTTCACTTTTCTTTTCAAAATTGCAGCTCCCCTATGCACCAATATAGCATGAATGTACTTCATTTGCAAAAATAGAACATTTTCCCATTAATTCTACACAGGCTTGTTTCATTCAAAGTTTTTAAAAAACACTGCTCCATTATTACGTCCTGGTTAAACTTCAGGTCATGACACAGGAAGGCATTGACCATCTCACCCTGCATCATCTACCCTCAGCTTGTCAACTCCTTTCTGTGTCATGACCTAAAGCCTGTCTTGGATGTAGGCAGAAACAGCTATAAAGAGAATGAGGTATGCCTGAGTAGAATTAATGGAAAGCTGTTATATTTTTGCAACATATGTACATTAAAGTGGTTGTAAACCCTTACAACACACTTTTTGCTACAGGTAAGCCTATAATAAGGCTTACCTGTAGCTACCCTGGATATCTACTAAACCTGAATGGTTTAGGAGATATCCCCTGTATTTGCATGTGCCGTTGCTTTCAGTGACTGTGCGCGGGAGTGACGCCAATCACAGCGTCAGGGCCACGATACCTGGAAATAACTCCATGACGACATGTCGCCGGCGGGTGCTGTGTACAGGCACCGCAGCGAGGGCTTCGATCAGAGGTGAGTATTACATAATAAGCTAGTATGCTATGCGTACTAGTTCATTATGCCTTTGTCTTGCAGGTGTTAGTTTTTTTATTTTTTTCCAAAGTGGGTTTACAACCACTTAATTGCAATATTGGATCATATTTGTTGGAATTAGAATTGTGAAAAAAGAAAAAAAAAAGTGAACAAAAGGTGAACATTTTCAAACAACTGACAGATATACATAATTAAAATTTGAGCATCATTCTAAAATATGTTTGTGTTTCATGACCTGCAATCTTGATTAACCGCTTGCCGACCGATGCACGACAATATACGTCGGCATAATGGCACGGCTGCGCAAAGCAACGTACCTGTACGTCGCCTTTAAATTGCGGCATAGTGGGCTCCGTGACCATGTTCGCGGGTCCCGTGGACTCGATGTTCGCCGGGTGCCCGCGATCGTGTCACGGAGCGGCAGAACGGGGAGGATGCCTATGTAAACAAGGCATTCCCTGTTCTGCCTAGCAACATGACAGAGATCTACTGCTCCCTGTCATCGGGAGCAGTGATTAATGTCATGTTCTAGTGAGACCATCCCCCCACAGTTAGAATCACTCTCTAGGACACACTTAACCTCTTGTTCGCCCCCTAGTGTTTAACCCCTTCCCTGCCAGTGTCATTTACACAGTAATCAGTGCATTTTTATAGCACTGATCGCTGTATAAATGACACTGGTCCCAAAATAGTGTCAAAAGTGTCTGATGTGTCTGCCATCATGTCGCAGTCACAATAAAAATTGCAGATCGCCGCCATTACTAATAAAAAATAAAAAAATTATAAAAATGCCATAAAACTATCCCCTATTTTGTAGACGCTATAACTTTTGCACAAACCAATCAATATATGCCTATTGCGATTTTTTTTACCAAAAATATGTAGAAGAATACGTATTGGCCTAAACTGAGAAAGAAATTTTTTTTTTATATATATATTTTTGGGGTATATTTTTATTATAGCAAAAAGTAAAAAATATTGCTTTTTTTTTTCAAAATTGTCTTTTTTTTTACATCGTAAAAAATAAAAACCGCAGAGGTGATCAAATACCACCAAAAGAAAGCTTTATTTGTGGGAAAAAAAGGACGTCAATTTTGTTTGGGTGCAATGTCGCATGACTACGCAATTGTCAGTTAAAGCGACACAGTGCCCAATCGCAAATAGTGCTCTTGTCAGGAAAGGGGTAAATTCTTCCGGGGCTGCAGTGGTTAAGGTGAGGGGGACCCATTGTAAAACATAATTACCGTATTTATCGGCATATAACACACACTTTTTTCCCCTTAAAATCGGGGGAAAATCATGGATGCGTGTTATACGCCGAACGGCTGCCTCGGAGGGGAAGGAGGGAACGAGCGCCGCAGAAATAGACAGAGCCAAGTGTACTGTGTACTCGGCTCTGCTCGCAGTCACGCCCAGTCCCACCCCCCAGCATTTGCGTCCCACCATTGGACTGGTGTCATGTCCATCATAGGAGTCGAGCCAAGGGGCGGGACTGGGTGGGACTGTGAGACGACCTGAGAGGAGCCAAATACACAGGACATCTGGCTCTGTTTATCTTGGCGGCGCTCGTTCCATCACTGGCAGGCAGATGGACACTGGTAATGCTATAATTTGGGCAAGGCTGCAGTGCAAATGGACACACTTTTGAGGAAAGGCTGCAGATGGACACTGATAAGGCTGCATTGATGGGCATTTAAAATGTAAGTTTTTTTCCTTAAACTTCCCTCCTAAACTTGGGGTGCGTATTATACGCCGATAAATAAATTATTTAAACATAAAATTTTGACAAAACGTAATTTAGATAAAATAGTTTGGATGCACACATGGGTAAAGTGTGTCCAGCAGGCTCAGGCCTGCGGATTGGACCCACTTTCCCAAAAGATAGAGGCTACGAATCATTACACCTAACAAATGTCTGTGCTAGTGTGGTTCTACAAAGTATTGACTCAGGGGGGCTGAATACAAATGCACCCCACACTTTACACATATTTATTTGTAAAAAATGTTGAAAACCATTTATCATTTTCCTTCCACTTCACAATTATGTGCCACTTTGTGTTGGTCTATCACATAAAATCCCAATAAAATACATTTACGTTTTTGGTTGTAACATGACAAAATGTGGAAAATTTCAAGGAGTATGTTCCTCAATGCATGTCTAGAATCTACCAAGCAAATCTATAAAGTCCAGCAATTTTTGACATGCAGCATTTGCTGCATCCCTTATTTTTTTCTAATTCCTGACAGCAGTGGCAAGAATTGGCAAACCCATTTGCATCCTCAAAATCGTGCCACTATCCACACCATGCGTTTTGGAAAAGTAAATGTTAATTCTAAGGTAATGTACACATACAGGTGAAACTCGAAAAATTAGAATATTGTGCAAAAGCTCATTTATTTCATTAATGCAACTTAAAAGGTGAAACTAATATATGAAATAGACTCATTACATGCAAAGCAAAATAGTTCAATCCGTGATTTGTCATAATTGTGATGATTATCACTTACAGCTCATGAAAACCCCAAATCCACAATCTCAGAAAATTAGAATATTGTGAAAAGGTGCGATATTCTAGGCTCAAAGTGTCCCACTCTAATCAGCTAATTAAGCCAAAACACCTGCAAAGGGTTCCTGAGCCTTTAAATGGTCTCTCATTCTGGTTCAGTAGGAATCACAATCATGGCAAAGACTGCTGACCTGACAGTTGTGCAGATGGATTTTGAGGGGGACCCCCGCGCCTTTTTTTTTTAATTTTGGTTTGGGGTTCCCCGGTGGGAAATCCCATGCCGTATTTTTCAATGAACTTTTATGTGTATTGTCAGACCGACAATTCATTAATAGCCACGAGTAGTTTTAAATGACTTTTTTTCCTTTAAAATGTCATTTTGCTGTCAGACTGTTCAAAACATTGGAAACATGCGCCCCTTTACAGGCATACTATAGACACCCCCCAGGTACGAAATCTAAAGGAATATTACACTTTTACTGTTTCACTTTAAGCATTATTAAAATCACTGCTCCCGAAAAAACGGCCGTTTTTTAAAAATTGTTTTGCATTGATCCATGTCCCCTGGGGCAGGACCCAGGTCCCCAAACACTTTTTATGACAATAACTTGCATACAAGCCTTTAAAATGAGCACTTTTGATTATTCATGTTTGTGTCCCATAGACTTTAACGGTGTTCGCGTGTTCGAACAAATTTTTTACCTGTTCGCATGTTCTGGTGCGAACCGAACCGGGGGGAGTTCGGCTCATCCCTACCAAGAACCCAGAGTATGGAGGAAGAATGGAGAGGCACACACTGCAAGACGCTTTAAGTCCAGTGTGAAGTTTCCACAGTCTGTGTTTGGGGAGCCATGTCATCTGCTGGTGTGGGTCCACTGTGCTTCATTAAGTCCAGGGTCAACGCAGCCGTCTACCAGGAGATTTTGGAGCACTTCATGCTTCCTTCCGCAGACAAGCTCTATGGGGGTGCTGACTTCATTTTCCAGCAGGACTTGGCACCTGCCCACACTGCCAAAAGCACCAAAACCTGGTTCAATGACCGTGGGATTACTGTGCTTGATTGGCCAGCAAACTCACCTGACCTGAACCCCATAGAGAATCTATGGGCCATTGCCAAGAGAAAGATGAGAGACATGAGACCGAACAATGCAGAAGAGCTGAAGGCCGCTATTGAAGCATGGTCTTCCAAAACACCTCAGCAGTGTCACAGATAGCTTCCATGCCACTCCACATTGAGGCAGTAATTGCTGCAAAAGCAAACCAAGTACTGAGTACATATGCATGCTTTTACTTTTCAGAGGTCCGATATTATCTATGTACAATCCTTGTTTTATTGATTGCGTGTAATATTCTAATTTTCTGAGATTGTGGATTTGGGGTTTTCATGAGCTGTAAGCCACAATCATCACAATTATGACCAATCACGGCTTGAACTATCTTGCTTTGCATGTAATGAGTCTATCTCATATATTAGTTTCACCTTTTAAGTTGCATTTGTGAAATAAATGAACTTTTGCACAATATTCTAATTTTTCAAGTTTCAGCTGTACGTGTGTAGGAGACAGGATCCATGTCATCTATTTTCGGAGAAACGCGAATATCATCATCACCTCTGTCTGAGCTCACATCAGTTTTAGAAAGGTCAACTGTGGATGGCCTTGGGGACTGATTACAATTTTATTATATTATACTTTTAAGAGAAAACACTAAAATGAATACCATACTTACCTGCTGTATAAAAAGTTTATGATCCAACGGCATCACATTCTCACACAACATTCTGTTCTCAATGGCTATGAACAATGGGAAATAGTGTCTCCCACTGCTAATACATAGCCAGTGTGGAAACATTACTATATAATATTAAATTGCATAGCATATTATGTTACTAACCTTTGCATAAGCATGGAGCATCTGTGCCTGAGGAATGCTCAGTTGTTTCCTCCTCAAAATCTTCCTCCTCAAAATCTTCCTCATCTACGCTGGCAGGCACCATTGTCTGAGATGTCCCCTCCTCACTCTGCACGACTTCTTCCAAACATGTTTTTAAAAAAAAGGGGATTACAGTGGTTGTTTTAACCCACAGTGTGTGTGGGCACACTTTAAAAAATAAAATAAAAAAATAAAAGAAGTTCTATACCTTATTCCAGAGCGCAACTAGGCGCGCACATGACCGCCCACCTCTCCTCTCTCTAGATCACACAGATAGAGCATGAGGGGCCGTGAATCACCCGCTGACATCAGCCGAGGAAGGGGGGGGGGTGGGTGAGAGGCGGACGGTCACATGTGCGCCAAGTTGCGCTCTGCAATAAGTTATGGAATGGCATTTTTTTTTTAATAAAAGCACACACCCCGGGGGCACCAAACTATTAAAATGTACAAGTAATTTCAGCAGCAAAAGGGAAAGGGCGGGCCCTGAAACTGAGCTGACAGGCAGAAAGAGGAAGAGAGTGGAGGACAGAGGAGAGGTGCTGATGACGGCGGCACGTACATTGACCACGAAAGCCTTGGCTCAACGGGGACTCACACTCCTCATTGGCTTTTTGGGGCAGAGCCACTGGCTCCTATTGCTGTCAATCACAGCCAGTGAGCCAATCTGATGATGGAGGGGTCGATCCATGGCTCGATGTGTGAATGGACACACAGAGACGTGATAGGGGAGTGCGCCTGCTTGGGTGCCCCCATAGCAAGCTGCCTGCTGTGGGGGGACCCTGAAAGAAAGAGGGCCCAGGGGTCCCGGCAAGGGACCCAAGAAGAGGAGGATCCTGGCTGTTCTGTGAAAAATCACTACATATAGCAGATAAGTATAACATGTTTGTTATTTAAAACATTTTTTTTTTTAAACTAAGTGCGCTGAGGTTTCCGTCTGCTACATACTCGCTTGCTGCACAGTCACTAAAGAATATGGCCCTTTAAGCACATCCAAATATTGAAGAATTCTGACCACACCCACGGTTTTGGTGTGGCGTTGTTATATTGCCACATACCATTTTTCTTGGGGGGGGGGTGCAAGAAACAATGGCTGATATGCTAACTATGCTACTTTTTGCACCACCTAAAATAGCAAACAAAATTAGATGCACGCTTGGTGAGGTTATAATTACATCAATTTATACCAATATGCAATGCACATTTTTTGCATTGTGCATTGGATTACCCCAAATAAAGAAATTATGTGCACCTACCTGTACTGCTAAGAAAGGTGTCCGAGTACACTTTTACTGTTTCATCAATTGCACACTCCTCAGTATTTTTTGCTGTGCTATCCGGACAGATTTCCCCACATGATCTTCCCTTGGCTAGCTGCTTTAGTTTTCCTAAAAAAATAAAAAAAAAATAGTATGCATATAAAAGATGCACAGTTCTAACAATCAGAAAACAATATACATCAGTAATTAATAACTATTCTTGATGATATGATGAATGCGGCCAAACTGTTCAGGTTTCCTATGTTTGAGATCAGGCCATCTCTTTCTCACTTGGTCTTTGGATCTTTCCACTCCAAATTTCTTCTGCAGCACTCTAAGAACTTTCTGCAAAATCCGGTCTTTCCTTGCATTGGGTTTTACATAGTTCTTCAGTTTTCCATCATAGTGATATTTCTCTAGCAGGTATACCAGCTCCACCATCTCATCCCTGCTCATGGATGTGGCCTTGACTTTGTCTGCTTTCTGCATAGATAGATTTGTATAAAATAAAAATTGATTCAGCTCTCTCTGCATGAAAAAAGAAAATAATCCAATAGTGCAATAACGTACTGATATTTATTAAAAATAACACACTCTTCCACCATTAAACTCACATCTTTAAAATTCACTGCAAGCCCAAAAATAGCACAGCACAGCAAGCTGTCACAGCATCAACTCAAATCAGTAAAACCAGTGTATGGTGGTCGCCTTGGACCCAGGTACTGCGCTCTCAAAATACCCGTCTCACCCGATCCCTGGTGTTGATAGGACCAACTTCCACACTTGCTCGTATGGCGCTCCCTGTCACAGCGTCCTACGTCACTAGCGTTCGATTGTCGTGTAGCCACGCCCCGACATGTTTCGTCATGAAGACTTAATCATGGAATCCCATGATTAAGTCTTCATGACGAAACATGTCGGGGCGTGGCTACACGGCAATCGAACGCTAGTGACGTAGGACGCTGTGACAGGGAGCGCCATACGAGCAAGTGTGGAAGTTGGTCCTATCAACACCAGGGATCGGGTGAGGCGGGTATTTTGAGAGCACAGTACCTGGGTCCGCCGCGACCACCATACACTGGTTTTACTGATTTGAGTTGATGCTGTGACAGCTTGCTGTGCTGTGCTATTTTTGGGCTTGCAGTGAATTTTAAAGATGCGAGTTTAATGGTGGAAGAGTGTGTTATTTTTAATAAATATCAGTACGTTATTGCACTATTGGAATATTTTCTTTTTTCATGTGGAGAGAGCTCTTTGGCATCACACTCTGGATATGTAAAGGTGTACCATTGGAGATCATTCATTTCCCCTTGCTGTGTGGGAAAAAAGGCTTGGTGGCCCTGACACGAGAGTGTGGGCAAAAGGAGCTGGTGAGTTTATTTACCTAAGGGGAGTGGATTCACAGACACAGAGGTGCGGTGGAAGATTCATTTAAGTGGAAGATCTGCACTGTATCACGTCACGGAATATATACATTTTTTGGACTACTCATTTTGTATTGTTTTGTGGACACTTTTTATATATATTTTTATATTTTTGTGGATTGATTCACATTGATTCACACATTTATTTATATATTTTATACATCATATTTTGTGTGCACAGTTATGTTATTCACTTAATATGTTGTGCGCACTATTTTTTGTGTATTTTTGATCATATCACTTTATGCACATTAATGGGGAGGAGTGATGATATGATATAGCTATATCATTGCTTGATTGATTTTCTTATCACTCTTCACTATATGTTACTTTATGATTAGGGATCACTTTAGCGCTGCTATTTTGAGTTCACTTGGGGCGAGTTTGTGGTGAATCAATTTTTATTTTATGCTTGTTATTATTTAAGCAGCAGCTTAGATTAAGGTTTTTTTCCATCAGCGCAGCGTTTTTGGGTGTATGAGTGGGCGGATTTTTTTACACCTGATTTTTTACATAGATAGATTTGTGCCTTCCCTTTTGTCCTTCTCCTCCATCGTGTTTTTCAGGCCTGCTGTGTCTTGGGGTTGCAGGAGGTGGCTGGCGTGCACGTACACACTACAGCGTCACATGTCAGGCAAAGGCGGAGCTCTGAACAGAACGCACAAGCGCTCGTAACGTATTCTCACGAATGCTCGTTACCGTGAGCACACCGGAATTTTCACACAGGTTCCAAACCACAGAATTTTGGTTGCACAAACGAAGGTAAACTTTGATATTGATTCTTTAGGTAGGCCTGAATATTATTTCTAGGGTGTTGCTAAAGGTAATGATTGTTTTCCATTATTTTTGTATTTTGCAGGAGACATGGCAGACAAATTTACCTCGTCTTCCTTCTTACCTCATTTTATTGATCAACATAGGCAAATGTCAAGTTTATGGAGGATAAAGTCAAAGGAGTACTCCGACAAGAATAACAAAAATGAGCAAATCTATCTCTCCACACGCGACCTTAGTTTTGTACATCACACAATTGCTAATCTGCGTACCATTTTCAGGAAAGAGTTAAACTAAAATAAAGGATTCTGAACTTTCTATAGTACACCCCTAAGTGAAAATGTCCAAATTGGGCCCAATTAGCCATTTTCTCTCCCCGGTGACATGTGAATCATTAGTGTTACATGGTTGACCAAAGAAGTTGAGTGCACGTGCTCAGCGTCATATCCAGAGGTTGTCTTTGGGAAATAGACGTATGAGTGCTGTCAGCATTGCTGCAGAGGTTGAAGGGGTGGGGGTTCAGCCTGTCAGTGCTCAGACCATACGCCGCACACTGCATCAAATTGGTCTGCATGGCTGTCACCCCAGAAGGAAGCCTCTTCTAAAGATGATGCACAAGAAAGCCTGCAAACAATTTGCTGAAGACAAGCAGACTAAGGACATGGATTACTGGAACCATGTCCTGTGGTCTGATGAGACCAAGATAAACTTATTTGGTTCAGATGGTGACAAGCGTGTGTGGGGGCAACCAGGTGAGGAGTACAAAGACAAGTGTGTCTTGTCTACAGTCAAGCATGGTGGTGGGAGTGTCATGGTCCGGGGCTGCATGAGTGCTGCCTGCACTGGGGGGCTACAGATCATTGAGGGAACCATGAATGCCAACATGTACTGTGACATACTGAAGCAGAGCATGATCCCCTCCCTTCAGTGACTGGGCCGCAGGGCAGTATTCCAACATGATAGCGACCCCAAACACACCTCCAAGACCACCACTGCCTTGCTAAAGAAGCTAAGGGTAAAGGTGATGGACTGTCCAAGCATGTCTCCAGACCTAAACCCTATTGATCATCTGTGTGACATCCTCAAATGGAAGGTGGAGCAGCACAAGGTCTATAACATCCACCAGCTCCGTGATGTCGTCATGGAGGAGTGGAAGAGGACTCCAGTGGCAACCTGTAAAGCTCTGGTGACCTCCATGCCCAAGAGGGTTAAGGCAGTGCTGGAAAATAATGGTGGCCACACAAAATATTGACACTTTGGGCCCAATTTGGACATTTTCACTTAGGGGTGTACTCACATTTGTTGCCAGTGGTTTAGACATTAATGGCTGTGTGTTGAGTTATTTTGAGGGGACAGCAAATTTACCCCGTTATACAAGCTGTACACTCACTACTTTACATTGTAGCAAAGTGTCATTTCTTCAGTGTTGTCACATAAAAAGATGGAAGAAAATAATTACAAAAATCTGAGGGATGTACACAATTTTTTGAGATACTGTATATGTTCCCAGACTGTGGTATTTTGAAAGCTTGCACTTTCTAAAGGATCAATGCGTCTACAGGCCATCATTACCTACTTTGCCATCTACATCAACTGAGGCCTTATCACCAGAACTGTATGGAGAGGACCAGGATGAGCTAGGACTCACAAGATTACATTAACCTGAACATTAAATGTATAATTTTAAATATATATATATTTATTTATTATATAATTTATTTTTTATGGACATTTTACATTCATTAATGTTTACTTATGTCCTTTTTCATTATTATCCCTAGCAAAAAATTACACTTTGATGCCCCCACCAAGATTGCCTGCGGCTAAACTCAGAAAAAGAAGAAATGTGGAGGAAGTTGAAACAACATTTTTAGTACAGGCTTCCGAATCACTCCAAAAAACACATGATGTGTTTAATGGATTCAGAATAATAACTGCAAATAAATTGTGAACATGTCCGAAGAGCAGAGACAGAGTGCCTGTTGCTAGAGGTACTAAATAAAGGTGTCCGAGGTGATATTACTGGCAACACCTGCATTCAGAATACCCAGCCCCTGTTCCAAATGCACCTCCACCACCACCAACACATCAGCACACAGCACATTGGCATCATCCTGCACCTAATGGACCAAACCCATCATAGTCTCATGATTGTCGCTACACAAATTTGTAGTTTTTTTGTTTCAAAATGTTGTTTTCATTGTTTTTCATTGCCCTTTTGTAGGGCTTTGGATATATATATATAAATAAATGTAGCACCCTCTACCTAAGGGCAGGTGCTAGTGTGGCATTTTCTAGTACAGGTTTCAGTGCAGGTAAATTTGGCCAGGCCTGTGCTTTTAGGCTGGGCCTGGTTGCTGTGATCTGGGGACTGGGAGTGATCGGTGTAGTGGGGGGTGTGGCCACCTACCCTGGTTCAGAGATGCCTCCCCTGCTTTCAGAGGTATTGTTCTTGAAGAGGAGGTTGGACTTGAGACCTGAGTGGCAGGCAGCTCATGTGGGGAGCTCTGACCAATGATTAACTTGTATTGGCAGGGGGCAGGCCTCTCATAGAAGCTGGGGGTCACATGCTCTCAGAGGAGTTGGAAGTCGAGAAAGACAGCAAAGAGTAGGAGGTGCTGGGCTGAGCGTCCCCAGGTGGGGATGCGCCATGGGTGGGGGAAGAATGGAGGAGCCATCCAAAGAGAAACTAAAGATCTTCTTCTATACTGAGACATCGGGTTGCTGTGACCAGGGAACACAGGACTTGAATGCCCGGAGGATCAAGCTGAGGAAGTAGCAGTCAAGTGGAGGAGTTAGAGCAGCATTCTGTGACCGGGGACACAGAACTGTTCTCAAGAAGAAGGTTAGTGGAATGCCAGAAGAGAAACGGATTGGAGCAGTGTAGAATGCTGGAGCCAAGGACCACAGCATTAGTAGTTCTTGATTAAGGAAAAGCAATAGTCCGTTCATGGTCACATGTCAGGTCTTCGTGTTGGGATCCCGAGTCATCTCCGGCCTGGTTAGCATGATGACTGTGCCTTCCAAGGACTATGTGGGTGTCTAATTCTCTGGAACTTTAGGAAGAAGCGGGTATAGTTCCTGGCCTTTGGATTCTCAGGAATAATCCCATCAAAGTCTATCTTTGAAGAGTTATTCAGAGTGGCTCTTTATTGTTTAAATGGAAGGAAGAAAAAGGACATTAATATAATATTGCATTAAGGATTTGCACAAGAAGTAAGGATTAAGAAAGGTGTGTAATTAGTGTTCTTACAAAGCCACGGCTACTGAACAACTATTTACTATTTGCAATGCATCAAAGGGCATCTCATACAATCCTTTCCCCATCCAAGTTCAAATACTGCAAATAAATCTAGTAGAAAACCTCAACACTGTCTGTTCTCTATTTCACAAGGGTGATTGGCGGATTGCTATAACCAACTCAGCAGACCCCTAACGAGGGTAGCACTACATATATATATATATATATATATATATATATATAGTGACAGTAGGAGATGCTGTCACGGTAAAATTGGTAGTTTGGGGGACACAGGGTGTGCACATTTGTTTGGTGCAAGCGCAGAGCATAGATTTGGACTGGAGAAAACTGCTTTCGCAGCTTTCTCCAGGTTTTGGTATTCTGTCATGGGGCTCTGTAGTTTGGAGATTCCATAGTGTCTTGGGTGGGACGGGATCTCCAACCCTGTGTCCAGACTTTGTAGATTACCAGCAGGGTGTGTGCTCATGTGAGCACAGCACTTATAATGAGGGTATGGGAATACCTCATTGCTCCCAGTTGGAGACTGCTCCACACCCGGAGAGACAGGAGGGCTCCAGGAGGCAGCCAGAACATGTGACTGCAAGAGGCAGTTCAACGGCCTGAGGACTAAGGCCAAAGCGGAGCTGTGGGCGCTAAAGTGAAGCCATCCACATTGAGGAATCCTGTGGTCTGTGTGACCAGGATAAAGAGCAGAGGTACTGCTAAAAAGAGCCAGGTGGGCTAGCATTTGCTATTGTGTTTACTTGCTGGAGCAGAATCCCTGTGTGGGAAATCTTTATGTTACGGACTTTTATTTGCCTTTTTAAAAAAAATTGGCTACCATGCCCTAAAATATAGTTCCTGACTGGCATGAATCACTAACAAAAGCAGCTAATGGTCCCCCATGTTTTATATATATATATATATATATCTGAGCAGTAGAAAAGATCATCGGGCTTCAGTTCTAGTCTACATAATAAAAAGAAATAAATATTGGTGATAGCCGGTACAACCTCCTGTACTGATAATACTTTAGAACTTAAAACAGAAGTTTTTTTTTAATCATACTTTCCTAGGTGGATACAGCATCGATCTGATGCTACATCTGTCCCCCGCCGGCTCTAAGGGAAGTAGAGCGAATCAGTCCCCGCTGTCTGCTCATCCCCCTCCCTCCAGTGCTGGTCTATGGAGTTGGGGGGGAGAAGCTGGCTCAGGCTCTAAGGATTGCTGAGAGGCTGAGCCAGGTGCTGGTCCAGATATCTGGGTGGATATATATATATATATATATATATATATATATATATATATATATATATATAGTATCTTTTTTAAATTTATTATATATTAGGGTTGCACCGATACCAGTGCTGATACTAAGCATTTGCACGAGTATCGGTACTCGTGCACATGCCTCCGATACCTGAAACTGATACCGGAAGTGACGCCAGATGGGGGGCGGAGCGTGGCATCGCTAGGGGGGTGCGGGCCACACCCGAGCGCCACCCGCGGCGACTGGGCTGCTCCTTGAGCCTGCTCACCCAGCCCCTCCACGGCCACCCATTCAATTCACTGCACAGCCGGGGGTGGTGGAGACTAGGTCAGCTGACTGCGAATGGAAGGAGCTGGAGAGGAGACCCCATCGCCACTTGTGGTGATAGGTGTCACTGCAGGACAGAAAGAAACGAACTGAACCGGCGGTAGCTGGCTGGCTTCCTAACCTCGCTATGTCCATTGACTATCTAGGCATCTTGGATTGAGTAATCAAGAGTTACTCTTACATTTTTATCGTACAAATTGTGTATATATTAAATGAAAATTGGTATTGCTGTTGACGGACAAAAAAAGTTTTGCTGTTTGTCCCTTTCTTTTTTTTTTTCTTTTCTTTTGATTGAAAGTTTTGTACACACTATACGAAAATAGTACGATCGTTCCTAGGATGAAAATTTCTGCTAGATTTTCTTATAGTGTGTACCCCACATTTTTTCTGCTTAGAACACCACAAACTGTTCACGTGCTGCCTAATATATTCCACCTACTTTCAGATGCCTTTGTAACAGGATAATCATGTGTTGGTATTCACTTAACCTGCCAGTGGTCACAAAGTTATGGCGGATTGTTGTATATACGCTTTGGGGTTATTTATTTGCGCTGCCTGCCACCTTGATAAAGGAGGCTTCTGTATCCCCCAAACATGGATGCCTTTTCCTATATAGGACGTCAGTAAACATTTTTGTGAAATTTCATCTCAGTGTGCATATTTGGCAATATAACCTGGGTAAGCCCTTGCCTACTCCAAAGTAAAAAAAAAAAAAATGTTTGGCTTTAGATTTACTTTAAAATACCTTCTTAAATAAAAATTTTACAATTCTCTGACCTACCTCTTAAACACAAGGAATGTGGTAGGTGCACCTCAGACACTACACCGGGCTCTACGGTTATGTTAAACATCGGACCCACAACGTCATATCCTTTCTTCTGAATCTTATCTAAATCGTCACTTTCAAGTTCCAGCTCATATTTGATGGTCACTTCAGATTTCACTTTGAACATAATTCCCGTCTCTGAGCAGTAGAAAAGATCATCGGGCTTCAGTTCTAGTCTACATAATAAAAAGAAAGAAATATTGGTGATAGCCGGTACAACCTCCTGTACTGATAATACTTTAGAACTTAAAACAGAAGTTTTTTTTTAATCATACTTTCCTAGGTGGATACAGCATCGATCTGATGCTACATCTGTCCCCCGCCGGCTCTAAGGGAAGTAGAGCGAATCAGTCCTCGCTGTCTGCTCATCCCCCTCCCTCCAGTGCTGGTCTATGGAGTTGGGGGGGAGAAGCTGGCTCAGGCTCTAAGGATTGCTGAGAGGCTGAGCCAGGTGCTGGTCCAGATATCTGGGTGGATCCCAACTTCAAAGTCGGGATTTTTCCTCAGCCTTGATCGGCTGAGTGACGTCTGCCAAATGCAGACTTTTTATACCGCAGTCGGCTGAAAATGGGTCACAGGAGTGCAGAACGAACTGTACCCCTGTGATCCACAGGAGAAGTACAGCCAAACAAGCTTTCCATGTACTTTTCCTTTAAATGTATGCATGGGCAAAAAATACCCTCCATACTCCTAGCTGGTGGTAGCTGATAAATGTTGCCTCTTCTCCACTTGATCAAAAGCAGTGATGTCAACCTTACAAGCTGAACTACAGAACTCTGCCTATCCCCAGCCCCACTCTGCCCTTCTCCACAAGCATACATTGATTTCTTTCCCAGCAAAACAATGCTGCTGCCCTGACTCCTAGGGGATGTAGTTCTGGGGGGTTCCTACCTTAACACGAACTGCCCTCCCAGCACCAACTCCTACTGGAACTTTACCAGCCTGATGATGATTTCACAGTGAGTCAAAAAAAAAGGTAAATAAAAAATATTAATCTGGGAGATCATTTAGAGGGGAGGAGGGATGCTTGGGGTAAATTTGGTTCATGCTGTCTTTCTTCAGGTGTCCAAATCACTGCATGCCTCACGCGGACACTTCCTATTGGCTGTCTAGCGGAGGGGTTATCCCGGGACCCAGAAGACGACTAATGAAATCTTAAGCGGAGGGCAGGGGGAGCGGTGGCCTTGCACCCAGATATGGTGACTTTGAGGGACCCAGATGGGAGACTAAGGTGGTTATATCTTATCTGTCTAGATGCAAGAGTACTCATTAAAGGGTACAATACAAAATTTTTGATGATAACATGATTAAAATGTCCTTAAAAGCAAATCAAAAATATACAAAACAACTGGATACAACATTCCCCAAAGTACGGGTATATGGCTGTACAGAGAAACCTGTTATGATGGCCCATCAATATTTGCAACTTGGTTATTAGAGGGAATTAATATATGGTATTCTTCCATATGCAGGGCCAACCGAGAGACTCAATGTACCATCACCAATATGGATCCCTACGCGTTTCGCCAGGCTTCCTAGGGGGTTCTACTGGTGCTATGCCAAAGTAAGAGACATAGAGTATCTTGTCCACAGCGATGTGGGGAGAAGAAAAACACTAAATTGCCCTGAAACAGAGCCTCTACTTTTTTAGATAAATCAGAAGTAAACTCCAAGTTCACAGTTGGGGTAAGGATAAACATTCCTGAATGTGTAAAACATGTTTGTCTGCCAGTATTTTCTGATAACATGCTGCATTCATCTTGCCATAATTTTCACAAGATTCCCCATGCCTTTAGAGGTCACACTCCCCCAAAACATCAGTGAGCCATCACCATGCTTCAAAGTGGGGATTGTATTCCTGTCGCTATAGGCCTCATTGACCTTTCGCCAAACATAAAGCTCTATTTGGGTCTCGTCACTCCAGATTACAGTGTGCCAGAAGCTGTGAGGCGTGTCAAGGTGTTGTAGGCAGTGGCGTATCTACCGGGAGGCAAACAAGGTGTTTCCCTTGGGCAGCGCAGCCCCTAGGCAGAAGGGACACTATGGGGGTTATTTACGAAAGGAAAATCCTCTTTGCACTACAAGTGCAAACTACAAGTGCAAAGTGCACTTGGAAGTGCATTCGCTGTAGAGGGGGACATGCAAGTAAAATAAAAAACAGCATTTTAGCTTGCACATGATTGGATGATCAAATCAGCAGAGCTTACCCTCATTTTAGATCTACCTCTCAGATTTACAGGGACTGCACTTCCAAGTGCAATTTCAAGTGTAAGTGGATTTGCCTTTCGTAAATAACCCCCTATGACTCTGTTCCCATGAACGCAGTCCAGAGTACTACACGAAGCACAATGATAGAAATGAGGAATACAGCACAGAGTACAATGATCAGTGCAAAGTGCTGCACAATGTACAAGGATTCTAATGTGTGACCACAGCGACACACAGCTGAAGTCCCCCATCCTGCTCCCTGCTCTTCTGATGTGATTGGACTTGGAGCTCTCTGCTCCTGATTTGATCAGACTCTGAGCTCTCCACTCATGAGCGGAGGGCTCAGAGTCTGATCACATCATTTCGGGAGGGCCGGGAGCAGGGTGGGGGACCTCAGCTGTGTAACGCAACCCCACCGACACCTCCGATCTTCCTTCTCCAGGAAGAACTCCCTGCCGGAGAAAGAGTAAGTCCAACCACATTGTTCCCCGACACCAATCTTCACACCGGGGTCCCTCAGATCACTCCGGGGAAAACTATGATCGCTGTGATCCCTTATTGGAATCATTGTATCCCATGCAGCACTTTGCACTGATCATTGTATTTTGTGCTGTATTCGTCATTTCTTTCATTGTGCTCTGGACGGTGTTCACTGGAACAGAGTCGTAGTGTCCTTCTGCCTGGGGGTGGCATTGCTTCCCTGAAAAATACCAAAGGCAAACAAATTCTTTGCCTTGCGGTAGATACACCCCTGGGTGAGCCTCATCACACCGCATGGCCTAGGGCCGCATCACCCCCTCCCACCATTCTACAGCCCGTCCCGGGTGACACGGATGTGACAAATTCTGGAGAAGCCACGCTGGGTCACATTTTCACTGACCTGTCAGATAATTACTATCACCTCCTGTGATCGGATCAGCATACTGATTTAACGGGAACAGGTTATATTCCATAGATCTACTGTCCGCACTGAGATTGACAGGAACACCCATTGTTCTAAAGAGGGCAGCAAGGCATTAAAAAGAGTTGCCTGCAATACACATCCCTAGACCTACCACCCAAGCGCAGGAGAATTGTTTTGTGAATTGGCAGGATCACCCCATGCTCCATACACTTCCCACATAGCCACCAGAGACCCTGCATAGCCACCAGAGACCCTGTATAGACACCAGAGACCCCACACAGCCACTTGAGAAGGAGGGGGTGGGACAAATTTAGATGAGAGGCACCCGATTTTAGTCTTGCCTAGGGCAGCACGAAACCAAAATTCAGCAATGGTTGTCTGGCATATTGTAACCAGGCATTTTTGTGGCATTGGCTCAGTAAAGGCTTCTTTCTGGCAACTTGTCCATGTAGCTAATTTTTTGTTCAAATATCATCGTATTGCGCTCCTTGAAACAACCACACCCTCTTTTTTCAAAGCAGCCTGTATGTCTCCTTAGGTTACCTGTGGGGGTTTTTCTGTGTATCCTGATCAATTTTCCTGGCGGTTGTGGCTGCAAACATTCTTGATCTACCTGACCTTGGCTTGGTATCAAGAGATCCCCAAATTGTCCACCACGTAAGTGATTGAACTGTATTCCTCATTTCTATCATTGTGCTCTGTGTAGTAGTCTGGACTGTGTTCATGGGAACAGAGTCATAGTGTCCCTTCTGCCTAGGGGCTGTGCTGCCCAAGGGAAACACCTTGTTTGCCTCCCAGTAGATATGCCACTGCCGACAACACCTTGACGCACCTCACAGTTTCTGGCACACTGTAATCTGGAGAACGACTGGTATATTCAAGGCTTCTTTTTTCTTTTTATATCCTTTTCCATCTTTATAAAGTTCCATTACCTTGTTACGCAGGTCTTTTGACTGTTCTTTTCTGCTCCCCATGGCTCAGTATCTAGCCTGCTCAGTGCATCCACGTGAGAGCTAACAAACCCATTAACTATTTATACACAGACACTAATTGCAACCTTTAATTGCCATTGTAACCTTGTGTGTCCGTACCAAGGCCAAACATTCCAGGGGATGGAAACTTTTCATCAGGGCCATTCGGGGGATTTCTATTATTGTTATTATGATTTAAAAAGGAGCCAAATAATTTTGTCATGATTAGTCATATTTTCATATCAATGCCAAAATGTCATCATTTCTGCCAGGGGATGCAAACTTTTGAGCACAACTGTAAAAGACACATATAAATGCAGCTCTGTAATCATGAATACATCATTAAATAAACTGTTTAATGCAAGCAGTGTAAGTACCTAAATCTGACCTGCCATCAGCCTCTTACAATCACTGTACAACTGAGCTCAGGGAGCGACAGAGAGATGAGCTTATCGGTGTGTTGGTTCTCCTTTCACTATCATATTATTGGATGGGGACGAGGAGACATTTCTGTGAAAATGAACTGCAGCAGAGAAAGATCTTGCCCTTTCCTTTGCTAGGCAGAGCTTTGTATATCCCAGGACTGAATGGATAGAAATAGGAGGGTGAAGGGGGAGCAGTGCAGGATTTCTGTGCAAGGTAAATGTTGTACTTGTTCTGTGACAGCAATAATTTACCCCCCTCCCACACTAGGCACTACAGTTCTACGCCACCTGTGCTGGGTACTGTTGCTCCTCCCTACCCCTTGCTGGGAACTACTGTTCTATCCCACCCTCCTATAGGCACTATTGTTCCTCCTCATCTCTGCTGGGTACCATTGCTAAACCTCACCCCTCTCTCAGAACTATTGTTACTTGCCATCCCTGTTGATCACTTCAGTTTCTTCCCATCCCTTGCTGGGAAGTACTGTTCTCCTCCACCCCCTCTAGGTACTTTTGTTGCTCTGCTCCCCCTCCCGCTGGGTACTATTGTTCCTTTCCACCCCCTCTGGGCACCATTATTCTTCCCCACCCCTGCTAGGTACTATTGTTCTCCCTCACTCCCCTCTAGGCACTATTGTTTTCCCCCACCCCCCTAGGGAACTACTATTCTCCTCCCACCCCTGCACAGCTGAAATAAATCTGATCACATGTTCACACTGACCTGTGTATGGTATTATCGGGGAATCAGACTGTATATGAACACTTCATATAATGAAGCATTTGTTCCATGAACATGGAAATCTAAGTTCTATGAATGATCAGAATGTAATAAAAGGGAGAAAACTTTACCTGTAGGTTCTTCCATCTAGAGTCGGTGTAACTAAATTATCTGGCTGTTCCTCAGACTATGGAAAAGAAAAGACATTGTCCGATAAATAAGAAAATAGCAGCCTTTTTATTGAGTTAAAACACGGCGTACACACATATTACCAACCTGACTAGGGCTGGCCATACAAATTTCATTTTTTTTTTTGTTTAACCAGCAGTTAATGATCTGATTCCCCAGGCACACACACACACGTTGGTCTTTCCCCAGTGAGATTCCACCTCCAGTGCACACACAAACACACGTTGGTCTTTCCCCAGTGAGAACCCACCTCCAGCGCACACACACGTTGGTCTTTCCCCTGTGGGAACCCATCTCCAGCGCACACACAAACACATGTTGGTCTTTCCCCAGTGAGAACCCACCTCCAGCGCAAACACACATTGGTCTTTCCCCAGTGAGAATCCACCTCCAGCGCACACACAAACACACGTTGGTCTTTCCCCAGTGAGAACCCACCTCCCGCGCACACACAAACACACGTTGGTCTTTCCCCAGTGAGAACCCACCTCCAGCGCAAACACACGTTGGTCTTTCCCCAGTGAGAATCCACCTCAAGCGCAAACACACGTTGGTCTTTCCCCAGTGAGAATCCACCTCCAGCACACACACAAACACACGTTGGTCTTTCCCCAGTGAGAACCCACCTCCCGCGCACACACAAACACACGTTGGTCTTTCCCCAGTGAGAACCCACCTCCAGCGCACACACACGTTTGTCTTTCCCCTGTGAGAACCCACCTCCTGCACACACACACGTTGGTCTTTCCCCAGTGTGAACCCACCTGTCAGGGAATCCCTGTGAGATGTCTGGCACATAGATGTGCGCAAGCGCATAGAGTTTCCCAGAGAATGGCTAACATGCGTGTGCATGCGCGCAATAGAGTCCATGGTCGCGGGTGCGCATGCGCACACGCGGGCGCACAATTACTCTTGGTGCCAGACGGCCTATTTAAAGGGAGTCTAGCCTCCTATCCTTTGCTGACTGATCTTCAGCTGTGTCCTGTATCCTGTTCTGATCCTGTGTGCTTTTCTAGTTGCTGACCTGGCTTGTTCTTTGACCTTGGCGTGTATCCTGTTCCTGTTCTGCTGCTCACCTCTGACACGGCTCCGTTCCTGACTCTGGCTCTGGCTTATGATTTGGTACCCCACTGCTTGCCTGCTGATGATCCTGGCTATTCCTGGGACTCTGCTTCTGTCTATGATCCTGGCTTCTGTTAACCCTTGGGTGCCTGCCTGGCTGTCTCCTGCTCAAGCTCTGCACACTGCTGCATTCTCTTGAACACTGACAAGCTGACGGCCCGGAATCATCCACATCAGGCACTCGCGTCCCTCCTGTCCTTCGGCTTCCTCTCATCCTCAGTGGGGCCAGGACAGGAGATATAACTCAGTCTCCTATCAGGTACATGACACCACCTCAAGTGCACACACACACACACAGACACACAGACACACACACACACGTTGGTCTTTGCCCAGTGAGAACCCACCTCCAACAAACACACACACACACACACACACACACACTGGTCCTCAGACTACGGGAAAGAAAAGACATTGTCAGATAAAGAAAATAGCAACCTTTTTATTGAGTTAAAACATGGCGTACACACATATTACCAAGCTGACTAGGGCTGGCCATACAGATTTTTTTGTTTGTTTAACCAGCAGTTAATGATCCGTTTCCCCAGTCCACACACTCAATGTGGATGGTGGAATGCTTGCAATGAGCCATTATATTGTGACAGTGGAGAGCCTTCCCTGCAGGAAACACCAGCCTACCCATACATGAATCGCAAATCAGCTGGTCCCTGCTGAAATGGGCAAATTTTGATCCACGTATAGCCTTAATGTGGATACAAGATAACCATCAAATTTATATATACCCACCCTTGGATCCCTCACCTCCCATACCTCCTGGTACCGAGTTTGCCAGCGAGGTAGAGAGGTAGAACCCCATGTAGTTGGGCTTCACACGTCTCTCTGCATATGAGAGGACCTTTAGGAGGAGGGAGAGATTGTGCCTTTATTGTGACTTTAATGAAGTCTTGCCCTACCCATCCGTGGCAGGACAACGCCCCGGAGGGGTAGGCACTTGAGGTCCTATAGGGGACAGACCTTAGGTGGCGTTGTTACGTCCCCAGTGATCCAGAAGGATAAGCCCCTGGTTCCAGTTACCCTTTCTTGGTCTGAGTTGTCCATTGAGATACAGGCTCTAATTTACTCTGGGGCTCCAGGCCTGTTCATAGATGGTGCCTTGTGTCTAAGCCCACAATTCCACTGCAGCTTCGTGCCACTCCACTTGCCATTGAGGCTATTGATGGGAGACCTCTACAGCCTGCTCATGTGACTCATGAAACTGTTCTGTTGACCATGGATGTAGGGGCTCTTCACCAGGAGATAATCCAATTCCAAGTCATTTCCTCACCTCATTTTCCGGTGGTTATTGGTTATCGGTTATCCTTGGTTACAGAGGCACAACCCCTCTTTTGATTGGGTTTGTGCTGCGGTTCTTTCCTGGTTGCCACAATGCAGGGAGACATGTTTTCTGAAAGTGGCCAAGGTCTTGTGCACCCCTTCACTCTCCTCCCTGCCAGAGTAACGAAAAATTTGTAATGTCTTTGACAAAGGCCAAGTCAGTAGTTTGACTCTACACCGGTTGTATGATTGCGCAATTAACCTTCAACCTGGTGCCATACCCCCTCGTGGTCGGGTCTACCCTCTGTCTGTCTCGGAGGAAAAAGCCATGGAGGAGTATGTGGCCGACGCACTGTCTGGAGGATTCATCCGTAAATCCTTATCTCCTGCTGGTGCTGGTTTCTTCTTTGTGAAAAAGAAGAATGGTGAACTGAGACCTTGTATTGATTATAGGGGACTCAATCGCTTCACGATTAAGAACGCGTATCGATTCCTTTGATTACGGAGTTATTTGACGGCCTCAAGGGAGCAACGTTTTTTAACGAAAGCTTGATTTGCGAAGGGCATACAATCTCGTGAGGATCAAGGAGGGCAACGAATGGAAAACTGCATTTAATACCAGAATAGGCCATTATGAATACCTAGTAATGGTGTTTGGAACGCTCCGGCAGTTTTCCAGGAATTTATCAACTATGACCTCCGAGATTTGTTGCAGCTATGTGTGGTGGTTTATCTTGACAATATTCTTATATTTTCCAAATCCCCAGAAAGCCATCACACAGATGTCTGTCGTGTGCTGCAGAGGGTGAGAGATAATAACCTGTTTTGCAAATTGGAGAAGTGCGAGTTTCATTGTGAACATGTTAAATTCCTGGGTTATGTAATTTCCACTGCTGGTTTTTCGATGGACCCAGAGAAACTTTCAGCAGTACTACAAGTGGCCCCGACCCGTGGGTTTACGACCATTACAGCGTTTTCTTGGCTTTGTCAATTATTATCGGAACTTTATTTGCAACATCTCGTCTCTGATGAAACCCCTGACTGATATGACCAGAAAGGACAGTAACCCACAGAATTGGTCTCCAGATTCTATTAATGCCCTTGAGAGTTTCAAAGCTGCCTTTGCTTCTGCTCCTTTGTTGGTACATCCTGTATCTACAGTACCTTTCATCCTTGAGGTTGATGCATCTGAGACTAGAGTTGGTGCCCTGCTGTCTCAACGTCCTACCTCTGAGAGCGCTATGCAGAGGCGGCTCTCTAATTAGGCAAATTAGGCGGTCGCCTAAGGCCTTGCACTCACAAGGGCCTCGCGGCCGCCTAATTTGTCTGTGATCAATCACTGATGTCACCGCCTCATCACCGAGCATCCCAGTCCGGTGGCAGCAGGTGTGGGGAGTTGGAGAGTAGAGGCCTCTAGGTGGCGGCAGCACCCGGCTCCAAGTGTCATCTCTACAAGGCTTGGAGGCAGCATGTCCATGTGGGACCCGCAGCTAGCTCCTTCAGCCTGCGCTGCTCACCCGACCTCTCCGCACCTGCCTCCTATTCAGTTCAGCAGTTGGGGCCGGGGGGGGGGGGGTCGCTGAAACTATCCAGCTGAGCTGCCCCATGACTGTGAAGAGGAAGGATATCCGCCTTTAATTTCCTTGTGCTGTCTGGCCGACTGGAGAGAACGTGCGTACCCGTGCAGCCTCCCTGTGTGCCTGAATAGGAGGAGCAGTGGGGAGACTGCCCATAGTGGAATAGATTTTTCCATATTCCTCCTGTAGCCGCTGAATGTCTGCAGGATCGAGAGGAGGAGAAGTGATCATTCAGCGGCTGTATGGAGGAATATGGAAAACTCAATTCCACTATATGCAGTCTCCCCACCGCTCCTTCTATCTAACTTCTTCTGCATCCCGTGCTCTCAGGCCCCTTCTTGTGCTCGCTGGCTCCGCCCCTCCTGGTATCCAGCACCTCCTTGTGCTCCCTGGCTCCTCCCCCAGTGCTTTCCAGTACCCCCTTGCTCTCCATTCCAATTCTTTCTTTCCCCCCTGCTCTCAAACTGCCCCCCCGTGCTCTCCAGCCCCCACCCCTCCTGTGCTCTCCCCCACAGCACTCTCCAGCTCCTCCCTGCTCTTTGCCCCCTATGCTCTCACAGACTGGGACATGGGGCACAGGAGGGGCTGCAGACAGGGACAGGGCTAGGGATCTCTCTCGCCTCCCTTTCCCTCACCCCTCTCTCTCTCCCCTTTCTCTCTCTTAACCCCTGTCACTCCTCTCCCCCCTTCCTCTCTCCACCTCCCCCCTCTCTCTCTCTCTCCCTCCCCCTCTCTTCCTCCTTCCTCTCTCCACCTCCCCCCTCCCCCTCACTCCCTCTCTTCCCCCTTCCTCTCTCCACCGCCCCTCTCTCCCTCTCTTCCCCATCCCCCTCTCCCCTTCTCTATCCTTCCCTCCTCTTTCTCCCCTCCCTCTCTCACCCTCCTTTCTCTCACCCCCTGCCTCTCTCCCTCAACCCTTCTCTCTCTCACTCCCCTCCCCCTCTGTCACCCTCCTCTCTGTCACCCCCTTCTCTTTCTCTCTCACCACACTCCTCCACTTACCCCTTCCCACCACTCCCTCCCTCTCCTCTCCGCCACTCCCTCCCTTTCTCTCTCTTCCCCTCACTCTCCTCACCTCTCCCCTCTCTCTCCCCCCACCTCTCCTCCCTTCCTCCTCCTTTCTCCCTCTCTCCCCACCTCTCTCTCTCTCTCCCCCCTCACTCCCCCCCTCTAGCTCACCATCTCTCTCCCACATTTGCGCACCCTCTCTCTCTCCCCCCCTCTCGCCCACCCCCCCTCTCTCCCTCCACCTCTCCCCGTTTGGCTCACCTTCTCTCTCCCCCCCTCACAATCTCTTGCTCCCTCTCACTCCCCCTTTCTCTCTCCCTCCCCCTCTCTCTTCCCCCCCCCCTCTCCCCATTTTTCTCTCCCTCCCTCTCCCCCCCTCCTCTCTCCCCCTCTCTCTCTCCCTCCATCCTCTCTCTCCCTCCCCATCTCTCTCTCCCTCTTCCACTCTGTACCTCTCCCCCTCCCAGCACCCCCGCTCTCTATCCCTCCCCCTATCTCTCTCCCCCTGCTCTGTGCTGGGATCCCCCACTCTACTTCCTCTGTGAATGTGGAATGACTCAGTGACATCCCCTCCCCATTCTCCCAAGACACAGGAAATTCTTAGAGGGGTTGCCATCTTGCTGGGTCCCAGATGTTTTATTGGCTGCATATGTCTGGTGGGTGAAGAGGGTGCCCTGGAAGTGGTGCTGATGAACTGTGTGCTAGATCCGTGCATCTTGAATTTGTTTTCCCCCCATTATGAGCGTGATTGGGGCCTCATGTATAAGTTTTCGCCTAAGGCCTCACAAAGCCTAGAGCCGCCTCTGGCGCTATGCATCCTTGTGGCTACTTTTCCAAGAAATTATCTCCTGCAGAATGCAGTTATGAGATTGGGGACAGAGTTGTTAGCGATCATTTTAGCCCTTAAAGAATGGAGGCATCTCCTCAAAGGTACCACTGTGCCGGTTCTTATTCTGACTGACCATAAGAATCTCACATTTTTGTCTGAGGCTAAATGCCTCTCTCCCAGAAGGGCATAATGGGCTCTTTTTTTGTAAAGTTTCAATTACATAGTCTCATTCTTACCCGGTACTAAGAATGTAAGGGCTGATGCATTGTCACAACAGTTTTCCTCCACTTCCAAGATGGAGTCGGTTCCTGTTCTTGTGATTCCAACCGATCATATTCTGGCTACGATTCACACCAGTCTCACTTCTCCATTGGGTGACAAAATTCTTGACGTTCAGATACATTCTCCTCCTGAAGAAACCTTGTGACCACTGCTTTGTCCCTGAGAGTCTCCGTACTGCCACTTACCATTCTCCCAAGGCTGCTGGCCACCCAGGGAAGAATCAACTCTTTTGAGCCATTTCCCAACAACTCTGGTGGCCTAGTCTACATGCTGATGGTAGATGCTTGTTCCGTGTGTGCTCAGAGTAAGATACCATGACACCTTCCAGTGGGCCTCCTACAACCCATACCCAATGGATAGAGGCCTTGGACCCACCTGTCAATGGATTTCATTGTGGAGTTACCCAACTCTCAGGGCAACACAGTTTTCCTTATGGTGGTTGACCAGTTCTCTAAGATGTCTCATTGTATTCCAGTTAAGAAGTTGCCCACATCTAAAGAACTGGCTTCCATTTTTGCTCGGGAGATCTTTCGCTTACATGAGCTACCCAAGGTGATTGTCTCGGACAGGGATAGCCAGTTTGTGTCCAGGTTCTGGCAAGCCCTTTGTGCACAGTTGGGAAGTCAGCTTTCCTTCTCCTCTGCGTATCACCCGCAGTCCAATGGGGCCACAGAACAAGCCAACAAGTCCTTGGAACAGTTTTTACGTTGCTACATTTCTGACCATCATAACAACTGTTCAGACCTCTTACCTTGCGCGTAGTTTGCTCACAATAGTGCCGTCAGTACTGCTTGTCTCCATTTATTGCAAATTATGGTTTCCAACCATCCATGTTGCCTGACTCTTTTGTTCCTCAGAGCATTCCTGCATTGGAGGAGCATCCCCGTGGTCTTCGTTCCACTTAGGTACAGGTCCAAGAGTCCTTGCAATGTGCCAATGATAGGTACAGACTCCATTCTGACCACAGACGCCTACCTGCGTCTTCCTACCAAGTTGGGGACAGGGCCTGGCTGTCATCTCGCAACCCCCAACTCAGTGTTCCCTCATTAAAACTGGCACCACGGTTTATTGGGCCTTTCCATATTCTCCGTAGGATCAACCCAGTGGCTTACGCTTCAGACCTTCCTTCTAATATGCGTATTTCAAATGTATTTCATGTATCCTTATTAAAACCTTTTGATATGCAACTGTTTGACCACTTCAATACCACGTCCTCACCCAGTTCAGGTTGAGAACCATGAGGAATATGAGATACAATCTATCATTGGTTCCCGTAGCTTCCGTTGGCGCATACAGTACCTGGTTCATTGGAAGGGGTACTGTTCGGAGAAACGCTCTTGGGTCTCATCCTCTGACATACATGCTCCTGTCCTCCACTCTGCACATAATATTAATGTTGTGGTGTGAAAAGGGCGCATTGAGAACAATTGTTTCTTTGTGCCCTTACAGAACACGTATACAGAAACTCACATCTCTGCACATGGTGTAAACAAGCATCTTAGTCGGTGGCACTTTTGTGTTTCTCTTTTTTCTGTGCCTTTACATGTTCTTATTGAGGATTCCCAATCCTGCTGCAGAGGGAAAGGTGCTAACTCCTTAGGCTTCTGGTGGATTCCTGAGCCATTACAGACTTTGCCCATGGACTCTTTTTTATTTTGTTAGCGTTTGGCATATTTTTTGCACAATTGAGAGATTTGGGTACATACTTTCAGTCCTCTTTCATATATACAGGTATGTGTGTTTTTCTTCTGCACATACTGTCCACTGTCAAACCCTCCACACTCCTCTCCTGTACATACTGCACACTGTCATATCCTCCACACTCCTCTCCTATACATACTGCACACTGTCATACCCTCCACGCTCCTCTCCTGTACATACTGCCCACTGTGATACCCTCCATGCTCCTCTCCTGTACATACTGCCCACTGTCATACCCTCCACGCTCCTCTCCTGTACATACTGCCCACTGTCATACCCTCCACACTCCTCTCCTGTACATACTGTCCACTGTCATACCCTCCATGCTCCTCTCCTGTACATACTGCCCACTGTCATACCCTCCATGCTCCTCTCCTGTACATACTGTCCACTGTCATACCCTCCACGCTCCTCTCCTGTACATACTGCCCACTGTCATACCCTTCACACTCCTCTCCTGTACATACCACCCACACTCCTATCCTGTCATACCCTCCACACTCCTATCCTGTATATACTGCCCACTGTCATATCCTCCACACTCCTCTCCTGTATATACTGCCCACTGTCATATCCTCCACACTCCTCTCCTGTACATACTGCCCACTGTCATACCCTGCACACTCCTCTCCTGTACATACCGCCCTCTATCATACTCCCCACACTCCTCTCTTATACATACTGCCCACTGTCATACCCCTCCACATTCCTCTCTTGTACATACTACCCACTGTCATACCCTCCACACTCCTCTCCTGTACATACTGCCCACTGTCATATCCTCCACACTCCTCTCCTGTACACACTACCCACTGTCATACCCTCCACACTCCTCTCTTGTACATACTGCCCACTGTCTTATCCTCCACACTCCTCTCTTGTACATATCACCCACTATCATATCCTCCACATTCCTCTCTTGTACATACTGCCCACTGTCATACCCTCCACACTCCTCTCCTGTACATACTGCCCACTGTCATACCCCCCACACTCCTCTTTTCTGGAACAGGTGTACTTTTGCCAGTCAATATTAATATGTTTCACCGTGTTGTAATATAGGTAATGTGGCCTCCCTCCCTCCCCAAAAAAATATTAAATCAACCATTCAAGTACTTTTTTTTAATGTTTTGAAGCTACAGAAGTAAGTGTTATGTATTCTTTTTTATTACAATTAGCCTTTATTGTTTAAAGAAAAACATGCAACAGTCACACTATCAATAGCGTTGTCACCAGGATAGGAAGTGGGGGGAAATCACTACAATAGGCACAGCGATAAAATCATCAAGGGGGCAACAGTAACCTTTCTGCTGTAAGGACACTTGATTTTTGGCAGTCTGAGTATGTAGTTAAACCTACCTCTGCAGAGGGAGCAGACTCCATCCAAGCCCCTTCTTGATGCAACTGGACATCATTTTGGCTTGTAAAAAAAAAAAAAGGTTATCAAACTTTAGTAATGACATCCAACAGACTAAATAAAATGACTAAGAGTGAACGCCAAAACAGATAGTGAATAAATGTTAATGCACTGCACCTTATTGCTCAACCAGATGACAAAGTAATATCTAATAAGGGTTTAAACTGAAAGGTGAGCTGTCAGTTTAGTAATGGAAGGAAATAAAATCTGAAAGGCACACCGGTGTTCTGCTTTAAACTCATTCCCTATAGCAGACAAGACTACTATGATCTCCATGTCATAGTTCTTAGATTAGGTGGTGTGCAGAAGATGTGTAATAAATCTGACAAATGATGCTCAGAGATCTGAAACCTTGAGGGATACAAGAATCTCTTAGAAATCACTAAATTATCAGTTTTGGTTGGTCTCAGCATTTAGAGTGGAGCTCAAGGCAAATATAAAAACATACTTAAAGTGTTTGTAAACCTCAGACATGAAATGTGAACAAAGAACATCCCTCTATAGTGTGTACTTGTCTCAATTAAAAGCACTAAGTGTCATATCTGTCTGCCGCCTTCTTCCGCTGCTATCAGCATGAGTCACTTCTGACACCAAGAGAAAGCAAGAGAAAGGTGACAGGAGGGAGCTCCAGCAGATTGACAGCTTCAGCTCTGTTCCTGTTTGGAGGGGGGTGTCTCTTCCCTCCAATCAGCTCTCAGAGCACTCCTCACTGAGCATCGCAGAGTGGAATTCCACCTCTCCGCCCTGAGTTTTCCAAGCTCATAGACAAGCTTCATAAATTCAGAACTTTCAATGGCTTTGGAGAAGACTGTAGATAAACAGGTACAACTTATGTAGGAGGATTTGTTTAATCTCTGTGTATGGAAGGGTTTATAACCACTTTAAGGAGGAACTGAACTCTGGAAGCTGGACCCCCAAAAAGATAAAGGATAACAAAGGACTATACAGCATTATTAGCTATGATTTCTCTGCAGCCGATCTTTCTCTATTACTGACTTACCATGCCTTAATCTGCACTGTGAGATTGTGGCCATCTTGGCAGAGGCAGAGCTTTGCTTCCCTAGGTCAAAGCCTCTAGCAAGTAGAACAGTGAGCAGTACAGTACTGATAACACCAACTCTCACTCCAAATCTCCTGAGACTAGTAGTCAGAGGCAGTAGTGCCTTAGATGATCTCACACTACTTTTACAGTGAGGGAAAAAACTATTTGATTGGCTGCTGATTTTGTACGTTTGCCCACTGCCAAAGAAATGATCAGTCTATAATTTTAATGGTCGATTTATATTAACAGTGAGAGACAGAATAACAACAAAAATATCCAGAGAATGAATTTCAAAAAAGTTATAAATTGATTTGCATTTTAACCACTTGCTTACCGGGCACGTAAACCAACCCCCCCCCCCCCCCCCCTCCTGCCCAGACCAATTTTCAGCTTTGCACTTTGAATGACAATTGCGCAGTCATACAACACTGTACCCAAATGAAATTTATATAATTTTTTTCATACAAATAGAGCTTTCTTTTGGTGGTATTTGATCACCTCTGGGGTTTTTATTTTTTGCTAAACAAACAAAAAAAGATGGAAAATTTTGAAAAAAAAAAAATCATGTTTTATATTTTGTTAAAATTTTTTGCAAACAGATAATTTTTCTCCTTCATTGATGTACGCTGATGAGGCAGCACTGATGGGCACTGATAGGCTGCACTGGTGGGCACTGAAAGGCACAGATAAGGCGGCACTGATGGGGACAGATAAGGCGGTACTGATAGGCACAGATAAACCGAGATGGGTGGCACTGATAGGTGTTACTGATGGGCACAGATGGCACTGATGGGTGGCACTGATGGGCATTGGTAGGCGACACTGATGGGCACTGGTATGTGACAATGATGGATAGCACTGTTGATGAGGCACTGATTAGTGACTTTGAGAAGAGGCACTGTGGGCACTGATAGGTGGCACTGTGGGCACTAATAGGTGGCACTGTGGGCACTGGTTGGTGGCGCTGGTGGGCACTGGTAGGCGACACTGTTGTGCACTGAGAGGTGGCACACATGGGCACAGATGAGCTGTCCGCAGCTCTCCCCGATTGGGACCGATGTCCTTCTGTGACCGGCTTTTTTTTCCTACTCACGCTATCAGCGTGAGGAGAAAAAATAGCCGATTACCGGCTCTGTTTACATCACATGATCAGCTGCCATTGGCTGACAGCTGATCACGTGGTAAGGGGTCGGGACCAGCCCCTTACTCCGATCTGTGATCCAGCGAGTCTCATAGACTAGCTGATCACAGAACGAGCCGCAATGTGCCCTGCAGGGGGCGCACAGGCCGCTTGAGCACGGGAGGACGTCCATTGGTGGCCTCCCGGCAATTCAGGTCCGCGCTGTAGCCGTCATTCGGCTATAGCGCGGACGCCAAGAGGTTAATGAGTGAAATAAGTATTTGATCCCCAATCAAGCAGCAAGATTTCTGTCTCCAAGGTGTCTTCTATACAGGTAACGAGCTGAGATTAGGAGGACTCTCTTAAAGGGAGTGCTTCTAATCTCGGTTTACCTTTATAAAAGACACCTGACCACAGAAGCAATCAGATTCCAATCTCTCCACCATGGCCAAGACCAAAGAGCTGTCCAAGGATGTGAGGGACAAGATTGCAGAGCTACACAAGGCTGGAATGGGCTACAAGACCATCGCCAAGCAACTTGGTGAGAGGGTGACAACAGCAAATGGAAGAAACGCAAAATAGCTGTCAATCTCCCTCGGTCTGGGGCTCCATGCAGGATCTCACCTCGTGGTGTTTCAATGATTATGAGAACGATGAGGAATCAACCCAGAACTACACTGGAAAATCTTGTCAATGATCTCAGCTGGGACCATAGTCACCAAGAAAAAAATTGGTAATACACTACGCCGTGAAGGAAAATGATATGAGCATGAGCCCAAGTTTAATTTCTAGCACCACATCCCGAAAAAGAATGTTTAGAACCAAAGAGAGTGGGGATTTTTAAGGTGCACATCAATTGACCCAGATGCAGTAACACAGCAAAGACGATGTACTTCCCAACATGTTTCGCCCATCTGTCGGGCTTCCTCAGGGGATGCTGGTCACATGCAGAATACACTGCCTTCTGTATCTCCTAGAAGATGGGGGGCGGGAGAAGGGGAGAACGGGGTAGGTCTGCCAGGATAAATGCTGCCGCTGTACCGAGGGAGCCCTGCGCTGAAGGTGAGCGTAGATGGTACAAAAAGGCCAGAGAGGCAGATACGGCAGCTGGCTTAATGCCAGGGACCACACACCTTCCAGGATACAAATCACTTTAAAGGAATACCTGAGTGGAGAGTTTGATGTGCATGGGTCCCTTGGTTTCTGCACCCTGCAGAAACCAAGGGACCCATGCACATGAAACTTTCGACTCAGGTATTCCATTAAAGTGATTTGTATCCTGGGAGCCCATCTGTCAATCAGCCCAGCCAATCAATCAGCCCATTTGTCAATCAGCCCATCTGTCAATCAATTAATCAGCTCATCTGTCAATCAATCAGCCCATCTGTCAATCAATCAATCAACCCATCTGTCAATCAATCAGTCCATCTGTCAATCAATCAGCCCATCTGTCAATCATCTGTCACAGGCCCACCGCCATCGATACCACCATTGGTACCCCCACACAGGCTACCAGTACCGCCATCAGGCTCGCCACTAGTACCGCCATCGGTACCGCCATCAGGCCCACCATCTATACCACCACACAGGCCCGCCACACAGGCCTGCTACCAGTATCGCTATCAGTACCGCCACCAGTACCGCCATCAGGCCTGCAGTCGGTACCGCCACCAGTACCGTCACCACCACCATCACCTGTACCGCCATCGGTACCGCCACCACCACCCATACCGCCACCTATACTGCCATCGGTACCACCACCTGTACCGCTACCTGTACCGCCACCACCACCCGTACCACCATTGGTACCACCACCACCCGTACCGCCACCTGTACCGCCATCAGTACCGCCACACAAGCCCGCCACTAATACCACATCGGTACCACCACTACCACCAGCAGTACCATTACATAGGTCCGCCAAAAAGCACTACCATAATGTCGGAAAGGGTTTACACACCTGAGGAGGAATATGCCATTCTTACCATGTCGGATGATGAGAGCAGCGGGGAGCTAATCCGATTTTGGTTCGGAATATGAGCCAGTGGAGGATAGTGGATCAGAGTCCGAGCCCGCGGAGGAAACCGTCCCTCTCAAAAGAGTGAGATCAGGACCAAGATCAGGACCAAGATCAGGAGATCTGCCCACTACCAGCAGCGTCAGACCCCAGGAAGAGGAGCCCAGTACAAGTACTGGAATCATACGCCCAACCCAAAGAACCCAGCCCCAGTCCTACCTTCCCGATACCCTGGCAAACCCCTTATGGTTGCCTGCCAACTCAGGATCTGCTATCATCCCCTCTTTCACTGCGCAGCCAGGTGTGCAGCCCGACACTACGAATTTTTCTCAATTCGATTATTTTTGTTTATTTTTCCCACAAGATTTGCTGCAGAATATGGTGTTTAAAACTAATCTGTATGCATCCCAATTTATTGCTGCCAACCCCAATTCTTCCTACGCCCGCATGTTCCAGTGGCGACACCTAACACTGGACGAATTTAAATAGTTTTTGGGCCTTATGTTTAATATGGGGCTTACAAAAAAAGAATGAAGTCCATGCATATTGGTCCACCAACCCCATCCAACACATGCCCATATATTCCGCTGTCATGTCCAGGACAAGATACGACATGATTATGCGTTTTCTCCACTTCAATGACAATTCACAATGCCCTCCCCGAGATTATCCCAACCATGACAAATTGTACAAGATATGCCCCCTAATCAATTCCTTTTCCCAGCGATTTAGAGTTTTTTTATCCCAGACCAAAAAATTTGTGTGGACGAGTCCCTCACACATTTCAATGGTCAACTGCACTTCAAGCAGTATATACCAAGCAAGAGAGCCAGGTATGGGCTGAAATTAAATAAATTATGTGATCAAGCCACTGGATACATCCTCACATTCCGGATCTATGAAGGCAAAGACTCCCAGCTCCAGCCCCGTGATTGCCCCACATATATTGGAACCAGTGGGAAAATTGTCTGGGAGCTGGCATACCCCCTGTTCGAAAAAGGACACCATTTATATGTCGACAACTATTATAACAGCCTGCCCCTTTTTCGTCACCTTTATAGTAAAAAAACCCCGGCCTGCAGTACTTAACAAAACGGAAGGGATTCCCACAAAATCTGTTGACAAAAAAATTGCAAAACGGAGAATCGGCATTCATGAGGGACGAGAAGGTATTGGTCATGAAGTGGAGGGACAAGAAAGATGTCCACATCCATTCTACCATCCACAATGATACCGTGGTGGAGATCCAAAGTAGACGCGGCCCCATTGTAAAGCCCAAATGTGTCCACGACAACAATATGTACATGGGGGGGTGGATTTAAACGATCAGATGCTACAGCCCTATTTATCAACCAGAAAGTCCCGTTATTGGTACAAGAAAGTTGGGTTTCACCTGTTTCACATGGCCCTTTTTAATTTGTTTGTCTGCTACCAAAAAGCAACTCAAACGCACCAAATCACCAAATCTGAAGTATATTGAAGATATCGTCACTGCCCTCATTTACCAACAAGGTCCCGCCCCAGGAATGCATTCGCTCTGATAGCGTGAGTCGACTTCACGAGCAACACTAGTAAGTAAGAAGAGATACCAGCTATTATTGTCCCCAATGTCCCTCCCAACCTGGCCTGTGCATCAGAGATTGCTTCAAAAAGTATCATACATCCATCCAATATTAGTTACCCTTATTATTAACAGACTGCCATTTCCCCATTTGCCTGCTACCATGTTAATTAACTGACCCTGGCCTGTTTACCGACGATGCCTCTGCCTGCTGATTTAAACAATGTTTCTGACTTCCGCATGCACCGACCTTGGCCTGTTAATTGACCATGTTTTTGCCTGCCACCTGGACTGATCTTTTGGCCATCTACTTTAGTACACAGGGGTCTCATATATGTGAGGGGCTTTAGAATGGCGCTCTGAGTAGAGAAATCCAGTTTTTCATTTTCTGTTCTCCCAGAACAGGGTCTAGTTGCCCAGAGGCTTCAAAGCGACTTGGGTAGGAGAAGCCTCTACCCCTGTCCCCCTGGCCCTAAGCTTGATGGTCCTTCCTGCTGCCTGGACCAATACTTTGGCTGTGCTGACCATATTGCTGCCTGTAATGACTCATGACATTATGGACCATGTTTCTTCCTGCTGCTTGGACCAATACTTTGGCTGTGTTGACCATATATCTGCCTGCTGCCTCTACTGACTTTGGACAGTATTTCTGCCGGGACACCTCTGCCTGCTACCTGGACCTGTGCTCTGGCTGTGCTCTGGCTGTGCTGACAGTATCTCTGCCTGTACAAACTATGGACAGTATTCCTGCCTGCTGCCTGGATGATTGCTTTTGCTGTCGCTGACCTCATTCCTGCCTGCTGCCTGGACCGATGCTCTCCTCTGTGGACCACTGCACTTCTAAAACCACAGGTAATCTTTTGTTATTTGGTATGTACCTGTTATGTGTTAGAAATATGAAGGGCCTTCAAAAATGTGATCAGTAGTCAGAAAATAATATGTGTAATTAATGCTGCTAGAATGCCTGGAGGTGCTACTTGGATGTTGGACCTCTGTATGTGGCCAGGCTGTGTAAAAGTCTCAAACATGTGGTATCGCCATACTCAGGAGGAGTAGCAGAATGTATTTTGGGGTGTCATTTTTGCTATGTACATGCTATGTGTTAGAAATATCTTAAAAAAGGGACATTTTTTATTTATTTTTCCCACATTTTCCAAAAACTTCTGGAAAAAAATGAACCGTTCAAAAGACTTATTATGCCTCATAGATTATACGTTGGGGTGTTTTCTTTCCAAAATGGGGTCTTTTTGTGGACAATTCCATTGTTCTGGTGCTCCAGGGCCTTCAAAAATGTAATAGGTGGTTGAGAAATGAGATGTGCCATTTATGCTTGTAGAACGCCTGAAGGTGCTACTTCAATGTTGGGCCTCTGTATGTGGCCAGGCTGTAAAACTGTCACACATGTGGTATCGCCATACTCGGGAGGAGTAGCAGAATGTATTTTGGGGTGTAGTTGCAATTATGCATATGCTGTGTGAGAGAAATAACCTGTTAATATGACCAGTTTGTGTAAAAAAAAAAAAAAAAAAGAAATCTTAATTTTCCCAAGAATTGTGGGAAAAATTACAACTTCAAACTCACCTTGCCTCTTAGTAAATACCTTGGACTGTCTACTTTCCAAAAAGGGGTCATTTGTGGGGTATTTGTACTTTCCTGGCTTGTTAGTGTCTCAAGAAATGAGATAGGCCTTCAGTACATCAGGTGTGATCAGATGTGATCAATTTTCAGTGATTGGCACTATAGTTTGCAGACTCTATAACTTTCACAAAGACCAACTAATATACACTAATTTGGGTTATTTTTACCAAAGATATGTAGTAGTATACATTTTGCCACAAATTTATGAAGAAAAATGATTTGCAAAATTTTACAATAGAAACTAAAAAAAAAGTGTGTTTTTTTTAAAATTTTCGCTGTTTTTTCGCTTATATCACAAAAAATAAAAAATCCAGTGGTGATTAAATACCACCAAAAGAAAGCTCTATTTGTGAGAAGAAAATGATAAAAAATTTAGTTTGGATACAGTGTAGCATGACTGAGTAATTGTCATTCAAAGTGTGAGAGCACTGAAAGCTGAAAATTGGTCTGGGCGGGAAGGTGCATAAGTGCCTGGTATTGAAGTGGTTAATATCTGGGCTGGGGTAGGGTTGGGGGAACTGCAACCTACAATATAAGTGTAACTGCAAAAAAGATGTAGATATTTAAAGTTCAGCTTTAGAGACAGGGTATTAAAACTAACTCCGGGCTTATCTGAAAATAAATGGTATATCGTATCACAAATCAATATTTAACTTACATTTCATCCATTTTTTTTCCTAATGTTTCTTTTGCTTTAGAGGAAAGGAAATTTCCATCGATCCTGCCAAACAAATTACAAAAATCAGGTAAAATTGTGACAGCAAAGAATTTAGAGTATTTCTCTCATGAGAATAAAAAATAGAATCTATTGCATATTTGTCACTCAGGTACCCCCTAATTTACTGGTTCAATGTCTATTTTAAAATGTCTTTTTTTTTAAACTGCTAACTTCAGACATACATATTTGCTTCAAAAAACAAACATAGATGTTCCAACTTATAGATGGTAACATTGATGTGCATTTTTTTTTTTTTGGTATTTGGTATCCAGGGGCAGCTGATCGTGGAAGTCTGAAGAGGTATCAAAAATCTGTTCCTCTTTTTAGTGTTTTTTTTTTATTTGGCAAATCCACATTTTACACATTGTTGTCGCAATAAAAAAAAAAAAGACAATATGCCACTTTATCTGTTACATCTGACGAAGATTCTGACAATATCAGAATAAGAAGACAGAACAGGCTGTGTAGGACCACCACACACAAGAGGTAAGAGATCAAAATATTTTACATTTTTGTCCTTTTATTAGCTTGAATTTTCACAAATTGTACATTGTGCAGTCAACCACAAAACAGCATTCAAGACCACACAATTTAACAAATGATGGAGTTCCACACCTTTAAATATAATGCAGGTTCTCAAATGCTACCATCCTATAAATAAAGCTAAATGATGTAAGGAAAAAAAAAGAAGGGACTCTTAATATAGCATTGAGAAGACAAAATTACAATATAAATATTCGCAAAGCGTGTAAAATTAACCACTTCCCGCAAAATCATGTACCTGTATGTCATTTTGAGGAAGTGGTTGTGCCGGAGTGATGTCTGCAGCCCATTGTTTAGAGCTGACAGTCGGCTTTCATGTGATAACAACCAATGCGACTAAGCAGCTGCTCACCCGTTATCACAAGCAGTGGGAGAGGACGTCCCGGGTCTCCCGTCCCATCGGGAGACCTAGGTGACCAACTGGCACATCCGCCGGCTGGCCGGAGACCCGGACAGAGCCGGAATCAGCTTTGATCTGGTCTCCATTGTAGTAACCCGGAAGCAACGTCACAACGTCACTTCCGGTTCACTCAGCAGCCAATGGCGCTGATTTAAAAAAAATGACAGTATTCAAAAACACAAATTCTGAATACTTTTAAGTGCAGTGGAGGGGTTTGGGGTTTTTTAGGCCCCAGATCCCTCCATAAAGAGGACCTGTCACCACCTATTACTGTCACAAGGGATGTTTACATTCCTTGTGACAGCAATAAAAGAGATCAGATTTTTTTTTCTTTTTCAAAGGGACAGTGTAAAGTAAAAAAAAAAATAATAATAATTTTTTTCTTTTTTTTTTTTTTAAAGCATCCCCGTCCCGCGTGCACCAAAAAAAAACGCATACATAAGTCGTGCCCGCAAATGTAAACAGTGTTCAAATTACACACGTGAGATATCACCACAATCGTCGGAGTGAGAGCTATAATTCTAGCACTAGACCTCCTCTGTAACTCTAAACTGGTAACCGTTACATTTTTTTTAAAGCGTCGCCTATGGAGATTTTTAAGTACCGTAGTTTGTTGCCATTCCACGTGCACAATTTTAAACTATAACATGTTAGGTATCTGTTTACTCGGTGTAATCATCTTTCCCAATATGCATAAAAAATTGGGCTAACTTTACTGTTTAGTTTTTTTTTTAAATTCAGTGAAGTATATTTTTATCCAAAAAATTGGCGTTTGAAAGACCGCTGAGCAAATACCGTGTGACATATAATAATGCAACAACCATTTTATTCTCCAGAGTCTTTGCTATATATATATATATATATATATATATATATATATATATATATATATATATATATATATATATATATATATATATATATATATATATATATATATATATTTGGGGGCTTCCAAGTAATTTTCTAGCAAAAAATACTGAATTTAACGTGCAAACAAATGTCAGAAATAGGCTTGGTCCTTAAGTGACTAAACACTTAACAGGGTACAGATACGAAATTCATCTACAGTATCTCACAAAAATGAGTACACCCCTCACATTTTTGTAAATCTTTTCTTCTATCTTTTCATGTGACAACACTGAAGAAATGACACTTTGCTACAATGTAAAGTAGTGAGTGTACAGCTTGTATAACAGTGTAAATTTGCTGTCCCTTCAAAATACAGTGGAACCTCGGTTTGCGAGTAACGCGGTTAACGAGCGTTTCGCTAACCGAGCACTGTATTTCTAAAAATCCTAACTCGGTTTGCGAGTGTTGTCTCGCAAAACGAGCAGGATTCAGGCCAAAAGCGGTGTGCAGTACCGCTTTTGACCTGAGGTGGGGGATGCCAGAGCCGAGCAGAGAAGAAAGTCGCCGATCGCCGGCATTCGGAAATGCACGGAAAGAGCCGAGGACAGTTCGGCTGACCTTGGCAAACCTTGGAAAGGCTCGTGAGGTCCGCCGAAGTGCGCTCGGGCCTTTTAGGACGTTTTCGAGGCTCTCTAGCACCTCTGGCCGCATGCGGTATTGCATCCCATTGAAGTCAATGCGGAACAAATTATTTTCGTTTACATTGGCTTCAATGGGAAAACTCGCTTTGATATGCGAGTACTTTGGATTACGAGCATACTCCTGGAACAGATTATGGAACGGAACGGATTATGCTCGTAATCCGAGGTTCCACTGTAACTCAACACACAGCCATTAATGTCTAAACCATTGGCAACAAAAGTGAGTACACCCCTAAGTGAAAATGTCCAAATTGGGCCCAATGAGCCATTTTCCCTCCCCGGTGTCATGTGACTCGTTAGTGTTACAAGGTCTCAGGTTTGAATGGGGAGCAGGTGTGGTAAATTTTGGTGTTATTGCTCTCACTCTCTCATACTGGTCACTGGAAGTTCAACATGGCACCTCATGGCAAAAAATTAATTGTTGCTCTACATAAAGATGGCCTAGGCTATAAGAAGATTGACTGCAGTGATAGCAAAGCTGATCAGTCCCAAGGGTGAGGAGAGCCCTTTGCCCTTTTATTTAAGCTGTGACCCCTTCAGATTTCCCATCAGTGCAGACCCCCAGAGACAGACAGCTCAGCCAATCACTGCTGCCACATGTAAAAGACGTTTCGTCAGATTAGGCGACCCGTCAGATTTTGTAACGGAAGTGACGTTTCGTCGCCGCCATTTGCTACATCCCGCACTCGCCCACAGTAAGAATACGGTGAGAAGGCGGCAAGTGGACATCTTGTTAACCCACCTGAGTCTTGCATTTCACACTTATTTTTACATAGTGAAATACAGGATTTAAAAATCTGTCTGACTGTTTAGATGTTGAATTGTAAAAGCAGCGGCGAGCCTGCTGATCTCACAGGTTTGCTAATCTAACAGAACACAGCTACTTTGAAAATTCAACATCAAAACAGTCCGACAAATTTCTAAATACTGAATTTCACTATATAAGCTCCGTTTACTGCTAAAAATAAGCATGAAATGAAAAACTCCGGTGGGTGTAACAAGATGTCCACTTTCCCCCCTTCTCACTGTATCCTTACTGTGGACAAGTGTGAAGTGTAGCAAGATGGCTGCAAGGGAATGTCACTTCTGTTATAACATCTGACGGGTCGCCTAATTTGACGAAACACCGGGGCAGAGGAACACTTACGCCGTTTGCCTCTTCTGCTGGGTTCTGCATTGGATGATGTCAGTCAGAAGTAGTGTAAGCAAACATCTCTGCGATCAGATTCCTGCATCATTTGCGAGTTCGTACTGTGATCTGTGAAACGATCTGGTGGTGTCATTAACATTCTATTGACACTCGCAGCGGTTCGCAGATGTCAGTGTGAACCATCGGCGAGTGACATGCGATGCGGGAACTCGCACTGGAATCGCGCTGGTTCCTGCATCGCATATGTGTGAACCAAGACTTAAAGGGGCACAACTTAACTGAAGGAGTAATCACAGCCACCGTCTCTGAGTGGCATGGCACCCTCACTGTCAGGACCAATGCCTGCTGGGGGTGACAGGACATATGCCAGAGGTATTGGTACTGAAATTTGGTGCATACCAGCTGAAAAAAGCATTGCCTGACAAATATTAATCAATTTTAGTTATTATTTCTATTTGTTCCTTCAAAAACCCAATGAGAGTTAAAGGTAAAGCACTTTAAGAAATAAAAACTGACCTGACGTCCTTTAAGCTGGTTGATGCCAGTATGAGGTCCTGTATGTATTTAGCACTGGTATCAGTGAGGCGATTACGCCTTAGATCCAGGGCTGTCAGAGTTGTACATTTACTCAGTGACACCAGGAATGGGGCGTATTCATCAGTCAGCTTCACATTCTGTAGTCTATAAAGACAAATATGAATGGTTAGTGCATGAAGTATAAATAACTTCTTACCTTTATATGTACAACACAGAATCACATCACAGTGTGTGCGGGCAGGTCCGGGTCCAGGCAGAGGCAGTAGAGGCACCAGCCTTGGGTGCTGTACTAAGGAATAGGGAATTCCTCCTTCCTCTGCATCACTTGATTGTGTCCTGCACTATACATGACTGAGCTGTCACACTGATGGTATAGAGCGGGTGGCTGTCACACTGATGATATAGAGCGGGTGGTGGTCACACTGATGATATAGAGCGGGTGGCTGTCACACTGATGATATAGAGCGGGTGGCTGTCACACTGATGATATAGAGCGGGTGGCTGTCACACTGATGATATAGAGCGGGTGGCTGTCACACTGATGATATAGAGCGGGTGGCTGTCACACTGATGATATAGAGCGGGTGGCTGTCACACTGATGATATAGAGCGGGTGGCTGTCACACTGATGATATAGAGCGGGTGGCTGTCACACTGATGATATAGAGCGGGTGGCTGTCACACTGATGATATAGAGCGGGTGGCTGTCACACTGATGATATAGAGCGGGTGGTTGTCACACTGATGATATAGAGCGGGTGGTTGTCATCTACGTGAACGAGTATGAGGTACATAGTACCCCTACCCATTCACCAAAAAATTGTAAAAATAAATAAAAACAGGAGACAGTTTATGACAATTCCTTTATTAAAAAAAAAAGTGTCCCCCAATGTAGATCCATCGTCAATCACCGCCGGACCCGAAAAAGAAAAAAAAACGATTTGCCGTCAACTACGACAAACCACTGAATGCAGTTGTTCATTGCTTCCTTGCCTCCCAGCTGTTAAAGAGTACTGTATGTACATTGCTGGCTTAGATAAGGGTGAACTTACTGTCCACTTACTGATCCAGCTGCCAGAGATGATTGTTCTGGATGTCAGGAAGGCACTACCTAGTTCAGAGGAACTTTCTAGCAGAGATGCAGAAGCAGCCGTACTCAAATTGAAGAAAGCCAACCTTCTCAAAACCCCCGATCTGTACTGATCCAGCACACCAAACTGAGGCAAGCCGAAGACAGTGAGAAGAGAACTATTACAGCAAAAGTAAACATAATGATTCAGTTACTGGGATTGTCACAATGAGCGCCAGGGCAATTAAAGATTTGGGCAGAGCCCCATTCACTTTAGGGTAAAAGAGGCAGAATGTGAGCTGATCAGTGATCACTTGAAGAATATTTCTGTCAGGAAGATCAAGTGCATGACCGTGCCAAAGATATGGGAGAAGATATGAGTGTGCACTTCATGGATGAGTACACAGAGTCATGGCTGTGCATGCGTCTTCAGTAATGTGAATGTGAGTGCACGTCCAGAACTGGGTTTTGCCACCCAGTGGCCTATGTAAGGCATAACCAGACTAAAAGGAAATTGCTGAGTGGTGGTCACCTTAACCACTTCAGCCCTGGAAGATTTGGCTGCCCAATGACCTAGCCATTTTTTGCGATACGGCACTGCGTCTCTTTAACTGACAATTGCGTGGTTGCATTGTACCCAAACAAAATTGACGGGTTTCCCCCCCCCCACAAATAGACGCCAAGTGTATGACTTGGCCCTGCCCCAAGGCGCTCCCATCATTGGATTTGATTGACAGCAGCGGGAGCCAATGGCTGCGCTGCTATCAATCTTTTCAATCAAAGCTGGGACCCTGTGGAGAGAAGTATGGCGGGGACGCACCCACGGAAATTCGGGGATCAGGTAAGTAAAATGGGGGGGGCTGGGGAGCCGGACACTGCAAGGTGTTTTTTCACCTTAATGCAACCCCTTTAAGTGGTTAAAAGCAATAAACATTTTTTTATTTTGCTACATAAAAAAAAGGGGCTCTTTAAGGCCGGAGGAAATTTTAATGCCCTAATCTTTCTAAAAAAATAACAAAAAAAAAACAAGCAGGTATTTTATATGTTTAAGATATAAAGGTGATATAAAGGCGTTCTGATCATTTTTTATGCAATCAGTCCTGGTGTACTCACAGTAATTCCTCTATCTGGCTTGTGGTCAGAGCTTCCATCAGATCCCTGAAATGAGGACCCTCCAGATGGTTCTTAGACAGGTCCAGTCTCCTCAGTGTCTGGTTATTTCTTATTCCTGATGTCAGGTGGGAGCAGGAAATGTCTGTCAGGAAATTATTATTCAAACTGTTGAAGAAAAGAAAAATTATATTTAAAAAAAATCCACAAGCATGTACCTTTATAATATCCACTATATGAACTACCTTTTTTCTTTATTGGATTTTTTTTCTTTATTCTTCATTTGTGTATGAGATAACATCATTATTATATCACCAAAGAGTCACCAATCAACTATAGGCTGATAGAGTTTTTTTCAATTCACTTTTAAACAGGGTGTCCAGTCACATCCAAATGTATGACCACATAAAACATTATGTTTTCAGTAGTTACCAATCTAAAAAAATCCTAAGAAGAATCAGCCAGCAGTCATGGGATTATTTTTTACTAAGTCCAAAGTGAGATTTTAGCAGAGATGTGCACGATAGAAAAATGTATTTGTTTCCGAGTCGTTTGTTTCATCATAATTATGTTTAAAAAAATGTATTCTATTGTAATCTGTTTTATTCTATTCCTTTATTTTCTATTATATTTTATACTATTCCTTTGTTTTGTTCTATTCTAGTTTATTTTATTCCTTTATTTTCTATTCTGTTTCTTTATTTTATGTTCTTTTCTGTTTTATTATATTCCTTTATTTTCCATTTTATTTTATTCTATTGCTTTATTGTATTTTATGCTTTATTCTATTGCTTTATTTTATATCCCTTTCTACTCCTTACTTTTGTATTCTGTTTTACTCTATTCGATTCAATTTTATTTTATTTCTTTATTTTTTATTCCATTTCATCATTTTCTATTCTATTTTATTCTGTTCTATTTTTTTTTATTTTCTATTCTATTTTATTCTATGATGCAGCCCAAGTAGAAATTGCAACATTGTTATTTTTAAATTAATTTAGCGCTTGTATATAAACATTTAAATACAAAATTAAATTATATTGGTGCAAAATTATAATTATAACAAATCATAAACATAAATAATAAATAGTCCACTGAATAAAACAGGAAACTCTTCTTATAATTGATTCCACACACTTCCACCACTTCCATGAGTTTAGGACATGTAAATAACAAGTATAGAAACCATAGTGTTCTCTGTATACAAGTTTATTAAAAGCCCCCAAAAACAAGTTGCACTTACAAGATAAAACTTTAAAATTCACATGTAGAAACCTCCGCTGTAGCGCCGCCGTGTACACACTCACAGTGCCTGGCCTGACGTCACACTATCGGCTTCTCCCTTCTAAACGCATATCGGCCTCTCATTGGCCTTCCTCAGTAGATGGGTGGGCTGATCTTTCTAAACTAATTTATAGTGTACCGTTGCCATGGTAACCCTCAGGGCGTCACTTCGGGCATGTCTGCGGTGCATAAAGATCCTCCCTCTCTCCGTGTCTCCAGGATGTACAAATCCCCAGACCTTAGAGTGTGTCACTCCCGCTGCAAACTAAGAGCTCACTGTCAGGGTATTTTCGTCATGCTGCTCCGCAGACATACGTGGCGAACTCCGGTTACATTCTATCACATAATTAGCAATACTTGGCACTTTTATAATACCGCAGCTAATAATTACATACACGATCAAACACTATTAAACTTAAATAATTAATATTAAGTAAATATATTAAAATAGACATAAGGAGAATAGTCCTACAATTTTTATTATACACTGTATTTATTGGCGTATAACACTCACTTTTTCACCATGAAAATTGGGTGCAAATAGTGCGTGCGTGTTATACGCCAATACTTCAGTTTTAGCTGCCTCGGAGGGGACAGGGAGGGGGGGCAGGACGAGCACCGTCAGATTACATAAAGTGAGAATCTCCTGTTTACTTGGCGGCCTCTGTAATAGGAAGTCCCATCTCCTGGGCCTCCATTGGACCACTGTTCTGTCTATCATAGGAGATTCTCACTGTATGTAATCTGTCGGCACTCGTCCTGCCCCCTCCCTGTCCCCTCTGGGCTGCAGATGGGCATTGATCAGGCTGCACTGATGGCAATGGTGAGGCTGCTGCATTGATGGCAATGGTGAGGCTGCATTGATGTGGACTGATGAGGCTGCATTGATGGCACTTGTGAGGCTGCAGGTGGGCATTGATCAGGCTGCATTGATGGACATTGGTGAGGCTGCAGATGGGCACTGACCCTTATTTTGCTTCAAAGTTCCTTATTTAAAATTTAAGTTTTTTTTCCTGAAACTTCCCTCTTAAAATGAATGTGCTTGTTATATGCCGATAAATACGGTATATAGTAAAGTAGTTAAAAAATTTATTAAAAAATTAGTTGTTTGGAGTTTATTTTCAAGCTATATTTATGTTCCCTAGTGTGCGTTATTAAATATATGTATTAATACCTGGGTCACATGTCATGAAAATTAATTAAAATTATATAAAATTTATTTTATTAATTCTTAAAACTATATTTACATTGCCTACTGTGCGTTATAATCTATATGTCAATAAAAGAGTCACCTATATTCACCCATTATAGATGAAACAGTTTAGATCGAAATCTATGTTGAGCCCCCTAGGCATCAAAACCTGGGTCTCATAGATCCAGGCTGATTCACGTTGGCTTAGTTGCCTTATATAGTTACCCCCTCTCCAATGATATTTTACCTTCTCTATGGCCCAAAATTTTAACTAATTGGGATTTCTATAGTGAATATCCCTAAAATGCTTGGAAACACAATATTCTTTTTTCCCTTTAATAGTATTGATGCGTTTGCGCACTCTTACCAGCAATGGTCTAGACGTCCGACCCACATACTGGAGTTTGCACGAACACTCCAACATGTATACAACCCCTTCAGACGAACAAGTAATAAAATCCTTAATCTTATGTACTCTTCCAGTGGCTGTGGCTACAAATTCGCTTTTCTTTTTAACATTACTCCCTTTTGTAGTCCTACAAGCCAGGCACTTCCCACAGGCATAAAAGCCTGTAAGAAAGGGAGTCAGGGTCCCTATAGTGTTAATGTGTTTATTAGGGGGATCTAGGCTCCTGGTGCCAAAATGTCTCTTATGTTGGGTGCTTTCTTATACACAAATGAAGGACACTGGGGAAGAACACCTCCCAGTAATTTATCTCTTAATAACAAATTCTAGTGCCTCCTGATAATATTTTCAATCTTATTCTTTTGGATATTAAAAATTAGGATCATCCAAAACAATAAGAAAACAAGCTACCCTAAGGCTAAAGTGGGACTTTAGATGAGGCAGAGAGCTACACATGCACCTCCATCCCCGATGCATTGAGAAAAGGAAAAAAAACTAAACGGTGGGACTTTAAATGAAGCAGATCACTAAGTTATATGAGCCAATCAGTATACACATTGTTTATTGATTGCAGAGTTGATACATACACCTATAGAGTATTACATAGTAAATTGATATAACAATGCATTAACAGGTCTCAATGAGTGGATCTTAAGCAATACATAGTAGTATATGGTAAATTCATTATCAAAAATATGATAATATAATATACTGATAAATATCGATTGGCAAGATCAAAACAATACAGATCAATACATAATTAATTCAATAATATACATTGTATAAACCCCAATTTTAGCAAAAGCAATATAAACATATAAAAAGCAATGGTGGATTGGTTCATTAAAATAGAATATGGTATAATATTATATAGGTGACCCTTATATTGACATATAGATTATAACGCACAGTAGTAAACGTAAATATAGTTTTAAGAACTAATAAAATACATTTTATATAATTTTAAATAATTTTAATGACATGTGACCCTGGTATTAATACATCTATTCATAACGCACACTAGGGAACATAAATATAGCTTCAAAATAAATTCCAAACAACAAATTTTTTAACTACTGTAATAATATTGTCCTATTGTCCCGTAGTGTGTGTATGTATATATATATATATATATATATATATAATAATAATAATTTTTAATAGCGTTTGATCATGTATGTAATTATTAGCTGCGGTATTATAAAAGTGCCAAGTATTGCTAATTATGTGATAGATTGTAACCGGAGTTCGCCACGTATGTCTGCAGAGCGGCATGGCAAAAATACAGGACTGTGAGCTCTTAGTTTGCAGCGAGAGTGACACACTCTCCGGTCTAGGGATTTGTACATCCTGGAGACACGGAGAAAGGGAGGATCTTAATGCACAGCAGATATGCCCGAGGTGATGCCCAGAGGGTTACCGTGGCAACGGTACACTATAAATTAGCTTAAAAAGATTGGCCCACCCATCTGCTGAGGAAGGTCAATGAGAGGCCGATACGCGTTTAGAAGAGAGGAGCCGATAGTGTGACATCAGGCCAGACACTGTGAGTGTGTACATGGCGGCGCTACAGCGGGTGTTTCTATATGTGAATTTTAAAGTTTTATCTTGTAAGTGCAACTTGTTTTTGAGGGCTTTTAATAAACTTGTATATGGAGAACACTATGGTTTCTATACTTGTTATTTACATGTCCTGAACTCATGGAACCTTGAGCGAAGCTGAGAGGTGATTTGTTTCCTGGATACAAGTGTACAGAGTTACCGGTAGAGAGGAGCATTCTGTGGATTGCTGGAATATCCACCATTGATCATTAAGGGAAGAAGATCGTAAAGGACTCGTGGAGAGACCTGTTTATGAGTTTTAACTCATCTGGAAGGGGAGCGCGCATTTTTACTGGTGGTGGTGTGCACTCAAGTTGAATCCCTTTGAGGACGAATAATCACTGTGGTGGAAGTGTGTGGAATCACTGTTATAAGAAGAGTTTCCTGTTTTATTCAGTGGACTATTTATTATTTATGTTTATGATTTGTTATTATATTTTTGCACCAATATCATTTAATTTGGTATTTAATTGTTTATATACATAGCAATACATTAATTTAAAAATAACGATTTTGCAACAAGTGTGGTGTATCATTAAGAATGTTTAGCAGCTGTGCATGTTTATATAAGTATTTATGATTGCATTGAGCCGTACGGCAATATTTCACTGTTTATGTTTGGTGCTGATTGTTTCTTTCACAAAGAAATTGCAACATGTTTCCATTTCAAAATCATTTTCAAAATCATTTTTCAAATTCAAATTCATTTTCAAATTTGGATAATTCATTTCATTCTAATCAATTTTGGATTGGTTGAAATTAGTAGCTATTGTGATCTGGAAATTTGGTTACATCCGAATCTCCAAATAACGAACATTTCGTCCAAACTTCAATTCATGTCTAGATTTTAGTTTGGATACAGTATTATTGGGGCACATCTATAGAAAGTTATATACTTAGAAACACCTGATCAGAGAGACCAAATTCAGAAAAATAATCTTGTAACAACCATTACTTGTTACTTTGTTCATTAAATTAATGATTTCATTATATTTGTTATGTTTTTGTATACATTTCAGATTCATTTCATACATTGAATTGTTTTGAACCGATTCCTATTTAAGAAGTAATGTCAGAAGATTGGCTAGATTTGTTTTAACATGGTAATTCATTTTTTGAGAGATTACATACAGTGCATTGGTGAATTATTTAGGCCCCCTTCACCTTTTTAATTTTGTTATGTTGCAGCCTGATACTGCAGTTGTTTAAATTATTTTTTTTCCCTCATTAATCTAAACTCAGTACCCCATAATGACAAAGTGAAAACAGAATTTTAGAAATGTCTGTGAATTTATTAAAAATAAAAACTGAATATCACATGTACATAAATATTCAGACCCTTTACTCAATACTTTGTTGAAGTACCCTTGACAGCAATTACAGCCTGTAGTCTTTTTGGGTATGACACAACAATTTTGCACACCAGGATTTGGATTTTCTGCCACTCTTCTTTGCAAATCCTCTCAAACTCAGTTGAGTTTGATGGGGACCGCCATTTTCAGGTCTTTCCAGAGATGATCAATCGGGTTTAAGTCAGGGCTCTTGTTGGGCCACTCTAGGACATTCACAGAAGTGTTCTTAAGCCACGCCTGTGTTGTCTTGGCCGTGTGCTTAGGACCGTTATGTTGGAAGGTGAACCTTTGGCCCAGTATGAGGTCCTGAGCATTGTAGAACAAGTGTTCATTGAGGATATCTCAGTACTTTGCTTCATTCAGCTTTCCCTCAACGCTGACCAGTCTCCCAGTCCCTGCTACTGAAAACCTTCCCCACAGCATGATGCTGCCACCACCAGGGTTGATATGGTATTGGACAGGTGATGAGCGCTGCCTGCTTTCTTCCAGACATAAGGTTTAGAATTAAGGCCAAACAGTTCAATCTTGCTTCTCACAGTTTGAGAGTCCCCCAGGTGCTTTTTTGCAAACTTAAAGTGGGCTTCCATGTGTTTTGCTTCCATCTAGCCACTCTTCCATAAAGCCCAGATTGGTGGAGGGCTGCAGTGATGGTTGTCCTTCTAGAACTTTGCCCCTTCTCCACACAGGATTTCTGCTTAGTCAGAGTGACCATCAGGTTCTTGGTCACCTTTCTTACTAAGGCCCTTCTCCCCTGATTACTTAATTTGGCTGGACGACCAGCTCTGGGAAGGGTCCTGGTTTTGCCAAACTTCTTCCATTTGAGAAATTTGGAGGTCTCTGTGCTCTTGGGAACCTTCAGTGCAGCAGAATTTTTTTGTAGCTTTCCCCTGATCTCTGCCTTGCAATAATCAGGTCTCTGAGCTCTGCAGGCATTAACTTTGAGCTCATTGCTTTTGCTCTGATACAGTATGCATTGTCAGCTGCGAGGCTTTTTTAGAGAGGTGGGTGCTTTTCTAAATCATGTCCACTCAATTTAATTTACCAGAGGTGGACTCCAATCAAGGTGTAGAAACTTCTCAGCAATGATCAAGAGAAATAGGAAGCACACAAGCTAAATTTAAAGTGTTGTTGCAAAGGGTCTAAATACTTATGCCGATGTGATATTTCACCTTTTCCTTTTTCATAATTTTGCAAATATTTCTAAAATTCTGTTTTCACTTTGTCAGTATGGGGTACTGAGTGTAGATTATTGAGACAAATGTAAATGACTACTGTATCAGGCTGCAACATAACACTGAGAAAAGTGAAGCGGGTCTGAATACTTTACAAATGCACTGCATAAACTCTGGGTTGGATGGAGATGGATCCATCAGAATCTCTGAATCAAAACACAACAAATAGAACAACATTTTTTTCACCAGATTCAATCGTTGATTTGGCGATTGATGGATCCACCTGCATCCAAGCAAACAAATAAGTAGGAATGATCCTTTTTTTACTTCCATACCTTACTGTATTTATTTCAATATGTGTCCATTTCATATGTAGTGCATTTTTTATAATAATGAAAAACGTTAATGCAACATAAAACAAAATAGGTCTGAATTTAAATAAATAATTTGCTAAGCCGTTACGTTATTTCGGATGCTTCAAACATTTTTAACAAAAGGCCAAATATTCCATCACGTCATTCAAATGAAACAAATGAATACGTTGTTTTGTAATAATGTGTTTTGGATTCATAGAAATGTATTACTATTGAGATTTGGATGCATCCAAATAACGAAAATTTCAAAAGAATTTTGATTCATAACTAAACAAATTTCACATGTCTAGTTCCAATCAGTCCTGTTATACTCACAGTAATTCCTCTATCCGGCTTGTGGTCAGAGCTGTCATCAGATCCCTGAAATGAGGACCCTCCAGATTGTTCCAGGACAGATCCAGTCTCCTCAGTGTTTGGTTACTTCTTATAATGGATGCCAGGGGTGGACAGGAACTGTCTGTCAGGTCACTATCATTCAAACTGTAGGATAAGAGAAGCGTGATAAACAAAAGAAAAATATTCCATAAAATTGTATATGAATGACTCCTAATTTCTTCATTGTAATTGCCATGCCTCCAGCATAGGATTTTAATAGGTTTTGCTTCTCTTTCTAATAACTTTTTCCTATGTTGATCTAGGAAGCTGTTTTGCAGGATTTTGGACCTTTATATGCCTTCCCATGATCCATTACTATAACAAAATGAAACACAATCTCTCTGAGAAGCACTGAGAAGGACTGTGTTGTGGAAAGAACCTCCATCTTCTCTTTGTGACAATGCTAGTGGACACCTGGTGTCCCAATATATATATATATATATATATATATATATATATATATATATATATATACACACACATATACACAGTGGATATAAAAAGTCTACACACCCCTTTTAAAATGTCAGGTTTCTGTGATGTAAAAAAAGGAGACAAAGATAAATAATTTTAGAACTTTTTCCACCTTTAATGTGACCTATAAACTGTACAACTCAGTTGAAAAACAAACTGAAATCTTTTAGGTGGAGGGAAGTAAAAATAAAAAAAATAAAATATAGTGTTGCTGCATAAGTGTTCACACCCTCTTATAACTGGGGATGTAGCTGTGTTCAGAATTAAACAATCACATTCAAACTCATGTTAAATAGTAGTCAGTACACACCTGCCATCGTGTAAAGTGCCTCTGATTAACCCCAAATAAAAATCTGCTGTTCTAGTAGGTCTTTCCTGACATTTTCTTAGTCGCATCCTACAGCAAAAGCCATGGTCCTCAGAGAGCTTCCAAAGCATCAGAGAGATCTCATTGTTACAAGGTATCAGTCAGGAGAAGAGTACAAAAGAATTTCCAAGGCATTAGATATACCATGGAACACAGTCATCATGAAGTGAAGAAAATATTACCAAGAACTGGACGTCCCTCCAAAATTTATGAAAAGAATAAAACTGGTCAGGGAGGCAGCCAAGAGGCCTACAGCAACATTAAAGGGGCTGCAGGAATATCTGGCAAGTACTGGCTGTGTGGTACATGTGACAATAAATTCCCGTATTTTTCATATGTCTGGGCTATGGGGTAGAGTGGCAAGACGGAAGCCTTTTCTTATTAACCTCTTCAATACCCCCTTCCTGTCCAGATCAATTTTCAGCTTTCAGTGCTCTCGCACTTTGAATAACAATTACTCAGTCATGCAACACTGTACCCAAACAAAATTGTTATAATTTTTTTTCACACAAATAGAGCTTTCTTTTGGTGGTATTTAACCACTTCAATACCAGGCACTTACACCCCCTTACTGCCCAGGCCAGTTTTCAGCTTGCAGCGCTGTCACAATTTGAATGACAATTACACAGTCATGCTACACTGCACCCAAACAAATTTTTTAACATTTTGTTCTCACAAATAGAGCTTTCTTTTGGTGGTATTTAATCACCTCTGCGATTTTTATTTCTTAAAAGTTTCTTTGTTTCTTTTAAAATTTTTTGTAAATAAGTACAATTTCTTAAATGATGGGCACTGATATGGCTGCACTGACGGGCACTGATAAGGCAGCACCGATAGGCACCGATGAGGTGGCACCAATGAGGTGGCACTGATGGGCACTGATAGGTAGCACTGATGGGCACTCATAGGCGGCACTGATGGGTGTCACGGATGGGCACTGATGGTCACTGATAGGTGGGCACTGATGGACACTGATGGGTGGCACTGATGACACTGATGGGTGGCATTGCTGGGCATCACTGGTCTGATCTGATCCATAATGGTGCCATTTGTGGGCACTGATTGGCATATATTGGGCATATATTTGCATATGTGGATGGCCATGGGGGATGTACTTGGCCATCCACATGTTAGGGGCTTCCCTGGTAGCTGCCGATCGGCTCTCCTCTACTCGTGTCTGTCAGACGCGAGTGAGGAAAAGCCGATCAATGGCTCTTCCTGTTTACATCAAAAAAGGAGGGTGTGCCCCAGAGGGATAATATGGACAGTGTGTCACCGGGAAACCAAGTGGCTGGTGCAGAGAATCAGATATACAATTTTGTTAAAATTACCGTATTTATTGGCGTATAACACGCGCCGGCGTATAACACGCACCCAAGTTAAGGAGGGAATTTTAAGGAAAAAAACTTTTAGGAGTAAAGTTTAAGGAAGAAAAACTTACATTAAAATGCCCATCAATGCAGCGTTATCGGTGTCCATCTGCAGCCTTGTCAGTGTCAGTGCAGCCTTGCCCTAGTGTCCATCTGCAGCCTTGTCAGTGTCAGTGCAGCCTTGCCCTAGTGTCCATTGCAGCCTTGTCAGTGCAGCCTTGTCAGTGCAGCTTTGCCCCAGTGCAGAATTGTCAGTGCAGCCTTGCCCCAGTGTCCATTGCAGCCTTGTCAGTGCAGCTTTGCCCCAGTGCAGCCATGTCAGTGCAGCCTTGTCAGTGCAGCCTTGTCAGTGCAGCTTTTCTCCAGTGCAGCCTTGCCCCAGTGCAGCTTTGCCCCAGTGCAGCCTTGCCCCCCCGTGCAGCCTTGCCCCAGTGCAGCCTTGCCCCAGTGCAGCCTTGCCCCAGTGCAGCCTTGCCCCCGTGCAGCCTTGCCCCAGTGCAGCCTTGCCCCAGTGCAGCCTTGCCCCAGTGCAGCCTTGCCCCCCCGTGCAGCTTTGTGGGATCGCCGTGATCCCTGCCGTCATACACAGCCCTGTGTAAATTTAAATATGGCGCCGAGACTGCAGGGACTCGGCGGAGCGCTGATACACATAGCCGAGAGTCCTCGGGTTTTCTCGGCGCCGCTTACAGTCCCGCCCAGTTCCGCCCTATGGGCGGGACTGTAAGCGGCGCTGAGAAAACCCGAGGACTCTCGGCTATGTGTAGCTCCGCTCCGCCGAGTCCCTGCAGTCTCGGCGCCGTATTTGAATTTCCACACGGCTGTGTATGTCGGCGGCGATCGTGGCAATTGCCGCGATCGCTCCGATCACACACAATTGGGGGGGGATCGGCCTATAACACGCACCCACGATTTTCCCCTGATTTTCAGGGGAAAAAAGTGCGTGTTATATGCCGATAAATACGGTAATAACATTTAATTACAATTAATTAACAATTAATTTCTTATTGTTGCTTCATGTTTACATCGTGATCAGCCGTGATTGGACACGGCTGATGATCACGTGGTAAAGAGCCTCGGTCGGAGGCTCTTTTCAGAGATCGGTGTAGCGGTGTGTCAGACTGACAGGCCGCACCACCTATCGCCGTGATGCGCGCCCAGGATTTTGGAAAATGTGGAAAGAAAATGAAAACTTTTTTTTTTGTTGTTTACACAAAGTTGTCAATTCCTAAGATACCGTATATACTCCAGTATAAGTCGACCCGAATATAAGCCGAGGCACCTAATTTTACCACAAAAAACTGGGAAAACTTATTGACTCGAGTATAAGCCTAGGGTGAGAAATGCGCAGCTACTAAGTGGAAAAGAAGGTCAACAATGCCCATTTGCAGCCTCACTGAGCTTTATGTAGAGCAACAATTATTTTTTTCAGATCCTCAGAGAGTTCTTTGCCATGAGGTGCCATGTTGAACTTCCAGTGTCCAGTATGAGACATGAGACCTGCTCCCGATTTACACTTGGGAAGTGCAGTGTTCTGCTGCTTCTCCTCTCCCCAGCTCTTATGCAACTGAGAACGAAGAATGTGATCACTTATAAAAATAGGGGGGGGGGTATTTATATTGTTTTGTTTTATCTATACACAAATGTTTTGCCTTTTATTTCTATTTTAAACTGAATGGGTTGTTTTATAAAGTGATTGTTTACTATTACTTTAAAGAGGAGGGCCCATCAAAAAAAATAAATAAAAGTCAGCAGCTACAAATACTTCAGCTGCTGACCTTTAATTGGACACTTACCTGTCCCTGGGTCCAGTGATGCGGGGGATCGAAGCCCCGCTCGTCTCCCCCTCTGTTCGGCGGCACCGGCATTACAACTGTGGGCGCCGGGCTGTGGCTTCACAGCCTGGAACCCACTGCGCATGCGTGAGCGGCGCCGAGCGCCGTGATTGGCCGCTTAGTCACCTGGGACCTGTAATGGGTCCCATATGATTGACAAGAGGGAGGGAGCAGAGCTGAGCCCTTCCTGTGCCGAGACGGAAGTGATGTTACCAGCCCAGGCACTGAAAGAGGCAGACTACGAGGGACCCCTTAGCAACAGGCATTTAGAGGTGAAAAAAAAAAAAAATATCCAAATGTATTTTTGTATTTTTTTTTTTAGGATTTTTCATGTAGTTTTTTTTTTTTTGGGTGGAACACCACTTTAAGCTGTGTCCTTCAATGAATGATGGAGAAGAGGCCCCAGACATTATTACAATCAGTCCTGTTATACTCACAGTAATTCCTCTATCCGGCTTGTGGTCACAGCCGTCATCAGATCACTGAAATGAGGACCCTCCAGATTATTCCCAGACAAGTCCAGTTTCCTCAACGTCTGGTTATTTCTTATTGCTGATGCCAGGTGGATGGAGGAACCCTCTGTCAGGTTATTACCAAACAAACTGTAGATGAAGAGAAGAATGTTAAAAAGAACATGATTTTAAAAAAAAACTCCCCAGGAAATTTGTATAATTAAATGTTAAGAATATTAAATAATATTAATAAATAAATATTAATAATATTAATAAATAAATATTAATAATATTAATATTTCAATGATTTAGTCTGGTTGGTTGAGGAACTTCTGGTGGGTCAAGAAGATTGTGCCAACTCACCAACTTGCACACATGAGTATAGGAGTGCACATGCTTCTGTTCCTAGAAGCCTAGCTAAATGAGGGTCCCAGTGCAGGAACACAGTCCGCAACCACTTACTCCAAATATAAACAAACACAGTCCTCCACCCACATACACCATGACTCCCCAGGCTCCTTCCACAACCGAGCCTCAATCTCATCTTCACAACTAGGCCTTGTCTTCAGTCCAGATGACAAATACATCTGTATGTAGTCCACGAGTATTTGTGTTTTGGCAGACAGGTAGGATGTGATGAAGTCTCTGCTCCAGAGTGACCAGATGAAGGACACAAATGGGACAGCAAAATGTAATGTTGATTTACTAAGTGACACTGGAAGTGTACTCCGTCTGGAGTGAAGATGAGACCCAGGCATGGTTGCAGATGGGACCCTAAGAGAGTCACAGCACATGCAGGTAGAGGGATATATTTATATAAGTAAAAAGAGGTTAATCCTCTGCATTGTGTAAAAAGGCTGTTTGATCCTGTCTTCTCTGATCCTCCCCTTCTTTTACTATCCACTATCCATCTCCTGATAGTACAGAGCCTTGGAAGCACTCTGCACATGCTCAGTTTGATGTATATTGCTAAAGAGGTTTCTTTCCTTTTTTGGGAAGGTGCTTGCGATCAGTACAGGGCCAATCAGCATTGTCCAGACAGAGGGTCAGAGGTCCTGCAGCCTCAAAGAACAGTCAGAGGAGAATGAAAACTCCTACTACAAGCTTTAACTAGACACTGATAGAAGTCACAAGACTGCTATATACTGCTGATGAGAAAAGATATTTTGGGTAAAAAATAATTAGGCATTGGTATCCCCCCTCACCCCCCATTTTACATACCTGAGCCCTTATTTAATCCAGCACTGTGCGCATCTGCAGCTCTCCTCTCCCCTCACTTCCAGGTCTCATTGGCTTTGCTGAGGCACCAGGAGCCAATGGCTCCCTCTGCTGTCAATCAAAGCCAGTGACAAGGGAGCGGGGGGCGGGGGGTTTAGGCTGAATCCTGCTGTGTGTCAATATACACAGTAGCAAGGCTCAGGAGCGAGCACGCACAAGTGCCCCAATGGGAAGTGGCTTCCTGTGGGGGGTGCGGCACCGAGAGGAGGAGCCAGGAGCACCAGCTGAGGATCCGAGAAGAGGAGGTTCAGGGCCGCTCTGTGCAATTCTATCACATATAGCAGGTAAGTATAGAGATGTTTGTTTTTGTATTTACCTTTAACATCTCTTTAAATCAAGTAAGCTGTGTGAGTGGAAGCAAATAGCAAACATGTAGAGGGGTTTTCTCAAAACTTCACTGGAAAAGTGTAAAAACGCTTTAGATATATTAGAAATTTGTAAAGTGAAGTCTGGAACCCATGGACATCACCAAAGACTGGCTTTCCTCCTTTCTGATGCTTTGCCCGGTTCTAACTGCAGCTGTCTTCAGTTGTTCTTTGTTTGTGGCTCTTTCTGCTTTTTAGTTTTGCCTTCAGCAAGTGAAATGCTCAATGGGGATGAGATTACTCGATTGAATCGGCCATTGCAGAATATTCCACTTCTTTCTTTTCAGCTCCTGGGTTGCTTTTGCTTTGTGTTTTGGATCATTATTCATCTGTACTGTGAAGCGCCGTCCAATCAACTTTGCTGCATTTGGCTGAATCTGGGCTGACAGTATATGTCTAAACTCTGCAGAATTCATCCGGCTGCTTCTGTCACATCATCAATAACCACCAATGACCCAGTGCCACTAGAAGCCATGCATGCCCATCTCATCACACTGCAAGCTCCACCATGTGACCACAGATGAAATTGTGTGCTTTGGATCATGAGCTGTTCCAAGCCTCCTCCACACTTTTTTTCTTTCCGTCATTCTGCTACAGATTCATCTTAGTTTCATCTGTCCAAAGAATGCTTTTCCAGAACTGGTCTGGCTTTTTTAGATGTTTTTTGGCAAAGTCTAATCTGGTTTTTCTATTCTTCAGGCTTATGAATGGTTTGCATCTTCTGGTGAACCCTCTGCATTAGCTCTTGTGAAGTCTTCTGTTGATTGTAGACTTTGACAAGGATACGCCCACCTCCTGGAGAGTGTCCTTCACTTGTCTCCACCTCCTGGAGAGTGTCCTTCACTTCTCTGGATGTTGTGAATGGGTTTTTCTTTACCATAGAAAGGATCCTGAGATCATCCATCACAAAATGCGTTCTCGTAAATTTCGAGTGTGTGTAGACAATTCTGACGCACAAAATTCCACGCATGCTCGGAATCAAGTACAAGACGGAAGCGCTCATAACTCTATGTAAGTATGAAAAATATATATATATATATATATATATATATATATATATATATATATATATATATATATATATATATATATATATATACACACATACATACATACACATATACACACACATACACACACATATAGTATATACCCCTTCATTTCATTTACAAATGAATCACAGTATAAATTTGATTTCAGGTTTGGCAGGGTACAACCCGGATCACTGCGTCCATCACACAGGAGTCTTGGGCTCCTTTCACACTGAGGCGCTTTGCAGGCGCTAAAGTGCTAAAAATAGTGCCTGCAAAGCGCCCCGAAAGAGCTGCTCAATGCACTCCAGTGTAAAAGCCCCGAGGGCTTTCATACTGGAGCGGTGCGCTTGCAGGGCGGTCCAAAAAGTCCTGCATGCTGCATCTTTGGAGCGCTTAGGAGCAGTGTATTTACTGCTCCTAAAGCGCCCCTTCCCATTGAAAACAATAGTGCAGCGCTGCAAACCCACCCGCAAAGATGGTTTTAACTCTTTTTCGGCCACTAGCGGGGGGTTAAAACCGCCCCACTAGTGCCACTAAAACGACGGTAAAGCGGCGCTATATTTAGCGCCGCTGTACCGCCAGCGCCCGCACGCCTCAGTGTGAAAGTAGCCTTATTCCCGAGTCCTACAGGTTATTATATCACTGATATAGAGTATAATTCTCACCTTAGATCCTGCAGGGTACAGCTGGGATCTTTGAGTCCATCACACAGAAGTTTTATTCCAGAGTCCTGAAGATAATTGACTGATAAATCCAGTTTGATGAGGGATGGGTTTGTGATAAGAATTGAATGGAGATCATTAGAGCAGGAGGAAGTCAAACCACATCCAATCAGACTGCAGAGGAAAAATATAGAAACATCATATTATACATTAACTGCCTGAGCTCTGGAAGTTTTTACCCCCTTCATCACCAGGGCATTTTTTGCTATCCAGCGCTGCGCTACTTTAACCTACTCAACTTATAAATGAGTCAGAAAGACCAGTATGAGAGAGTGAGAGCGATAACACCAAATTTAACACACCTGCTCCCCATTCACACCTGAGACCTTGTAACACTAACGAGTCACATGACACTGGGGAGGGAAAATGGCTAATTGGGCCCAATTTGGACATTTTCACTTAGGGGTGTACTGACTTTTGTTGCCAGTGGTTTAGACATTAATGGCTGTGTGTTGAGTTATTTTGAGGGGACAGCAAATTTACACTGTTATACAAGCTGTACACTCACTACTTTACATTGTAGCAAAGTGTCATTTCTTCAGTGTTGCCACATGAAAAGATAGAAGAAAAGATTTACAAAAATTTGAGGGGTGTACTTACTTTTGTGAGATACTGTATATAAGGAGGATATGATCGCCATGTATAAATACATAAGGGGGGATATGATCACCATGTATAAATACATAAGGGGGGATATGATCACCATGTATAAATACATAAGGGGGGATATGATATCCATGTATAAATACATAACGGGGGATATGATCGCCATGTATAAATACATAAGGGGGGATATGATCTCCATGTATAAATACATAACAGGGGATATGCGTGTGCTTAAGTAATCTTCTCTCAAGCATGGCGTCACTCTAGCCTCTAACAGGAAACACTATATTAACCTGTTCACTGAAAGCCAAGCCTTGCCGTTCAACAGTAGTGTGTTTATTAGTGTGTTCGGCTTCTTGTGTGGTTCTTGCCGTTTGCTCCAAGTCTGTTTCCCTATACCGACCTTGGCTTGTCCTCCTGACTATCCCTTGTTGCCCTGGACTGCTGCTTCCTCTCTATCTACCAGTAGCCAACCATGAGCTGGGAGACCCTGGGGGCCACGACCTGGAGTCAGTTGCAGTGAAGGCCATCCTCACCTTCAGGAGGCCCTGGTGAAAACCTACTGGCTCTTAGACTCCGCGCCCTGTGGAATGTCATGCTCTAGCTCCCAGTGTTATCCGTGTTGGTGCTCCAGTGGGCCTCCTTTCCTGAACCACCCAGAGCTCCATCCGCAACAGCCAGCCAAAGGGTCCATTACCTCAGCAATGCGCTCCTGACCCCAACCGTGAGCATCTATCACCTGGCCTCAGGTGACCTGACAGGGGGGCTTGACTGTAATCAGTGCCCTGATTACCTGTCCAGGTGTCCCCTGCGTAGGAGATGCCGCTGATCGGCTGCGTCCAATCACAGCTGGTCACTTGTAAATGCGGAGGTGCTGGTAATCGGCTCTCCTCTCCTCACACTGACAGAGTGTGAGGAGAGCCGATCAGCGGCATCTCCTCGCAGGGGACATATGGTCATGATCCTTCCTGAGCCTGGATCCTTCCTGAGCCTGGACTGGCTCTGTGAGGTCAGCTGACAGCGGCTTCACCCAGCTGTCTGCTGAAAACAGGTCACAAGAGTGCAGAACACACTGCTGGGCTGTGATCCATAGGAGAAGTACAGCCAAATGAGCTTTCCCCATACTTCTCCTTTAAGGCCTCATGTACACTGCTGCTGCTAAACGGGCGTTCAGAGGCAATTGGACACTTTTTTCTGCTGAACTAATTCAATGTTATCTTATGGGTCCATGTACATGGGTTCGTTTACTGTCGTTTTTAGGCAGTTGCGTTTATATGTCTTTTTTTGAAGGCAAAAAAATGAGTTCAGACGCCGAAGTTACCGATGTTTCAGACGCCAAACGCTTCTAAACACGGTTACCCGTTTATAGGCGTTTTTCGTCCATTTTTTTTTTTTTGAAACGCTTCTAAATGCAAACGCGGCAAAACGCTGCTAAACGCGGCATGTACACGCGGACGTTTTAAACGTGGGTTACTATCTGTCAAGTTAAATTGTTCAGGAGAGATTGTAAAAACATCCGTGTACATGAAGCCTAAAAAAAAAAAAAAAATATATAAAAGTGAACCAAATCTACTAGAGTTTTTTTCAAAGTTTCAAACCAACCAAGAATGGTCATTAACCACTTAAGCCCCGGACCATTTCGCTGGCCAAAGACCAGAGCACTTTTTGTGATTTGGCACTGTGTCGCTTTAACTGACAATTGCACGTTCGTGCGACGTTGCTCCAAAACAAAATTGACGTCCTTTTTTTCCCCACAAATAGAGTTTTCTTTTGGTGGTATTTGATCACCTCTGCGGTTTTTATTTTTTGCGATATAAACAAAAAAATAGCAACAATTTAGAAAATTATTTTTTACTTTTTGCTAGAATAAATATCCCCCAAAAATATATAAAAAAACATTTTTTTTTCCAGTTTAGGCCGATACGTATTCTTCTACATATTTTTGGTAAAAAAAAAAAAAAAATCGCAATAAGCGTATATTGATTGGTTTGCGCAAAAGTTATCGCGTCTACAAAATAGGGGATAGTTTTATGGCATTTTTATTAATATTTTATTTTTACTAGTAAAGGCGGCGATCTGCGATTTTTTTTATCGTGACTGCGACATTATGGCGGACACGTCGGACAATTTTGACACATTTTTGCGACCATTGTCATTTCTACAGTGATCAGTGCTATAAAATTGCACTGATTACTGTAAAAATGACACTGGCAGGGAAGGGATTAACCACTAGCTGGCTAGGAAGGGGTTAAGTGTGTCCTAGGGAGTGATTCTAACTGTGGGGGGGGCGTGGCTACGAGTGACACGTCACTGATCACCGCTCCCGATCACAGGGATCTGTGATCAGTGTCCTGTCACTAGGCAGAACGGGGAGACGCTTGTTTTTCATCAGCATCTCCCCGTTCTTTCTCTCCGTGCGACGATCGCAGGTATCCCCGCGGACATCGAGTCCGCAGGACCCGCGATCCGACTCACGGAGCTCCCGGCGGGCGCGCGCGTGCCGGCAAGCCGTCTCTTAAAGGGCAACGTACAGGTACGTGATTCTGCCTGCATGTGCCCTTCTGATGCAGTATATCTGTGTGAGGTGGTCGGGAAGCAGTTAAAGTGATTGGAAAGGTTTGTTTTTTTGTTTTTTTAAATAACAAACATGCCATACTTACCTGCTCTGTGGAAGGATTTTGCACAGAGTGGCCCCGATCCTCCTTTTCTGGGGTCCTCTGGCGGCACCCCTGGCCCCTCCTTTTCATCGGGTGCCCCCCACGGAGAGCCGCTTTTCATGGGGCGCACTTCCGAGTCCTGCTGCTGCTTCTATTGAAACAGGCAGCAGGACTCGGCCCCGACCCCGGGTCACTGGATTTGATTGACAGCAGCGGGAGCCTATCAGTCTATCCAATAAGGACCCGAGACAGCGGCTGGAGCTGCTCTGCTTGTAGCTGGAACGATCGGATTCAGGTAAGAAAAAGGGGGGCTCTGGAGGGCAGCTGCAGCACAGAAGGTTTTTCACCTTAATGCATAGAATGCAAAACCATGAGACTTTACAAGTCCTTTAAGGAGAACCCCAATGGCACTTGGATGTGATAACAAAGTTTCCTTTAGAGAGGGGAAAACCCATGAGAAGAGGACAGGGGATGGAAGATTTTACAGGATAGAAGATACCCAGAGCTACAAGGAAACATCAAGAGAGGGAAACAATCACCAGACACCACATTTCCAGATCATTGTGGGAATGGCAGGTTTCTCTTACCCCAATTCCTCAATTTTACTCTCCGGGTTAATCAGCCAGGACAGATTAACAGGCTTCATTTTATCTTTTGAAGAGGAGAACTCTTCTTCTTCATCTCCTGTCTTGTCTTTTCTTAGAAAACTCATACCATAACGTTTCTGAAATGTACAATTCTCAAACCTAAAATGAAAAAAAAAAAAAAACGACACAATTACCACCAAGAATATATTATTACTACCTCTGACAAAAAGAAATAAGTTGTGGGAGGGGGTGCATGAGGCAAGACAGTATATCCAGCATAGTGGAGAAGTCTTTGTGTCCCACTTAAACCCTTCCCATCGATCGTACACAAATATGTGGCCTCAGCTTGAAGGGGTTGTGCCTGAGTGGTTCATGCAGCTGCACACATCCCCCCGGTACTGTTTCTTAGAGCAGGCGGTTGGCTTTCTTGGGATAACAATCAATGCAGCTAAGAAGCCACTGAGCTGTTATCCCAAGCAGCAGGAGGGGACTCCTCCCCCCCCCCCCACCCTTCCCGCGGCTCTCCAGTCCCACCGGGAGGCCCGAGCCACCAGCCGGCACGTCCGCCGGCTGGCCGGAGACACGAACAAAGCTGGAATCAGCTTCAATTGGGTCTCGGATCTAGTAACCTGGAAGCGACGTCATCACATCACTTCCAGTTTACAGAAAAATTAAAGGTGCCAAATAATAAAAAAAAAAAAAAAAAAAAAAAAAAAAAAAAACAGGATTCAAGACAGCCAAATTTGTCATTTTGAATGCTTTTAAGAGCAGAGGAGGGGTTTGGGGTCTTATAGATCCCTCCATAAAGAGCACCTGTCACATGGGATGCTTAGATTCCTTCTGACAGCAATAAAAGTGATCAGAAGGGACAGTGTAAAAATAAAAAATAAGAAAATAAATAAGAAGAAAAAAAAATTCAAGCGCCCTGTCCCTCTGTGCTCATGCGCAGAAGTGACCGCATGCGTAAGACGCACCCAAAAATCTAAACGGTGTTCAAACCACACATGTGAGGTATCGCCACGATCATAAGAGCGAGAGCAATAATAATTCTAGTGCTAGACCTCCTCTGTAACTCTAAACTGGTAACCTGTGGGAGATTTTAAATTACCGAAGTTTGTCGTCATTCCACGAGTTGGCGCAATTTTAAAGAGTGACATGTTAGGTATCTATTTACTCAGCGTAACATCATCTTTCACAATTATTCAAAATAATTGGGATAACTTTACTGTTTTGTTTTTTTATTCATGAAAGTGTATTTTTTTCCCAAAAAATTGCATTTTACAGACTACTGCGTAGATACAATGTGACATAAAATATTGCAACAATTGCCATTTCATTCTCTAGGGTCTCTGCTAAAAAAAAAAAAAAAAAAAAAAAAAAAAAATATATACCGTATTTATCGGCGTATAACAAGCACTTTTTTCCCCTGAAAATCAGGGGAAAATCGCAGGTGCGTGTTATACGCCAATCCCCTGCGATCCCGAGCTGTCAATTCTTCAAAATCGCCGACCGCGATTTGAAAATGGCGCCGCCGTCGCCGAAATACACAGAGCCGGTCCTCGGCTCTTTCCGGCGGCTCTCGTTCACTTTCGGCTCCACTCGTAGTCCCGAGCGGAGCTATCCGAACCTACTTGGCTAGGTCGGTCGGCGATTTTGAAGCCCAGGTTAGCTGGGATAGAGGTTTGAAGGCTGCACTGGGGAAGGCTGCACTGAGAAGGCTGCAATGATGGGCATTTAAATGTAAGTTTTTTTCCCTTCAACTTCCCTCCTAAAAGTTTTTTTCCCTTAAAATTCCCTCCTAAATTGGGGTGCGTGTTATACGCCGATAAATACGATATATATATATATATATATATAGTGAAGTCTCTGGCCTTCTTTTTCACTATCTCAGCGCTATGCAGTAAGATGAGATCCCCGAACTACAGGCTCCAATACTAGTAAGAGCATTCAAATGATCATAGTACCTACAATGATCACTCACAGTTTTAAAATCTGTATAGGTTTTCCTCAATTTTAAAACTTTTAAACTTTAAACCATTAGCAGCCGCTTAAAAGCAATAATCATGCAAAATTACATATAAAACAAAATAGTAAAAAAGTCCACAAGTACTTTCAGTAAATACTATCATTTACTACAGCAGCGCTATTATCACTTTCTCTGTCGTGACTGACTTTCTTATAATAATGTTCATAAGAGAAATAGGTAGAAGACAGATGGTGTATCAAAAGTCCAGATGAGCCGAAGTGGTGTTCCTAATAAGATGATGTGCTCTTCACTTCAATCTCCTTACACTGTGTGCCACACACCCCTTCGGGGTTCTCACTCACCAGAAGGTTGAGTTCATCAGACCTTGATATATTCGTCATCCACTCGTCCTCCACATCCTGGATAGTGTCAGTATTATGCTCCATCTCCCATTAAAACTCGAGTTAAAAGAAAAACTCACGATAGTGTAATCCCGTTTTTCTTTTTATTTAAACAGTTGACGGTTTCCATAAAAACGATATTCTAATTGTATTAAAATGGTTAAGCTCAATAGTGCTATCCACCGCTCAAGAGAAGGTAAAATTCTCGTGCTGTAGGAAGACGGCTACTGCCAAACAGCACTTCCTGGTCATGGAACGTACAGAATGTTATTTCCGAATGCTGTAGTAAATGATAGTACTTGTGGACTTTTTTACTATTTTGTTTATATATATATATATATATATATATATATATATATATATATATATATATATATATATATAACGTTTGGGGGTTCTAAGTCATTTTGTAGCAAAAAATACGGATTATAACTTGTAAGCAACAAATGTCAGAAAAGGTGCTTAGGCAAGAAGGAGTTAAAGGGTAACTCCACTTTCATAGGGAAAGAAAACAGAAATTCAAGAAAAAATACTATATCGTGTACAATTGAGACACAAGTCATATTGTAATTGAATGTTATTAAAAAATTCCCTATCCTTTTCAATCTGCAGCCGCTGTAATTTTCTGTAAAAGGCAATATGGCCGCCTGGAGGTGTTCCATACACAGAACACTTCTCAGAAGTCTGCACTAAGTCAGTTTTCAGGCATCCCCTGCCTTGGTGAGATACTCCCAATAGGAACACATCTAAAGGGATGCAGGCCCAGCAACTTTCCTCATTAGAGCCCTGCAGGTGCAGCAGCTGATTGATAATTATGAAATCACTTCCATACAGACTCACTGAGCACATGGAGAGTGTGTGTGTGTGTGTATGTTTATATATATATATATATATATATATATATATATATATATATGTGTGTGTGTGTATGTGTGTGTTTTGGCATTACCGCCTGCAGGGGGCGCACGCAGCTTCTGCTTTGAATGTTCACAGCAGAAGCTGGGGGTATCCGGCACCCGCCAATCGTCAGTAAAGAACACAGAACGCTAGTCTGCCTATGTAAAGCAAGGCAGATCGCCATTCCGACGGGGGAAGGGATGGATTCTGTGTTCCTGAAAAGCAGGGACTAGAATCCATGTCTTGTAAAAACAGCACACAGTGTACACCAAAACACTGGTTAGGCACACATTTAACCCTTTGATGGCCCTAGATGTTAACCCCTTTCCAGCCAGTGTCATTAGTACAGTGACAGTGCATGTTTTTAGCACTGATCACTGTATTGGTGTCACTGGTTCCCACAAAGTGTCAGTTAGTGTCAGATTGGTTGCCGCAATATCACAGTCCCGCTGCAAGTCATTGATCTCCACCATTACAAGTAAAAAAAAAAAAAAACAACAATTTTAGTATATATACACCAGTTTGTAGACGCTATAAGGTTCACATAATCCAATCCTACCTACAATGCATCCGGAAAGTATTCACAGCACTTTACTTTTTACACATTTTGTTATGTTACAGCCTTATTCCGAAATGGATTAAATTCATTATTTTCCTCAAAATTCTACAAACAATACCCCATAATGACAACGTGAAAAAAATTTTTTGAAATCATTTGCAAATTTATTAATAATAAAAAAACAACAAAATCCCATGTATACAAGTATCACAGGCTCCTCCCATGTACATAAGTATCACAGGCTCCTCCCATGTACATAAGTATCACAGGCTCCTCCCATGTACATAAGTATCACAGGCTCCTCCCATGTACATAAGTTATCACAGGCTCCTCCCATGTACATAAGTATCACAGGCTCCTCCCATGTACATAAGTATCACAGGCTCCTCCCATGTACATAAGTTATCACAGGCTCCTCCCATGTACATAAGTTATCACAGGCTCCTCCCATGTACATAAGTTATCACAGGCTCCTCCCATGTACATGTAGCAATAACTCTCAGTGGAGCTGCTGGTTTAAGCGGGCTTGTTACCTTCACTCTCGATACCTCTGTTTCACCGCCACCAGGTCTAGGGTTCCGTTGAGTTTACTTCCGGACGATATAAGCACCAAACACTTGAGTAGGTTTTCCAATGCTTTAATAAATGAACAAGGGAAGTAGCAGGAAAGAGGTAGAAGGAAAGCTGCAGGGAAGCTCAAATACCTTTCTGTAGTATTCTTCAGAACATTCTTTGCAATTGAACACTTGTAGTTGAATAGTCTCCCCTTTTTGTAGGATTTAATCTTTGCCTGCCTGGATAGACATCTCTCACTTGCCTAGCAGCCAGTACGTAGCACGAACAAAAGTCTCTGCCACAGACTTGTTTGGAATAAAACCCGTACAATCCTCTGCCACAGGATGTATTGGTTTGTGGTGAACATCAGATACAGTACTTGAACCTTTAAGCCAACCCGGCAGTACTATACTGTAAGATTACTTTGGAATGCGTCCTCCAACCGAGTCACCAGGCCCCTCTCCAGACCAGCACTCTGCATGATCCTTCCATGACGGGTCCTTCCCTGGGATCTCCTCGGTTGTCCAGCTTCTTCACTCTGGATAGACAGCTCAGGACCGTTCCTCTGCTGCTGTGGTAGGCCCCAGACAGGCTTCTGGGCCCACCCACACGCCGCAGCGACGTGGGCCTCCGGAATGAAGGACCACAAGGTGGTATTCCTAGTGCATACCTGTCGGCCAGAAGGTGGCTGAAAACGAACCCCAAAACATGGCGTCTGTCCCATAAATACCTTCTCCCAGAATGCAACTCGGAGGACCACCTCCACCGAGTTATCTCCGGGACAGAGGAGCACTCATCCGCTTTAACACGTTGCTTTTCCAACACTGGCCCATGGTGACAACAACACCTACCGGCACAATGTGGAACTACACACAACGTCAGCCAAGCTGGAACAGAGGCAAATCTAACTTCCTATAATAAGCGACCCACTAAATTTACCTATCAGCGGTAGATAAAAATCTACCAGCGCTACATACATAAGTATCACAGGCTCCTCCCATGTACATAAGTATCACAGACTCCTCCCGTGTACATAAGTATCACAGACTCCTCCCATGTACATAAGTATCACAGACTCCTCCCATGTACATAAGTATCACAGACTCCTCCCATGTACAAAAGTATCACAGACTCCTCCCATGTACAAAAGTATCACAGACTCCTCCCATGTACATATGTATCACAGACTCCTCCCATGTACAAAAGTATCACAGACTCCTCCCATGTACAAAAGTATCACAGACTCCTCCCATGTACATATGTATCACAGACTCCTCCCATGTACATAAGTATCACAGGCTCCTCCCATGTACACAAGTATCACAGGCTCCTCCCATGTACACAAGTATCACAGGCTCCTCCCATGTACACAAGTATCACAGGCTCCTCCCATGTACATAAGTATCACAGGCTCCTCCCATGTACATAACTATCACAGGCTCCTCCCATGTACATAACTATCACAGCCTTTGCTCAATATTTTGGTGAAGCTTTTTTGGCACCAATTACAAGCTCGGCACACCTAGTTTTGGCAGTTTCTCCCATTCTTCTTTGCAGGACCTCTCAAGCTCCATCAGGTTGAGAAACGTCAGTGCACAGCCATTTCTCCAGAGATGTTCAATCTGATTCAAGTCTGGGCTCTGGCTGGGCCACTCAAGGACATTCACAGAGTTGTCCCGTAGCCACTCCTGTGTCTTTTCCTGCAAGCTTCGGTTCCTGCACCGCTGATTTAAGAATGGCTTGTGCCCGCCCATCTCTATTCCCGGCCATCTCTATTCCCACAAGTGTTGGTTCCCTCTTTCTCAGCCATGTTGGCTCAGCTTGGATGCCGTTACAACCAGAGAAGTTCCTCTGCAAATGGCTTTTAACCCCCTTCCAAAACAATCTTTTATGAGTACCTAAATGTAATGGAGGATTTAATGTGGAGGGAGGAGGTTTTTAAAGTGGTTGTAAACTGACATTTTTTTAAACTATAATAAGGCTTACCTGTAGGTACAGTGAATATCTCCTAAACCTGCAAGGTTTAGGAGATATTCACCCTGCATGCAGCCAGTGACATCACTGGCGCATGCGCAGTGAAGGTCTGGCATACCGTGCTGGACCTTCAGAGCTCGTGTTGCAAATGAGGGCCTCCGGCTACATGAGTGACGCCATTGTGGATACAGCCACTCATGTAGCCGGAGGCCGCGAACCCAGAAGGAAGACGTGGTGAAGATGGAAGCCATGTCAGTGGTGAGATTGCACCGCTGGAAGGCTTTGTTTTAAGACAAGTCTCGCATAATGTGCTAGTATGCGATGCACCCTACCTTATGCCTTTTACCTTACAGGGGAACGTTTGTTTTTTCTTTTGCAGCGGTTTACTACCACTTTTTAAAGGCTTTTCTGACATAACAGATAATGACAAGTACTAATTTAGGCTACATTCAGATGTTTAGCCACAGTGTGAATGGCAGCAGCAAGACTCTGCTGATAGCTGCTCACTCAAAAAGAGAAGCAGCAATCTGCAGCCCTTGAGTCTGTTTAGTACACTATAATTACAGGTTACTAGGGGCTGCTGCTATTCTTGATTGTCCGCACAGCCAGTGATTACCAGCAGAGATGGCTGCTGGATGCACACTTTGTGTGCCCAGCATCGCTCACCACAGGTTATTGCTGGTTGTGTGAACAGCCACGAATAACTACGGCCGCCGGCAACTTGTCATAAAAGTGTACTGTACAGGCTGGGCAGCCGCAACTAGGTGCTCACTGATGTCAAAAACAGCAGCAGCAATCAGCAGAGTCTTGCCACTGCTATTCACACCGTAGCTAAACATCCATGCAAATGTAACCTGAAGGGGCAGGAATGGGGGGGACCTGAGGTGTGAAGGTGCAGGAATTGGGGGGATCTGAGGTGTGAAGGTGAAGGAATTGGGGGGACCTGAGGTGTGAAGGTGAAGGAATTGGGGGGACCTGAGGTGTGAAGGTGCAGGAATTGGGGGGATCTGAGGTGTGAAGGTGCAGGAATTGGGGGGACCTGAGGTGTGAAGGTGCAGGAATTGGGGGGACCTGAGGTGTGAAGGTGCAGGAATTGGGGTGATCTGAGGTGTAAAAGTGCAGGAATTGAGGTGATCTGAGGGGTGAAGGTGCAGGAATTGGGGTGATCTGAGGGGTGAAGGTGCAGGAATTGGGGTGATCTGAGGGGTGAAGGTGCAGGAATTGGGGTGATCTGAGGGGTGAAGGTGCAGGAATTGGGGTGATCTGAGGGGTGAAGGTGCAGGAATTGGGGTGATCTGAGGGGTGAAGGTGCAGAAATTGGGGTGATCTGAGGGGTGAAGGTGCAGAAATTGGGTGATCTGATGTGGGAAGGGGCAGGAATCTGGGGTGATATGAGGTACAAAAGTGCAGGCATTGGGGTGATCGGAGGGGTGAAGGTGCAGGAATTGGGCTGATCTGAGGTGTGAAGGTGCAGGAATTGAGGTGATCTGAGGGGTGAAGGTGCAGGAATTGGGCTGATCTGAGGTGTGAAGGTGCAGGAATTGGGCTGATCTGAGGTGTGAAGATGCAGGAATTGAGGTGATCTGAGGGGTGAAGGTGCAGGAATTGGGCTGATCTGAGGTGTGAAGGTGCAGGAATTGGGCTGATCTGAGGTGTGAAGATGCAGGAATTGAGGTGATCTGAGGGGTGAAGGTGCAGGAATTGGGCTGATCTGAGGTGTGAAGGTGCAGGAATTGGGCTGATCTGAGGTGTGAAGATGCAGGAATTGAGGTGATCTGAGGGGTGAAGGTGCAGGAATTGGGCTGATCTGCGGGGTGAAGGTGCAGGAATTGGGCTGATCTGCGGGGTGAAGGTGCAGGAATTTAGGTGATCTGACGTGTGAAGGTGCGGGAATTGGGGGGACCTGAGGTGTGCAGGTGCAGGAATTAGGGTGATCTGAGGGGTGAAGATGCAGAAATTGGGTGATCTGAGGTGGGAAGGGGCAGGAATCTGGGGTGATATGAGGTACAAAAATGCAGGCATTGGGGTGTTCGGAGGGGTGAAGGTGCAGGAATTGGGGTGATCTGAGGGGTGAAGGGGTAGGAATTGGGGTGATCGGAGGGGTGAAGATGCAGGAATTGAGGTGATCTGAGGGGTGAAGGTGCAGGAATTGGGCTGATCTGAGGGGTGAAGGTGCAGGCATTGGGGTGATCAGAGGGTTGAAGGTGCAGGCATTGGGGTGATCAGAGGGGTGAAGGTGCAGGAATTGGGGTGATCGGAGGGGTGAAGGTGCAGGAATTGGGGTGATCGGAGGGGTGAAGGTGCAGGTATTGGGGTGATCGGAGGGGTGAAGGTGCAGGCATTGGGGTGATCGGAGGGGTGAAGGTGCAGGCATTGGGGTGATCGGAGGGGTGAAGAACTTTACATTGTTTACTGTGTAAAAAATATTTTTTTGTGATTGAGTGTAAAGTTTACTTTTTTTTGTGATATGGCACTGCGTCACTTTAACTGACATTTGCGTGGTCGTGTGACGTTGTACCCAAATAAAATTGACGTCCTTTTTTTTCCACAAATAGAGCTTTCTTTTGGTGGTATTTGATCACCCTTTTTTTTTCCCCACCTGGGTGTTCTGGAGTCGGGGGCAGAATCGGGACACATTTGCGATGCCATTACTTTGTAATGGCACCCCAATCGCAATGCGGTTTTGCCACTATTGTCGCAGTAAAATTGTGGCAAAATCGCAATGCATGAAGCTTGTCGCTCAAAAAGAAACAGGAGCATCTTTTGGGTGACGGCTTTGCGATTTGCCATAATTCTGGACTCGCCCAGGTTTTAATGGAGCCTAAACTATTTCATTTTGATGCTCTAATAATGCCCTCTGTGAGCTCCTGAAGCTCTTTTATTCGCCCTCACTTGCTTTGTTAACAAAGAGAGGAAACCCCTAGAGTGGGACTTTAGAAGCACTACCACACAGAATATAAAGTATTGGAATTAAATAGAGTATTTATTTGAAATAGCATGTAAATATTGCACATAAACAAGGATATAATATATAATGTTTTAATTCCAATACTTTATATTCTGTGTGGTGGTGCTTCTAAAGTCTTACTCTAGGGGTTTCCTCTCTTTGTTGATACTTTCTTTGGGATGTGGCACACCCATATTAGTTTTACTTATCAGATTTATTCACTTCCTTTGTTTGTAACAAGCATTGCATGTTGGCTGTAGTCCTGTACATTGCTCTATACACACTACACATCCCATGGTCCACAGTCCCTTGTTCTTCTGTGGAGCGAGCAAGAGGGGGTTGCTATGTTCTTACATACAGTGAGGGGAAAAAAGTATTTGATCGACTGCTGATTTTGTACGTTTGCCCACTGACAAAGAAATGATCAGTCTATAATTTTAATGGTCGGTTTATTATAACAGTGAGAGACAGAACAAAAATATCCAGAAAAAACGCATTTCAAAAAAGTTTTAAATTGATTTGCCTTTTAATGAGTGAAATAAGTATTTGACCCCTTCGCAAATCATGACTTAGTAGTTGGTGGAGAAACCCTTGTTGGCAATTAAAGAGGTCGGACATTTCTTCTAGATGGCCACCAGGTTTGCACACCTCTCAGGAGGGATTTTGTCCTCTTTGCAGATCCTCTCCAAGTCATTAAGGTTTCCAGGCTGATGTTTGGTAACTCGAACCTTCAGCTCCCTCCACATATTTTCTATGGGACTAAGGTCTGGAGACTGGCTAGGCCACTCCAGAACCTTAATGTGATTCTTCTTGAGCCACTCCCTTGTTGCCTTGGCCGTGTGTTTTGGGTCATTGTCGTGCTGGAATACCCATCCGCGACCTATTTTCGATGCCCTGGCTGTGGGAAGGAGGTTCTCACCCAAGATCTGATGGTTCATCGTCCCTTTGATGCTATGAAGTTGTCCTGTACCCTTAGCAGAAAAACACCCACAAAGCATAATGTTTACACCTCCATGTATGACGGTGGGGATGGTGTTCTTGGGGCGCTAAGCAGCATTCCTCTTCCTCCAAACACGGCAAGTTGGGTTGATGCCAAAGAGCTGGATTTTGGTCTCATCTGACCACAACACTTTCACCCAGTTCTCCTCTGAATCATTCAGATCTTCATTAGCAGACTTCAGCCTGTACATGTGCTTTCTTGAGCAGGGGGACCTTGCGGGCGCTGCAGGATTTCAGTCCTTCACGACGTAGTGTGTTACCAATTGTTTTCTTGGTGACTATGGTCCCAGCTGCCTTAAGATCATTGACAAGATTCTCCCGTGTAGTTCTGGGCTGATTCCTCACCGTTCTCACAATCATTGAAACTCCACGAGGTGAGAACTTGCATGGAGTCCCAGACCAAAGAAGATTGACAGTTATTTTGGGTTTCTTCCATGTGCAAATAATCGCACCAATGGTTGTCATCCTCTCACCAAGCTGGTTGGCAATGGTATTGTAGCCAATTCCAGCCTTGTGTAGGTCTACAATCTTGTCCCCGACATCCTTGGACAGCTCTTTGGTCTTGGCCATGGTGGAGAGATTGGAATCTGATTGATTCTGTGAACATGTGTCTTTTATTCAGGTAACAAGCTGAGATTAGAAGCACTCCCTTTAAGAGAGTGCTCCTAATCTCAGCTCGTTACCTGTATAGAAGACACCTGGGAGCCAGAAATCTTACTGATTGATAGGGGATCAAATACTTAATTCATTCATTAATAAGCAAATCAATTTATAACTTTTTTGAAATGATATTTTTGTTGTTATTCTGTCTCTCGCTGTTAAAATAAACCTACAATTAAAATTATAGACTGATCATTTCTTGGTCAGTGGGCAAATGTCAGGCAAAAATCAGCAGGGGTTCAAATACCTTTTTCCCTCCCTGTAACAGGGGGATCATGGGAAAGTCAGATAACAGCAGCAAAAACAAAGCAAAAAAATAAGACACGGGCAGACTTGATGGACCGCTTGGTCTTTTTTTTTCCATCGCCTTTCTAGGTTTCGAACAAGTACATGGAGAAAATATCCAATCATCACTGCCACACTCCTGCCTATTACAGCCTATAAAGTCCTAATACTCTGCTGACTTCTACTGATTTCAGTTAGGAAATAAATACACTCACTTACCAAACTGTCTGACATCTGTGTAATAATGGGGATATATTTTTCTGGCACTCGGGATCTACTGTAAGCCATTCAAAACGTAGATTCTGAAATCTTTCACTCTTTAAAGTCTTCAAGCAATAGCTCAGCTGCTTAGAATAATTACTGTCCCTCCACAAGTAGTGTGACAGTGAGCCGTCCACCCTCAAATGTGAACACCCAGACAAGATTGATCCTATGAAGTCCTCATCCTGAGTCTCATACAGACAGACAATAGCATGAATAGGAGAACTTCCATCAAAGTCCTTCACAGTCCATTCTTTTATTGCAGACTTCACTCGGAGTGAGATGTTGATACCTGTGATCTCTGAGAATGTCTTAACTTGATTTTCATTTAAGAGACCAAACAGGAATTGGACAGCTAATGCTAAATGAGGGTATTGTGAACTTAAAGCTCTGAGTGACTGCCCTTTACAGATCTCCGGGAGGGAATGTTCCTCTCTCGCTCCAGACGTTCCTTCCTCTTTTCCAAAACTGTCATCCAGCACATAATACAGAGCAGCAAAGAATTCCTGTACACTCTGGTGGATGAAGCTGTAGCAGGTCTCGGTGCGGACGCTCCAATAAAAGAGGTTTTCATTTAGAAACATAGACTTCACCTCAGACAGAGAAAGTTTATGTCTTTTTAGATCTTCTTCTTTAAAGAAAATTTGATTGTTCAAAACTCCCTCATTTGCCAGTGCACAAAGGTTCTTCAAGGAGGTGTGTAGTGCCTGGGGTGTCCAGTCCACAGGCTGGCCTTTTCTTGCATGAAATGTTATTAAAACCTCCAGATAGAGGCGGTATATTGAAGTCACAGTTGTATAGCGAATGAAACCCAAATCTTTTTGTATTTCTGGTTTTAATACAGTGCACAAAATCCAGCATGTGATGGGGACAGCAGACATGGCGTACAAAAGTTCATTGTCTTTTATTATACTGAGAACTTTATCTGCATTTTCTTTATTTCCAAAGAATTTATGTACATACTCCTCACAATCCTCCCTCGTAAATCCCTGGATTTCCACATTGCGATAATCATTGATGAATGTGTTGAGTTTCTGTATGGCCAGTGACCTTGTGGTGATGATCAGAGAAGATTGTGGGAGAACCTGTCTCCTGAGCAAACTTTGGAGAATTCTCTCTTTGTGGGTTTCCATAAAAATGTCATGACAAACCTCAGATTTCTCCTCCAGGGTCCACCTCAGTTCATCAAAACCATCAAGTATAAAGAGAAGTTTTCTCTCACTTCCAGGATCCTCCAGAATAGACACCAGGTCATCTGAACTCCATTGTCTGCAGGCTCTGGATAAAAGTCCCACAAGACTTATGTTTCCAATGATGGCGTTGATTTCTGTACAGCTCAGATAAAACACAAAATCAAATTTGTCTTGGTAAAGATCCCCAGAGGCCCAGTCCAGCATGATCTTCTTGGAGGTCATTGTTTTTCCAATCCCAGCAGGTCCTTGTAACACCACAACCTTAGGGGTGAAACCATCTTCATCAGGGTCAAAGAGGGCCTGGATTGTGGTTGGTGAGTATTTATGAGAAGATCTCTTCTCCATGATCTGTAGAGGTCTTCTGCCTGAACTCCTTCTTTCTTCCTCCTTTTCCTCTTTAATCTGTACTCCCTTTATCATTAATAAATTTGTTTTGGTGTATCTATTCTGTAGCTGAACAGTCTCCCCCATACGGGAATTATATTCTGGAATCCACTGAAACTTCTCTTTCATAGACTCTCTGTGTTCCTTACTTAAGTCTATATGAGAGAAAGGAAAATATGTTATTCTTCATGCACTCATGATATAGTATAATAGTATTGGAAATATATTCTTACCATGAGTGCTCAGAATGTAATTATTAAATATATTCCCCATGAAATACAGGAAAATTGTGGAAGAATTTATAGTATTCACACATAAAATTGACTAAAACAGAACTAAATGTTTAGCCAAAGAACACAAGATATTTTATTTCAAACGTGCATGTCCTACTAACCTGGTATTCTGTTAGCATGTGTCATCTTCTTCAGTTTGGCTGAAAAAAAAATATATAATAATAAGAATATTGCACAAGCAGGTTATGTGGTGTAGCAATATAGCTTTTTCCTAAAATCTGACCATATTTTGTCCTGACAAATATGAAACTTCCCATATTCCCACCACCGCTCTGGAGATTGGAGCATCTCCTACCTGCATCTGATAGCATCTCTGGTTGCCTGGTGACATCACATATATTGCATGGGGGACCAGAACAGAAGTTCCCCAATTCTATTTGCAGGTGTTTACCAGCTGTCAATGGAACAGAATTAACCCCTTCAATACCGGGCACTTTCACCCCCCTTCCTGTCCAGGCCAATTTTTCAGCTTTCAGCGCTGTCACATTTTGAATGACAATTGCGCAGTCATGCTACATTGTACCCATATGATATTTTTATAATTTCTTTCACACAAGTAGAGCTTTCTTTTGGTGGGGTTTAATTTTTTTTGCTAAACAAAAAAGGACTGAAATTTTGGAAAGCATAAATGTACTTTCTTTCCAAATTTAGGCTAAAATTTATTCTGCTACTTTTTTTTTGGTGAAAATAACCCAAATCAGTGTATATTTATTTTGAGGTTGTTCTTTTTTTTTACAATTTTTGGGAAAATTAACATTACAAAATTGCATTTTTTTTGTTCACATACTGTCACCAGTGCAGCGCAGTGTTATCATATAATGGGTGTGGGGATAATCAGGGACACTGACTGGTGACCATTTGTAAAATTCCGAATTTTTCAGTTTGTTTGCACCCCCCCAAAAATATTTTGGAGCACCAGCTACCACTGGTATCACCAGTATGCAGAATGGCACACAGGAAAAAATATCTATGCGCAAATGCTGGACAAGGCTTCGTACCAAATAGGTGAGCATATGAGTGCATGAAAACTAGTTAGTTACCTGTTAATGCCATTTCCATTAATCTTCCAGGACAGCATATGAGAGAGTGGCTCCACCCACCTAAAACAGGAAACACATCATCCACAATCAAATAAAAAGAGCAGAGTCACCTAGTGTCCCCAGTAGTAAGGAAGAACTGAAGGCAACTAATGGAATAACATAATACCATTATAACCCAATACAACACAGAATATAGAGCGGGAGTCCATGCTGTCCTGGAAGATTAATGGAAATGGCGTTATCAGGTAACGAACTCTAGTTTTCCCATTTCTTTTTCCAGGACACCACATTAGAGGACATTATAGAAATAACCTATTAAGGTGGGCTACTGCTTCCAGGGACTATATCACAAGGCCAAGTCCTGAATGGACAGCAGAGCAATCCGAATGTGTCAAAACACCGTATGAAAATTAGACCAGGTGGTGACTTTGTAGAGCTGTTGAGGCAAAACTACTTATTGTCTGTCCATGCTGAGGTCTATGACCTGAGAAGTGACCCAAATCCACTGGGCAGTTCAACTATTAAAATTATGTACAGTGTGCCCCGAACAGGTGAATGGGATCCACCTGCCTTACAGTGTACTTAGACACCCGAACAACTGACTTGGGTCCTGTGAACAGTACCAAAAAGCTACTTCACTTTTTTCCCATCGTTTGGATTGCTTAGGATAAAATAGCATGGCTTTGTTTCCTCTCTTAGGATGGGTTTACAAATAGGGGAGGAATCGCCAATACCTAAGCCAGTAGCTAAGGCATTCCGAACCTCAGGTCTATTCTAAGTAACCAGTCTGGGATAAACGTATAGTGGGATTTCGTGAAGGCTAAATATCCTAAAATTAATGGTCCTTGTCCAACAGTGTATAAAATAAATACATGCTGAATTGCTGAATAGTCACTAAGCCATTCAGTAGGATTGAGCCCTGGAGCATTAGATTATAGTTGACTAGGAGTATCCTGTGAGGAGACCTGTGCTGTCTGTGTAGCATGGCACAACCAAGAGGATTTTGGCTCTTAAGTCTGTAAAGAAAAAAAACTTGCCTTTTCCCCAACATAGGGATCTGTACAGGCAGTAATGGGGGAGGCAGGAAAAACCTACATCACAAAAACTAGGTAGGTGCCGAGGCCCTGGCCACCAACTTTTTTCCTTTTAGGAAAAGGTGTTTTAAGACTTGTCCTGTATACTTCCATGCAGTCAGGTTAGCATCAGACAGCAACTATGAAACCTACTTACAGTCATTTACAGCTGCAATGCACAGTAAATAACTTTAAACCGTATATGAGCAATATGGAAGGACAATCAGATACAATGATAACTCACATAATCACATAGATATAGCCTAGTCTCTGGCTACCAATTCATTATACATCTATCAAGTGGTGGAACTCAGGTAGCTCCAGGTGATAGCAGTCTAAGCCTAAGCACACCAACTTATATGCATACAAGATACTGCTAACCCATAATAGGTTCAGCTCCTAGACATAACCAAATATTTTAGTTGGAAATGAAGCAAATAGGAGTCTCCTTAGTACTACATATTATTCAATGTATATACAGTGATTGCCGTACACCTAAATTGCTTTATATAGCCCACACTAAGGTGGGAGACAGACAAAGACTCCCAGCTCATATCAAGTCCATATCTAGTGTCCTGGCGCTGGCGTGTCTGACTTCTCCACCTGGGGCATCATATGGAGGGTGGCGTCTTCAGCCTGCATGGGCGGCAGACGCCTCCCCTCTTCTCTTGCTGCACCTGTGTGACGCTGGGAGAAGCCTGCGGGATACGCCGAGTGTACTTAATTTCCCAATTCTGTGCTAGCCAGTTCACCTGGCAGCACACCCTTTGGAACAAGCTCCTTATATATAACCAGCAGGTAATCATTTGGTAGTCTCCTCTTGTGCACGCTTATAGAGGTTTATTTCTACCTTTCTTTTTTTTGTTTCATAATAATTTTATTACAATTTTCCAAGAAACATATAGCTTAATGCAGTAAATTGGGATACAGGTTCCATTTGTAGTAATCCAAACGGTGGTTTACAGATTGTGAACACCAAAAGTGTCTAGAAAGTAATCAAGCTCTGTAAGGAACACACTTACACCAAAAACAATGTTCAAGGCTCAAGGGTATATTGACCTCTCCATGAATTACTATCTATCTGAACCCCCTGAAAGAGCCCATTAGTAGTAGTTCTGCATTTCCCAATTGTTCCTTCCTAAAATGGCAACCTGGACATCAGGCTCGGCCATTACAGTCAGTCACAAGCTCCACATCCCCTGTACCCTAGGGCTTAGATTACTAAGAAGAGAAAAGAGCAGAAGAACAGAAGGGGGATGTGAAGGGGAGGGGGGTGAGTACAAAAAAGGGGAGGGACAGACGGAGAGGCGGAGAGGGGGTAGGATCCCACCTGCTACCCCCTCCATCTACTGTTTGTCGTCTACATCTACAGGGTCCCCTGGATTCCCGGAGTGGACCGTCCAAGAGCACACTGTCTTGATAATAGGTTACATGTTGTGTCACAACAATTCCTGATAAGACTGGGAATTTTTATAAGTGATCCACACCTCCCAAGTAGCTGAGAAGCTCAATATTTGTCTTGCAAAGTGAGTATCAGCTCCTCCATAGTTGCTATGCGGTCAGTATGTAGTGACCATCCTTTCATTGAAGGCGACCGTGTGGACCTCCAATGAACCTGTATGCAGAGCCTAACAGCGTTTATCAAATGCATAGCTATCGATTTGAAGTATTGTGCTAGTGAAAACTCCAGTGGGAGCGAAGAGATAGCTGTCGTCACCTCATGTACCTTACGCCAGTATGGCTGAATTAGAGGGCATGACCAAGGGTCCCCACATCCTTCTTACAACGCCAGCAATGCTCTGGAACCGTCGGAAAGATCCTATGAAGCAGCTATGGGGTCTTATACCATGTAGTTTTAAGTTTATACCCATTCTACTGCGTATTTACATTGAGAGAGCCTTTGTGTATAAACAAGTGGATGCCATCCCAGCTGGCGTCCCCTATCTCCATGTCCAAGGCTGATTCCCAGAATGCATGATCTGAACGCAGAGAGGAGTACGGCTCCCCAAACATAGAGGCATATAGAGCTGAGATCACATGACTCTGGGGTGAGGAGCTTGGGCATAGCGATTCGAACACCATAGGATTTTTCGTGTATTTGGCTATTTGCGCTGGGACGTCTGGAAAGTGCTTTAGTTGCATGTAGGACCAGAAGGGGAAAGATTTAGTGTTAGACAACGCAGCGAGCTCTTGTAGCCTCAGAAACTTGCCCTTGCGAATAAAGTGTTTAGTCTGCATCTGTGTGTAGGGCCATTCCTTTAAAAGATAGGTCCTCGGTAGATCCGGAGGGAAGTCAGGATTATCTCTAATAAGGGTAATCGGGCAATCTGTGGCTGAAAGTGCATGGACTTTACATACCCTATCAAAAGCCTGGAGAGTTGCCCCAGTAAGGGGATGTGTGGGAAGTTTAGGTGGCATGTACTGTTTAAAGACCCAGGGTATCGAGCCGAGCTCAGTTTCCGCAATCAAGATTCACCCAGCTTTTACAACAGGCATGAACATTCCAACCTACCACCCTAGTCATGTGGACAGCCCAATAGTCTCGCTGTAAATCCGGGAGACCAATTCCGCCTTTTTCTTTAGGTAATACTAGTTTTGCCCAGCCGATACAAGCTGGTTTTGTCCCCCATAGAAAGGATCTACACATTTTCCTATGGGCTGTAAAAAAGGAGGGCAGTAAGTGGATCGGGACTGTCTGCATCTTGTATAGTAGACGGGGTAAGACCATTATCTTTAGGATAGAGGCCCGTCCAAACCATGAGAGGGTTGGGTACATCTCACTTCAGAAGATCTTGATGTATAATTTTCAGTTTGGATAGGAAGTTTTTATCATATAGTGTTGTCAGTTTACCCGGGAGCTGGATACCTAAGTAGGTGATAGTCTCTGTTTCCCATTTTAACTGGAAATTCGCTTAGCATTGCTGCACCAGGTCATTCGGTAACAAGATGTTTAGCGCAAATCATTTTGGTTTGCATATGGTTGGGTAGGAACATCAGTGGCGAGGAAAGAAAGAGCAGGATGTCATCTGCAAAGGCCGCAATCTTGTATTCCCTTTGGTGGACTTCTATGCCTTTCATATTCGGATTAGCCCGGATGCATCGCAGTAGCGGTTCTAGGGTAAGGATATAGAGTAAAGGCGAAAGAGGACACCCCTGCCTAGTGCCATTATGGATGTTGAAGTCGTCCTATAAGTGGCCATTGACTCAGACTCTAGCTCGTGGGTTCACATAAAGGGAGCCTATAAAAGGCACATATACAGCTCCCTAGACCAAGAGCTGTTAACACCGCTTCCATATTTCTACCTGTCTGTCTATCTTTTGGTTCCTCTATTCACATTTGTTCCACGCTCTTTTCTCCCCACTGAGTGTATGTGTCATTTTGACACACCATTTCACTTTTTACTCACATGTTCACTTATACCCTGGTGTTGGTGCTCTTGTACTCCCCAATACTACATAGTACAACTGTTTACAGTTTACCCAATTTACTTTTAGACATGGAGCTCACTCACACCACTATTTGGACCCTTGCTCTTTCTTCCTTGTTTGTACGCCTGGTTTTTGCTTTGCGGGTTCCTACTAGGGGTGCGCATCTTCACTGGTCTCACGATTCGATTCCGATTATCTGGTCAACGATTCGATTCCGCGATGCATCACGAATACCGACGAGCTCCCACTTCCGCTTGGGCCGCCTAGGCGGTCCTTCCTCCCTGCAATCTTCTGGGACACATCACAGGTCCCAGAAGATTGCCCGGCTATGCAGGACAGCACAGTGAGACATGCGCACCCGGCTGTGAAGCGGCAAGCTGTCACAGCCAGATGCCCACAGTAGTATTGCCAGCGCCATGGACAGGCAGGGGAGAAAATGGAGGGTTCCAGTGGTTCCACGTCGCTGGATTGTGGAATAGGCAAGTGTCTTTTTGTGCACACTCGTGGAATGGCGACAAACTACGGTACCTAAAAATCTCCATAGGCGACGCTTTAAAAAAATTAACGGTTACCAGTTTAGAGTTACAGAGGAGGTCTAGTGCTAGAATTATTTCTCTCACTCTGACGATCACGGTGATACTTCACATGTGATTTGAACACCGTTTACATATGCGGGCGCGACTTGCGTATGCATTTTCTTTGCTGCGCGAGCTTGCGGGGACAGGGGCACTTTAAATTTATTTTTATGTTTTTATTATTTTTATATTTTTACATTGTGGTTTTTTTTTTAGAAAAAAAAATTTTGATCACTTTTATTGCGGTCACAAGGAATGTAAACATCCCTTGTGACAGTAATAGGTGGTGACAGGTCCTCTTTATGGAGGGATCGGAAGTCTAAAAGACCCCAAATCCCTCCATTGCACTTCAAAGTATTCAGATTGGCAAAAACGTCGATTCTGAATTTTTTTTAAAACGGCGCCATTGGCAGCCGAGTAAACCAGAAGTTACGTTGTGACGTCGCTTCCGTGTTTACATACAGACTGGCACGAAGCCGTTTCCGTCTCTTGCCGCCAGAAGTGGCGGCTCGTGGATCGGGTCTCCAGGTGGGACGGGAGGCTCAGTAAGAGCGGCAGAAGGCGGCGGGGGGGGGGGGGGGGGATGTCCCCTCCGGGATAACAGCCTTTTACTGCATCAGTTGTTATCCCTGGAAAGCAGACCGCCAGCTCTAAAAAACGGTACCGGGATGCTGCCTGCAGCTGCAGGCAGCATCCCAGTATAACCCCCTAAAGCCAAGGCCGCATACACTCGGCGCCAAGGGGTTAACGACTATACGCTCGGATTGCTCTCCCGGGGAGGGGCGGGGCAAGTCACCCGGAAATCGAATACCACCAAAAGAAAGCTCTATTTGTGGGAAAAAAAGGACATTGATTGTTTGGGTACAGCGTTGCACGACCGCGCAATTCAGTTAAACCGACGCAGTGCCGTATCGCAAAGAATGGTCTGGTCATTAAGAGGGAAAATCCTTCCGGGGCTGAAGTGGTTAAAGTGGGCCCTGTAGAGCAGTGGTCCCCAACCTTTTTGGCATTGGGGACCAGCTGCGTGGAAGAAAATTGTGCCAAGGACCGGGGGGTCACGATTTTTCGCAGGCAATGGCTGGTGTTAGCGCTTCAATCATTAAAGGGGTTGTAAAGGTAAAAATTTTTTCACCTTAATGCATGCTATGCATTAAGGTGAAAAAACGACTAACCATACCGCCGTCCCCAGCCCCCCCGTTTTACTTACCTGACCCCTCGAAATTCGGCTGCTCGTTCACGTCCTCGATTCCGCTGCTCAGGATGGCCGCTGATTGGCTAAAGTGGATGGATTGGAAGCAGCACAGCCATTGGCTCGCGCTGTTGTCAATCACATCCAATGACGCGGCGCGCTGGGGGGCGGGGCCGAGTGATACAGCGAGTGGCTATAGCCGCCGGCTGTATCACGGGAGCGCGCCCGCAATAACTAACCACCATGCGAGGGAGCTCGCATTAAGGTGGTTAATTATTGCGGGGAGGAGCTGAGACAGCCGCCGAGGGACCCCAGAAGAGCAGGTTCGCGGCCACTCTGTGCAGAACGACCTGCACAGTGAAGGTAAGTATAACATGTTTGTTATTTTTAAAAAATAAAAAAAATACCTTTACAACCCCTTTAAGGCACCATGCTTGGTGTCAGGGTGATTGAAGCGCATTATTTCTATTATTACATTGTAGTAATAAATTAAATAGTTCAACTCACCATAATGTAGAATCAGTGGGAGCCCTGAGTGTGTCACTTGCCACTGTCGCCAGCTACCAGATGTGGATAGTCACTTGCCACGCTGCCTATCACCGGATGCGGAATGTCACTTGCCACATCACCTGCCACGCTTACTGCCACAAGATGTGGATTGCCACCTACCACATTGCCTGTCAACAGATGCGGAGTGAGTGGAGCGCCCCTTGTGGTATGTCAGGCTGACAGCTGAGGGGGTGAACTACAAGTCCCAGCACACCTCACCTGTACTCCCACACACAGCTCACCTGCCACTGATGTCACATCTCTGTGGGATCGCCCCTCTGGATGTAGCAGGGTGTCTCCCTCCTCATGCTGCAGCCGGTCTTACCTGGCAGAGGGAGTTGGCAACCCCTGCTGTAGAGCATAAACTCTCTGCATATGCGGACGATAGAGCTGCACGATTCTGGCCAAAATGAGAATCACGACTTTTTTGCTTAGAGTAAAGATCACGATTCTTTCACGATTCTCACGGCGTAAAATCTTTCACATTATGCAAAAAAAAAAAATGGGCTAACTTTACTGGTTAGTTTTTTTTTTTATTTCAAGTAATTTTTTCCAAAAAAAATGCATTTGAAAGACCGCTGCGCAAATACAGTGTGACATAAAATATTGCAGCAACAACCATTTTATTCTCTATGGTCTCTACAAAAAAAATATACAGTGGGGACGGAAAGTATTCAGATCCCCTTAAATTTTTCACTCTTTGTTATATTGCAGCCATTTGCTAAAATCATTTAAGTTAATTTTTTTCCTCATTAATGTACACACAGCACCCCATATTGTACACACAGCACCCCATATTGTACACACAGCACCCCATATTGACAGAAAAACACAGAATTGTTGACATTTTTGCAGATTTATTAAAAAAGAAAAACTGAAATATCACATGGTCCTAAGTATTCAGACCCTTTGCTGTGACACTAATATATATATATATATATATAACTCAGGTGCTGTCCATTTCTTCTGATCATCCTTGAGATGGTTCTTCACCTTCATTTGAGTCCAGCTGTGTTTGATTATACTGATTGGACTTGGTTAGGAAAGCCACACACCTGTCTATATAAGACCTTACAGCTCACAGTGCATGTCAGAGCAAATGAGAATCATGAGGTCAAAGGAACTGCCTGAAGAGCTCAGAGACAGAATTGTGGCAAGGCACAGATCTGACCAAGGTTACAAAAAAATTTCTGCTGAACTTAAGGTTCCGAAGAGCACAGTGGCCTCCATAATCCTTAAATGGAAGACGTTTCGGATGACCAGAACCCTTCCTAGAGCTGGCCTTTCGGCCAAACTGAGCTATCGGGGGAGAAGAGCCTTGGTGAGAGAGGTAAAGAAGAACCCAAAGATCACTGTGGCTGAGCTCCAGAGATGCAGTCGGGAGATGGGAGAAAGTTGTAGAAAGTCAACCATCACTGCAGCCCTCCACCAGTCGGGGCTTTATGGCAGAGTGGCCCGATGGAAGCCTCTCCTCAGTGCAAGACACATGAAAGCCCGCATGGAGTTTGCTAAAAAAACACCCAAAGGACTCCAAGATGGTGAGAAATAAGATTCTCTGGTCTGATGAGACCAAGATAGAACTTTTTGGCCTTAATTCTAAGCAGTATGTGTGGAGAAAACCAGGCACTGCTCATCACCTGTCCAATACAGTCCCAACATTGAAGCATGGTGGCGGCAGCATCATGCTGTGTAGGTGTTTTTCAGCTGCAGGGAGAGGACGACTGGTTGCAATCGAGGCAAAGATGAATGCGGCCAAGTTGAGGGATATCCTGGACGAAAACCTTCTCCAGAGTGCTCAGGACCTCAGACTGGGCTGAAGGTTTACCTTCCAACAAGACAATGACAGTAAGCACACAGCTAAAATAACGAAGGAGTGGCTTCACAACAACTCCGTGACGGTTCTTGAGTGGCCCGGCCAGAGCCCTGACTTAAACCCAACATCTCTGGAGAGACCTAAAAATGGCCATCCACCAACGTTTACCATCCAAACTGACAGAACTGGAGAGGATCTGCAAGGAGGAATGGCAGAGGATCCCCAAATCCAGGTGTGAAAAACTTGTTGCATCTTTCCCAAAAAGACTCATGGCTGTATTAGATCAAAAGGAGCTTCTACTAAATACTGAGCAAAGGGTCTGAATACTTAGGACCATGTGATATTTCAGTTTTTATTTTTTAATAAACCTGCAAAAATGTCAAAATTCTGTGTTTTTCTGTCACTATGGGGTGCTGTGTGTATATTAATGAGGAATGTTTGGGGGTTCTAAGCAATTTTCTAGCAAAAAAAAGAATTTAACTTGAAAACAACAAATGTCAGAAAAAGGTTTAGTGTTTAAGTGGTTAAACGTTCCTAATTTACATACAGAAGTCTATTCCTTTGATGTAAAAGACAAATTAATACAATGTTTAGACTTATCGTGCCCGGACTTTGACTTTTGATTGCTGAGAGCAGAGAGAAAAATCTCTGCATACCAAAGATTGGGAGGATTAGGAAACACTTTGTCAGGATCGCAACGGGGAAAAAAAAAACCGCGATACTGATTCTTGACGATTAATCGTGCAGCTCTAGCGGACGATATTTTGTTTTATAGCTCTGATCCACTAATAACGTTATCTAACCTAATGGCCACTTAAAGGATTTTAGGGGTATGTCAAACTTTAAAATAAATTATAATAAATCAGAAATGTTGCCATTATATATGCCCCAAATTATTGAGGACTCCCTTAAACAGTCTTTTTCTTTTACATGGAATAAACTAGCTATTAAGTATTCAGGAACTAACTTGACAGCAGATTTATCAAATTCATATGAAGAGTATTATATCCCGCCCCTCCAAAAAATTAGGGGAGATTTGGGGGACTGGGATAGAGCTGCTCTCTCCTGGTTAGGAAGAGTTAACTCTTTAAAAATGGGGGTACTCCAAAAATGTTATTTACAATGCAAATGATACCGGTTCGGCTCCCAAATTCTTTTTTGTTAACGTTCAGCGTATGTTTACAGAATTTGTATGGCAAAAGGCTAAATCAAGACCATATCGTTACGAGGTCCAAAATGGATGGGGGACTAGGTCTACCCAATCTGAGGACTTACTATGAGGCAATTGCCTTAACCAGAATCCTCAGCTGGAAACATCACACAACCCATAAAGGCTTGGGTACCATTAGAGAAGGCACTGGACTTAGCCCAGGCCCCTTGGGTCCCGTACCTGCATAGAGGGCTTTCTAAAACGGTTTCCTTTCTTACTATCCATACTCTAAAGATATGGGATCTAGTCAACCAACAAGAAGCCCTCTCCCCATTAATCTCTCCACTGTTACCATTGGGTGGTTTTTGCTGGTCTCCCCCGGGTGAGTCTTTGTCCTTTTTTAAGCTTGGATCGATTGACGGAGACACCAGTTGTCTTAAGTTTATGCGGAATGGGAGACTGCGCCCGTTGAACAATCTTAGAGAGTAATACGGAGCGTTTCCAATGGATGTCTGGAGGTATCAGCAATTACAGCATTTCTGTACTGCTCACTTACAGGGGATTAGAGTGGCGGAATCTCTTACAGATTTTGAATCTTTGTGGCTTAAACAGCATATGAATAGAGGTATGCTCTCCATATGTCATAAGTTGCTGAATAAACGTAGTGCTACCACAGGTCTCAGATTTTTTAGGGGGTGGGAAACTGAGTTCGATTGCCATTTTTCAGACTTACAGAAGCAGAACATGTAAAACTGGCACACACATCCTCAAGAAGTACTAAAATACAGGAGACAAAGTATACATTTTTATCTAAGTGGTATAGGGTCCCGAAGATGTTGGCAATTGCATACCCCTCAGTCTCATGCAGATGCTGGCGGGCCTGCAGGCAACAAGGACCCCATATCCACATCTGGTGGGAATGTCCCAATATTAGGCCATTCTGGGCTGAGCTCAGGAATTTAATTTCAGAAATAACAACACTCTCGATTCAAGCTGACCCGGTGCAATGTCTCTTTCATGGTACTCAAAGCTCTATTAGGACATATAAGAAGTGTCTAGTGCCACATCTGCTGGACGCAGCTAAAGGATTAATCCCGGTCTTCTGGAATAAGACACAGGCGTCAACTATAGATCACTGGGTGAAACATGTTAATGTGAGCATGGATAATGAGAGATGGGTCTATACTAATAGTAATAGATCAAAAGTGTTTTTTGGTAAATGGGAACCTTGGATTAACGGTAATATCACAGCGAATAGTTTCCCTTTTGGGTCTTCAGGAACCTGCATTTTGTGGTATTAGAGATCTTTTTTTTTTCTTTTTATGGTTCAATGCTTGAGGGGTTATTTAATCTTTCTATGAGGTACAGAATTCAGGAACAAATAGAAAAGCAGAGTAACCATTCTCCAGGATCCTTGTGGTCAGTCACCGTAGCACAATGACCTCACAGTGACAATCAGCATGATGAGCAGTGTAATACAGTTGCAGCCACTTTTCTACCTGTCACGTAACTGGTGGAGGAGCCTGAAACAATGAGGATGGCCTCTCTTACACTGCCGACTCAGAGCCCCTGGGAAAGATAATAGGTGATGAGAGGGCACAGAGTGGCATGAGTGCCTTATAGTTCTTGCAACTAGCCAGTATAGGTAGACAGGTGTATCACATCTTCACTGGTGTAGATGAAGGACAGAAGACTGAACACAGGAATGGCAGGCCTTATTCTTTTTTTTTTTATAATCTTTATTTTTAGATATTTATGTAATCAATTACACACATAAAAAAAAACCTCCTAGAAACCCCCCAAGCATTGAACCATAAAAAGAAAAAAAAAAGTTTGACAAAATATGATTATCCCGATGGTTTACTACCACAGAATTAAAGATGTAGATGGGCCCCCTGGACATTTAGTGGGCCACAAGCTCCTCCCTAGGTTACCTTGTAGATAATCCAGCTCTGCTAGTTCTTCCTCACACAGATATTGATTAGGAATTGTTAGGAAATGGTCATTATAGATGAGAACTCACCATTCTGTGCTCCCCTCTCCTGGAGGTCATTTGCGGGTCCCATCAGACCGATCAGTGTAAAGACTTTAATTGTGACATCCAGAGCCCCTTCTTCTCCATATGTGTCTACAAGGAACTTCTTGGTGGTGATCCAGTCCGCATTTTCTAGTCTCGCTCGGGGGATGGGATGTTTATCTTCATAAGAGAAATCAGACAATTTGTTCTTAAATCTTTTGAAGTCACTTTCTCTCAGATCCTCCAGAGAATATACAATAAGATCCTCGGGGGTTTGTTTCCTCTTTCCCTGAAAACCAGGAGCCGACCCTGCAAAGAGCAAAATAGGGAAACAAACATTAATCCTGATTGGACGGTTTCTTACATATGATAGCAAACAAGTCTGTACTGGCAGCTTATAAAAAGCATATAAAAGGGAAAGGAAAACATTGGCCTATGAAGAGATTGACTTCCCTATGGTAATCTTCATGACTGTCTTCATAATAAGGAACTTATGAGGACTTTGGTGAAAACATCTAAGAGTCTACTTATAAAGCATTTGTTGGATAAATGGTACACAGATTTTTCCAGGTACTTACATAGGTATAGGTATTTCAGGTACTTGTATAGCTCCATCAATTTACCCAGCGCTTTACACATATATGGTACATTAACATCAGTCCCTGCCCTCAAGGAGCTTAAAATCTAAGGTCCCTAACTCATATTCATACATACACATACTAGGGCCAATTTAGACAAGATCCAATTAACCTCCCAGCATGTCTTTGGAGTGTGGGAGGAAACCGGAGTACCCAGAGGAAACCAACACAGGCACAGGGAGACAGAGGCGATCCGCCCTATATGCTCACTATGCTGCGTAGGGCCCCACAATTACTCGAGGCCCCGCCTCCCTGTCGTGTCATAGCCCGTAGTGCATAGTGCAGTGGGGAGAGGTGGAAGGAGGCGATCGGCAGCTCCATGGTGCCTGTGTGCAGGGCGGGATCTCCCTGGGGCTTGTAGTACTCTCTCGAGTGTCAGTGTATACAGGTGGAGAGGAAAAGGGAGGGGCCTCTGACCTGGGCAGGTATCAGTTTCACTTTCATTCTGCTTGAACACTGTTGCTGATACCCGAGTCAGAGGCCCCTCCCCTCTCCGCTGTATACATTCGAAGATAGAACTACTAGCCCCAGGGAGATCCCCCTGCCTGTGGACACCATAGAGCTGCCGATCGCCACCTCCCACCTCCACCAGCCAGATACAGAGGAACCTCTGCAAGGGGGGAGTCAGCTGTTTGGGGACCCTGATGTAAGAGGGGGAGCTTTCTGGGGACACTAATGTAAGGAAGGGGCCCTCTGGGGACACTGATGTAAGAGGGGGGCCTCTGGGGACACTAATGTAAGGACGGGGCCCTCTGGGGACACTGATGTAAGAGGAGGGCCTCTGGTGACACTAATGTAAAAGGGGGGGCTCTCTGGGGACACTAATGTAAGGACGGGGCCCTCTGGGGACACTAATGTAAGAGGGGACCCTCTGGGGACACTGATGTAAGAGGGGACCCTTTGGGGACACTGATGTAAGAGGGGACCCTCTGGGGACACTAATATAAGAATGGGGGCCCTCTGGGGACCCTGTGTAAGGAGGGGCACTCTGGGGACCCTGTGTAAGGAGGGGCTCTCTGGGGACACTAATGTAAGAGGAAAGGCTCTCTGGGGACAGTAATGTAGGGGGAGACTCTCTTGGGACCCTGGTGTAAGGGGGGGCTCTCTGGGGACCCTGGTGTAAGGGGGGCTCTCTGGGGACCCTGGTGTAAGGGGGGCTCTCTGGGGACCCTGGTGTAAGGGGGGCTCTCTGGGGACCCTGGTGTAAGGGGGGCTCTCTGGGGACCCTGGTGTAAGGGGGGCTCTCTGGGGACCCTGGTGTAAGGGGGGCTCTCTGGGGACCCTGGTGTAAGGGGGGCTCTCTGGGGACCCTGGTGTAAGGAGGGTCTCTCTGGGGACCCTGGTGTAAGGGGGGCTCTCTGAGGACCATGATGTAAGGAGGGGCTCTCTGGGGACCCTGATGTAAGGGGAGGCTCTCTGGGGACCCTGATGTAAGTGGAGGCTCTCTGGGGACCCTGATGTAAGTGGAGGCTCTCTGGGGACCCTGATGTAAGTAGGGAGGCTCTCTGGGGACCCTGATATAAGGAGGGGCTCTTTGAGGACACTGATGCAAGGGGTGCTCTCTGGGGATCCTGATGTAAGGAGGGGCTTTCTGAGGACCCTGATGTAAGGAGGGGGGACTGTCAGGTGTGACTGTGTGGCAGTGGCAAATGGTTTACATCGCTCAGGGCATCACAGGTCAGGTAGAGGGCCCCTTAGCAAAATTTTGCTTAGGGCCCCAGGGAGGTCAGGATCGGCACTGCAGGGAGAACATACAAGCTCCAGACAGGTAGTGCTGTGGTTGGGATTTGAACCAGTGACCCTTTTGCTGCTAGGTGGAAGTGCTAACCACTACACCAATGTGCTAGCCATTTTGGCTAGTAGCCAAAATGTTGCCTTAACCCTAATACAGAACTATACGTTTAGCCCATGAATACAAGATATTTTATATCAGATATGAATGTTCTACTAACCTGTTAATCTTTTGTAATGGGTCTTCCTCAGTTTGGCTGAAAAAAAAAAAAACATATATGTATTTTTTTTATATTGCACAAGAAGTGGGTTATGTGTAGCACAACATCTTTCTCTTGAAATCTGACCATATTTAGTCCTGACAAACATGGAATTTCCCATATTCCCACCAACCCTCTGGAGATTGGAGCCTCTCCTTCTCTTATTTCTGCCTGCAGGTGATAAGTAATGTCTTTGGCTGTCTGGACACATCCCATATATTGCAATGATACGAGAACATGTTGGGGGGACCAGAAGTTTCGCAGTTCTCCTCGCAGGCTTTTACCAGCTGTTAATGGCAGAGACATAAAATATGGAACCTCAGCTCCTCTCTATTATGGGGGTTTAGGTGGATTCATCGGACATAAGGCTGAACACTGAGCAGCATGAATGAGGAAGGAATACAGCCACAGATGTGGAAGCTCTGTGAGATACAGTGCCTTGAAAAAGTATTCATACCCCTTGAAATTCCCCACACTTTGTCATGTTACAACTAAAAACGTAAATGCATTTTATTGGGATTTTATGTGATAGACCAACACAAAGTGGCACATAATTGTGAAGTGGAAGGAAAATGATAAATGTTTTTCAATTTTTTTTACAAATAAATATGTGAACAATGTGGTATACATTTGTATTCAGCCCCCTTTACTCTGATACCCCTAACTAAAATCTAGTGGCTTAATTGCCTTCAGAAGTCACATAATTAGTAAATAGACTCCACCTGTGTGTAATTTAATCTCAGTATAAATACAGCTGTTCTGTGAAGCCCTCTGAGGTTTGTTGGAGAACCTTAGTGAACAAACAGCATCATCACGAAGGCCAAGGAACACACCAGACAGGTCAGGGTTAAGTTTGTGGAGAAGTGTAAAGCAGGGTTAGGTTATATCAGGACTATTGGGGTTAAAAGAATTTAAAAAGGCCTGTATATTGTATGTTTTTCCTATATATGCTATAAGCAAACCCAAAGCCATCTTGTGTAAAGGAGATTTTTTTTTTTTTAAAGAGGTCAACTTTAGTTCATTGTCGTTGAAACTGAGGAACTCTCAATAGAAAGTTTTAATTGTATTATGTTAAGTTCTCTTAAAATTGTAATTTCTCGGTCAGACTTTAAAGATAAGAAAATGGTAAGAGACTCATATTTCAGATGAGCTCACAGAACTACATTTTCTTTGCATGAAGGAGAGAAGGGGGCTTATTCAAATACGACCAAATGAACAGTATTATAATATTACTCAAGTACAAGTAACATATGAAACAAAGTTATGTGATATTATTATATTGAAGTGTTTTTTATATATAAGTAAGCGAATAATGTCATATATATATTGGGTTATGCATTTTATTATAATTTTTCTTTCATAATGTGTTGTTTGGATATTCATAAAACCCATTAATGCATATATATATATATATATATATATATATATATATATACACACATATACATACACACATATACATACACACACACACACAGGTATATATTATTACGATAAAGGTTGCAAACATGGTATCCTATTAATGAGAATATTCATAAATAACTGTTATGCTTATCGTTAGAATCATGACTTTTCTTTCATGGCATTTACAACCCCAGTTGTGGGGTATATTTTCTCATACACATATATTTAAAGAGGAGCCGGGGTGGCTAGAGAGAATGACAGGTTTTAGACAGTTTTTGATCATTTATAGTTTCTGCTAAGCCGAGGTCAGAAGGTTATTCGATTATTAAATATAGTCAATTCTAATACAACACTGGCCCTAGAGGGGAAAATATTAAAGAGTCCAAGATGGCCGCCAGAGGCGGTTGTCATAGTAACATGGAAACAGCCCGTCATCTTACATCATCAATTACATAGTAGTGACACACACACCCACTTTTTTGGGTGGGATAAAAGTGGTTACACATAGAAGAGGCTAGGGAGGCTAAGATCATAAAGGAAATCTGGAGAGAGACTGGGAGATCTTGAAAGGCACAAAGATGTAGGAGGCTGGAAGAAGTCCTTTGGGACTGATACTTCTCAAAACCAAAGTTTCATAGACCATCGGTAAAGTATTAATTTTCTATATCAATCTTTTCATGTATACCTTTTTGGTATATGAATTGTTTTTGCATATACCGTATATACTCGAGTATAAGTCGAATTTTTCAGCACATTTTTTTGTGCTGAAAGTGCCCCCCTCGACTTATACTCGAGTCAAGCACTTTTCTGCAGCAAAAAGTTTCATTTTCCAAACCGAATTTGGGGCCCCGTATCTCAGGGCCACTTGGTGCTAGGAACCCCAAATTTGGTGTGCAAACCCAGTGGAACTGGTACCACAACATATCGAAAGCTGAAGTTCCTAGCACTAAGTGGCCCCGAGATACGGGGCCCCAAAATCGGTTTGGAAAATGAAATTTTTTGCTGCAGAAAAGTGCTTGACATTTTCTGAACTGACTTTGGGGCCCCATATCTCAGGGCCACTTGGTGCTAGGAACCCCAAATTTGGTGTGCAAACCCAGTGGAACTGGTACCATAACATATCCAAAGCTGGGATTCCTAGCACCAAGTGGCCCTGAGATACGGGGCCCCAAAACCGATTCGGAAAATGTCATTCTCTGCTGCAAAAAAGTGCTTGACATTTTCTGAACTGATATTTGGGGCCCTGTATCTCGGGGCCACTTGGTGCTAGAAACCCCAGGAAATTTTATGGTGCTAGTTCCACTGGGTTTGAACACCAAATTTGGGGTCCTTAGCACTAAGTGGCCCCGAGATACGGGGCCCCAAATTCGTCAACTGTGTCCATCTGCAGCAATGTCATTTCGGGACCCTTTGGGTTCAGAGACCCCAAATTTTGGCTGCAGCTAGGGGGCATCTAGGAACTACAGAGTTTGAAGTTCAGGGGACCTATGGCTGCAAATGGGCACAGTGAGGCTGCAAATGGGCATTGTTGACCCTCTTTTCCACTTACAGTAGCTGTGCATTTCTCACCCTCGTCTTATACTCGGGTCAATAAGTTTTCCCATTTTTTTGTGGTAAATTAGGGCCTCGACTTATACTCGGAACGACTTATACTCGAGTATATACGGTACATTACTAAAACCATTTAAATATATGGCAGATCAAATTGGAGTTGCATTATTATTTATTTATTTTTTTCTATGAAATTTTTATTAAATTTTCATGGTATATAAGACATACAGAGTAGTTGTATACAAAGTAGTTGTACAGAAAAGAAAAGAATACAGATTACATGGAGCAAAAAGTAAAAGTAAACTGAGCATCCTTGGTTCGTTACATCTCTGGCACAGACTTGCTTGAAATAAACCCGTACGATCCTCTGCCACAGGATGTATTGGTTCGCGAAGAATGTCAGACAGTACTTGGACCTCTAAGCCAACCCGGCAGTACCATGCAATAAGACTACTTCAGGATACGTCCTCCAACCGAGTCACCAGGCCCCTCTCCAGACCAGCACTCTGCATGATCCTTCCATGACGGGTCCTCCCCTGGGATCTTCTCGGTTGTCCAGCTTCTTCACTCTGGATAGACAGCTCAGGACCATTCCTCGGCTGCTGTGGTAGGCCCCAGACAGGCTTCTGGGCCCACCCACGAGCCGCAGCGGCGCGGGCCTCCGGAACGGAGGACCACGAGGTGGTACTCGAACACATACCTGTCGGCCAGGAGGGCCAGCAGGTGGCTGAAAACAAACCCCTAAACATGGCGTTTGTCCCAGAAATACCCTCTCCCAGAATGCAACAGAGGACAGAGGAGCACTCATCCGCTTTAACACACTGCTTTTCCAACACCCGCCGATGGTGACAACGACACCCACCGGCACAATGTGGAACCACACGCAACGTCAGCCAAGCTGGAACAGAGGCAAATCTAACTTCCTATAACGAGCAATTCACTAAAAATTTACCTATCAGATGGTAGATCATAAATCTACCAGCACTACATAAGTATTATCAAACTCAACACTAGAGGTTATCTTGGATAGTTAACCAACTGTCCCAATACTTAAGATAGGTATGTATCCTGCCTTCCTTATGCACTAACATTTTTTTCCATGAGGCTTTGTGATTTCACTCTGGCAATAAGTTCGCTAATGTTGGGGGGAGTAGTTGACTTCCATTTTTTCGCTATAGAGATGCGTGCTGCAAACAGAATGTGTACCATCACTTTCCCCTGTAGGGTGGGAAAAGATTCTATCCCTAGGCTTAGTAAAGCTAGTGCTGGAGAGGGTGTACATATACTATCGGTGGTTTTCGATAATAGGGAGAATACATCCTTCCAGAAGGTGTGTAGGGCTTTACAATGCCACATGACATGTAGGAGGTTGTCCTCGTGATGTCATTCTCTCCAACATAGCCGTGATAGTGTGGGGGCTATAGTATGTAGACACATGGGAGTCAAGTACCACCTGTGGAGCATTTTATGTGAGTTGTCCCAGTGGTCAACACATGCTGAAGAGGTGCTAATGTTCTTTATTGCTAGTAGCCACTGTGGTAAAGTGAAAGACATTTGCAGTTCTGTTTCCCATTTATCCATCGTTGGTAGTTTAACGTGGGAGGTATGGAAGTTACAATATTTATAGCACAATGATATGCCTTTAGTACTGGATTTGTGTTTGTTCAGTAGATAATTTCAAATTGAAAGTGGGATTTTCATATTCGGGAGGGTGGGCGTTTTTGTGTGTAGTGATTAATTTGTTGAATCCTAAGGATATCTAGGACAGTTGGGTTCACTATATCTTCCGTAGAGAAGTGGATGCCTTTTTGTTTCCAGTGATGTGTGGAAAAATTGTGTGTAAGATATTCATAGGTTGTTAGGGGTATATTAAGTTTAAAGAGTATTTCATTAGGGAACTGACTTCTAATCAATAACGAAAAGGCTGTTAGTGTTGCTTGTATGGTAGGGTAGGGTGGAGTAAAGGGCTTGTGATGGATAGAAGAGGCCATTAACAGTGCCATCAGGTCGTGTCCCGGTGTGATATCACATTCAATGTGAGACCAGAGATTGTTCTCCTGGCAAGAGAACCAATATTTCGCTTGGTCCAGCAAAGACGCTTAATAATAAGCTTGGGCGTTGGGTAGTCCTCCACCTCCTATTTTTTTATGCTTATAGAGAGTTGTTAGAGCTACTCTGGAGGCTATTGTATATTCCCCCTTACACTGGTGGTTGGTGTAAATGCTCTTATTACATTGGTGTCAGTAAAGAAATCCCTCTTTTTTATTGATGGGTGGCGCAAATTCCCCCTCACATTGATGGTCAGTGTAAATCCCCTATTACATTGGTAGAATCCCCCACTATATACTTGCCAAAGATTTCCAGCTTTGCTCTACATGATTCCGAATTTGCCACAGTGGACTGCCTCCTAACTAATCCCATCCCCCCACCACTGCCAATAATCCCATCAACCCCCTGGCATTGCCACTGATTAACCCCCCTCCCCCAGCATTGCCACTGATCCGGGAGTCCTAGGATTCCTAGGATTCCTAGGAGTTTTCTGTCTATTGATGGGTCCCCTCACCATCCCCATTCCATGGTGTGCAGGCAGTGAGGAGATGATGTGCTGTAACCTTTAGCAACCAATCAGTGAGCAGTAATGCTGTGCACTAACCTCTTGCGAGCAATCATTGAGCGTTAAGGATATGCAGTAACCTCTAGGAACCAATCAGTGAGCAGTAATAATGTGCAGTAACCTCTAGAAACCTATTAGTGAGTGGTATAGATGTCCAGTAAACTCTAGCAGCCAGTCAGTGAGCAGTAATGATGTGCAGTAACCTCTAGCAACCTATTAGTGAGTGGTATAGATGTCCAGTAACCTCTAGCAGCCAGTCAGTGAGCAGTAATAATGTGCAGTAACCTCCAGCAACCTATTAGTGAGTGGTATAGATGTCCAGTAACCTCTAGCAGCCAGTCAGTGAGCAGTAATGATGTACAGTAACCTCTGGCAAGCAATCGCTGCCTAATCTGATTCAGCAAACTGATTTTAAGTCTAGCTGCTATTTATTGTATGTCTCAAAGCAGGTGGAGAACAAAGTTGCATGGAAGAGGGGGCCCAAGAAAATGTTTGCCCAGGGTCCAGTCAATATTAAAGACGGCCCTGCTCCTCCACCATTTACGTATGTGACAGGTAGGCAAGCAGCTGCAATTGTATTACACTACTTGACATGTTGATTGTCACTGTGAGGTCATTGTGCTACAGTGACTGACCACAAGCATTTTAGAGAATGGTTACTTTCTGGTTAGTTTGTTCCTGAAATCTGCAACCTTTTCCTTGATTCACACGTTTGTTACCCAAATTTATTTTGTTCTTAATACGACCTCAGTAAAGACTGCCTTAACCACTTGCCGACCTCCGCCTGTGGATTTACGTCGGCAGAATGACACGGCTGCGCAAAGGGACGTACCTGTACGTCCCGTTGAATTTGCCGGTGGCGGCGCGCGCCCCTGCCGCAAGCTCTGCGACCGTGCCCGCGGGACCCGTGGACTCGATGTCCGCCGGTGTCCCGCGATCGTCTCATAGAGCTGCAGTATAGAGAGATGTAAACAAGGCATTTCCCTGTTCTGCCTAGTGACAGGACAGTGATCTACTTCTCCCTGTCATCGGGAGCAGTGATCAGTGTCATGTTACTGGTAGCCCAGCCCCCCACAGTTAGAACACCTCCCTAGGACACACCTAACCCCTTGATCGCCACCTAGTGTTTAACTCCTTGCCTGCCAGTGTCATTTACACAGTAATCAATGCATTTTTATAGCACTGATCGCTGTATACATGACAATGGTCCCAAAATAGCATCAACTGTCCGATGTGTCCGCCATAATGTCGCAGTCACGGTAAAAATCGCTGATCGCCACCATTACTAGTAAAAAAAAAAAATTTATAATAATAATGCCATAAAACTATCCCCTATTTTGTAGACGCTATAACTTTTGCACAAACCAATCAATATACGCTTATTGCGATTTTTTTTACCAAAAATATGTAGAAGAATACGTATCGGCCTAAACTGAGAAAAACTTTTTTTTTATATATTTTTGGGGATATTTATTATAGCAAAAAGTAAAAAATATTGCTTTTTTTTTCAAAATTGTCGCTCTTCTTTTGTTTATAGCGGAAAAAAGGACATCAATTTTGTTTGGGTACAACGTCGCAGGACCGCGCAATTGTCAGTTAAAGCGACGCAGTGCAAAATCGCAAAAAGTGCTCTGGTCAGGAAGGGGGGTAAATTCTTCCGGGGCTGAAGTGGTTAAGCAAGGGGGCAGGTTTGGTCCACCTCATCCCTTAGACTGATATGAATAGGAGATGCAACTGGCACAGAAAGCAGAACCATTTGCATTGTCTGTACTGTTATGGCCCATCAGACACCAACTGCCTGCAACATGTATAGCAAGTCTCACACCCAGTTCTGAGTTTCAAGCCTTTACTTTCGATAGGCAAACAGATTACAAACTCCTTAGTCTGCTTACAAGTGCTCAGTCTTACAAATGTATCTATCACTATGGTTTACTACTGGAGAATGAGGGATGTAAACTGGGCCCCCCTGGACATTCAGTGGGCCCCGGGCTCCCATCTAGGTTACCTTGTAAATAATGCAGCTCTACTTGTGTATTACTGGCTCTCCCTGCATCACATTCCTAGTTCTTCCTCACAGATATTTATCAGGAATTGTTAGGAAATGTCATTATAGATGAGAACTCACCACTCTGTACTCTCCTCTCCTGGAGGTCATTTGCTGGTCCCATCAGACCGATCAGAGTAAAGACTTCAATTGTGACATCCAGAGCCCCTTCTTCTCCATATGTGTCTATCAGGAGATCCTTGGTGGTGATCCTGTTCGCATTCTCTAGTCTTCCTCGGGGGATGGGACGTTCATCTCCATAGGAGAAATCAGACAACTTGTTCCTAAATCCCATGAAGTCACTTTCTTCCAGATCCTTCAGATAATAGAGGATAAGATCCCTGGGGTTTTGTTTCCTCTTACCCAGAATACTAGGAGCCGATCCTGCAAAGAGTACAACAGGCAACCATAAACATTAATCCTGATTGGACGGTTTGTGACAAGTGACAGCAAACAGGCCTGTGTTGGTGGCTGGTGGTCTTATAAGAAGCATATATAAGGAAATGGAAAATATCCTACATTGGCCTATGGAGAGATTGGCTTCCCTGTGATAATCTACATCAGGGGTCCTCAACCCCCGGGCTGCGGACTGTTGGGGACCGGACCATGCAGCTGAGGGTGGGCGGCAGGCAAGCTACCCAGCACAACCTGCACTGCCACCTTCCCACCACCAGAGAGCGCCTGCTCGCTTAGCACCACTACTCCCTTCCCTCTCTGTGGTCACCTTACCTATGGAGAGGAAGGGGGAGAAGAGAAGAGGAGGGATGAAAGCCGGGTTGGCCCGGATGTGACAAGCTGCACACCCCCACACCCTCCGGAGGTGACAGGAAGTGCTCACACAAGGGAGGTGACAGGCTGCACATACCGCCCCTTTCCTCGGAGGTGAAAAAAAGTTTTTTTAGTTTCTGTTTTCTTCTTCACTAATGGGCACTGATGAGGCGGCACTGATGAGGAGGCACTAATATGTAGAATTGATGGGCACTGATAGGCGGCACTGATGTACAGCACTGATGAGCACCGATAGGCTACACTGATGTGCAGCACTAATGGGCACTGATAGGCTGCACTGATAGGCAGCACTGATGAGGAGGTACTGACAGGCACCGATTGGCGTTGTGGTGGTTACCTCTGATGGGGACTGCACTGACACTCAATGTGCTGATTATCAGCGCACACTCCCCCCCCCCCCGACAGGAGAGCTGGCGATTAGCTCTCCCTATCAGCGCGTACCGAGGAAAGACGATTACTGGCCCTTCCCTGTTCACGCTGTGATTACCACATGATCAGCTGTGGCCAATCACAGATAAAGAGCCGACGTCAGAGGCTCCTTACCACAATCGGAGATGCGGTGTGTCAGAGTGACCCACCTCCCCACCGATTCCCGCGCCCCCAACGGGTGCACGCCGGCTTGTTATACTGAAAGACTTCGTATGACGTCCAGTCAGGATAACAGAACCCCCTCTGCCCGGCCGTCATTCTGCTATAGGCCGGGTGAGAAGTGGTTAATTATAATGTGTAGACCAACCAGATGTGTACAGGAAATGTACAGGTTATGGATAAGTAAATTGTCCTATAATCTACAATAATTACAATCTCCGGAGATGTGAGATGGAAGAAAATTTTGGAAAGGAATGACAGTATAAGCGATCGTACCTTGTGGAGAGTAGGATGTGGAGGCGGAGGTCCCCATGACATCAGATGACCCAAAATGACTTCACCTGGAAGAACCAAAAACAACAATAAACTTATATGCAGTGTGATGAACGGAATCAATAATGGGGATTTTCCCCCCATCTTAGGCCCCTTTCTCACGGGGCGGAATCTGTCCTGCTCAGCAGTAGATCTCTCTGCTGATCCCCGCTGAGCAGGCGGATGACAGGTCCATGTCCGCAGACACAGCCCGCTGTTCTCTATGGACCGGTCGGATGGAAATGGGCTGCGTATTCGTTTTCATCCGATTGTCATCCAATCCGATCTGCTGGATGGATGGCGAACGTATCTTCATCCGTCTGTTTTTATCGGATGCATGTCCGCTGACTTCCACCGCCACATAGAGAACAATGGGTAGTCCAATCGGGTCCACCTGAAGAACGGACAGGTGGACCCGATCATCCTGCTGGTGTGATTGGCTGCCTGGCAGTATAGTTACATAGTTAGTCTGGTTGAAAAAAGACACAAGTCCATCTAGTTCAACGAATAAAAAAAAAATTAAAAAAAAAAAAAAAAATCATACAATCCCATATACACAATTGTATACCCACAGCTGACACATAGGAAGGTGAAAAACCCCAGCAAAGCATGATCCAATTTGCTACAGCAGAGGAAAAACTTCCTTCCTGATCCCCCGAGAGGCAATCGGATTTTCCCTGGATCAACTTTACCTATAAAATGTCAGTACCCAGTTATATTCTGTACATTTAGGAAAGAATCCAGGACTTTCTTATAGGAATCTACTGAGCTGACCAGAACCACCTCTGGAGGGAGTCTTTTTCACATTTTCACAGGTCTTATGCCGCGTACACACGGTCGGACTTTTCGACCGGACTTGTTCAACGAACGCCGACGGACCAAATCCGGCGGACAATCCGATCGTGTGTGGGCTTCACCGGACCTTCAGCGGACTTTTCCAGTTGCAAATCTGACGGACTTTAGATTTGGAACTTGCTTCAAATCTTTACGTCGTAACTCCGCCGGACCCAGAAATCCGCTCGTCTGTAAGTTAGTCCGACGGACAAAAACCGACGCTAGGGCAGCTATTGGCTACTGGCTATCAAATTCCTTATTTTAGTCCGGTGTACATCATCACGTACGAATCCGTCGGACTTTGGTGTGATCGTGTGTAGGCAAGTCCGGTCGTTAGAAAATCTGTTGAAAGTCCGCCAAAAGTCTGTCGAAAGTCTGTCGGACGGGCTGTCGGACTTTTGTAGCTGAAAATTACTGTGAAGAAACCTTTCCGTATTTGGAGATGGAATCTCTTTTTCTCCAGACGTAAACTGTGCCCCCTTGTCTTCTGTGATGACCTTAAAGTGAATAACTCAACACCAAGTTCACTGTATGGACCACTTATGTATTTGTATAATGAGATGAGATCAGAATTGGATGGATATCTGCCCCATAATTATGAGGGTAGACCAGTACCTTCATGAGGATGTCATTTAATTGGTATATCAATGTTTAAAGAAATATTACTGTTTATAGCCACAATTATACAGACTCGTACTCCTTGGTGTCACCTCCACAAATCTGTGCCAGTCATAGCCAAGACTGGTACTAATCAACACCAAAGTATCAGCCCAGCAAGATGTCCACCAAGAAAGGTCAGATGATACCTCAAGTTTGGGGGTTACCAAGAGGGAAGTGTGGTTATGGGTTAAGGAACAGATTAACGTAGGGGTTATGCTAAAATTAGATTATATAAAGGTCATGCATTTTGTGGGTATACACTGGGTAATAGCACTAAATTGGCATTCTTCAGCCCTACCCTGGTCACAAGTGCTAACCAGAATGGAAACAGTCAAACTATCCGAACGCATTCACCACACATTGTATGATACTATGCGTATTCACGATAATAAATGGAAACATTGGGAAACTTCATTTTTATGACCTAGCACTGTTTCTAGAGATATTTCTGTCAAATGTTCAAACTGTTGTCACAAAATTGCCCGGGTAACTGAATATGTATTTAAAGTTGATCATTTTTCTTGATCTCTACATCTCACTATGCCTGAAACTGTTATACCTCATTCTGAATATTGGAATTTGTCTGACATATTGAATGTTTTTCTATGATCTTTCAATAAAAACTTTTGTAATCAAAAAAAAGAAATAAAGGTTAGAGGAAGGGACAAGCTAAGAGGCCATGGAGGACAATAACAAGGAAAGCACAATGGCTGAATGTCCAGTGCTGCTATTTAGGTGCCCTAAAGCGGAGTTTCAGCCGTTTTCGTGTTTATTAAAAGAGAGCAGCTACAAAAAGTGTATCTTCTGACGTTTAACAAACACACCCTCACCTGTCCCACAGTCCAGCGATGTGGCCGCCTGAAGCCTCACTCCTCTCCCTCTCCTCTCCGTGGCACCGGCATGACTAGCGTGGGCACCAGCCTGTGGCAGCTTGAGGCTTCTCAGCCGGGTGTGCATGCCCAAGTCGCGCTGCACGTCCTGAATGGCCGGGCAATCTTCTGGGACCTGTTATTGTGTCCCAGAAGATTGCAGGGAGGGGTGGGGGAGAGGAGAAGTCACCTAGGCGACCCAAGCGGAAGTGGGAGCTGGGTACCTGTCAAAACCAGGTACCCTACCCCCCCCCCTCCTCCAAAAAAAAAAAATGACATGCCAAATGTGGCATAGAAGGGTGTGAGGAGTTCCTAAAGCGGAACTTCCACTTTTGGGGACCAACTCCGCTTTAAAGTGGTAATCAAAGCAATAGGGGTTTTTTTTTTACCTTAACCACTTGCGGACCGCACCCTCGTTGTAATACGGCGGCCGTTGGAAGTGGAATACCGTTGTTATGGCAGCAGATAGCTACCATGTAAAATAAAACCAAAGAATTTCCAAGCTCAACTTACCAAGCAGCCTGCGACCAACCGAACTAACCTGCCTAACAGTATGCGTTAAAGACAGGGGTTTAGTTGCACACATTTGCATATACATGCATAAGCTGCAGGCCACAGCAAGGCACCCTGTATCCTGCAGACCCCAACTCTAACTTTGAAGAGTCTCCACAGTGGGAGCACATGATGTATTCTAATGGATACAATGAACAATATCAAACGTGAAAAATCACTTTGATCCTAGCGCTCAAATGGATACAAAGAGTTTGACGCACTTGTAGCTGACGTTATATTCTAAAAACTGAGTTAAAAATAAATGTATACTTTCTTAAAACACAAAAGTATTAACAGCACTTATGATGAATGTTCGTTCATGCTAATGATTTATCATTATGTGCTATATCCATCGTATGTTCAACATTAAGCTCATATGTCATTACACTCTACCAGTCCTCCTAGCAGTTGTGACATAAATCAATGAGAAATGTTAAAGTGGATGTAAACCCAATGTCATCCTTTCTAAACTCCTGCCATAGGGGTTACCTATAAGGATATACATGTCTCCTGCTTGTATCTTTACCTGTCAAATGTCTCCCCTCTGTCTGTTATGAGACCCAAAAAATGGCAGATTCTGTGGGCGGGGTCTGTTTGTCTGGAGCTCGGTGGGTGGAGTCGTGATGTCAGTAGACTCCCCGCCCACCTCTACACTCCCCTTGTCAATATGCATTTTCTCCTGTGTATTTCTTACACTGAACTTCTGCTATGATCTCTAACATCCAGTGAAAAGACAGGAAAGTAACCACATGACTTCAGCATGCCAAATCATACTGAGGTGTGGAACAGCCAATCCTTGCAGAGCTGCTGAAGAAAGGAGTGGGGGTGGGAATTAAAAAATAATGTATGTCTTAGGCTAGTGCACGAGATATGTAAATCACCTGTCACTCACAGCAAGGGGGAGGATTTGACAAAGTTTTTCTCTGTTTGTCAAGTTTTATCTCACTGAACAATAAAAGAGGATTGCTCAGAGATGGATTACCTCTGTGTGGCAAGACTGGGCTCAAATGATAGGAAATCTTATACTCTACAGTATGACATCAAAGAAAAAATAAAAAATAAAAATCTCGGGTTTACATCCACTTTAATTCTTATACAGGTTTAGCACCGATGTAGGTGCAAAAATACAATTAAAATATGACAGTTAAAAATCAAATGAGATTCAAATGAATAGTAAGCAGTTCCAGGTGCTCAAGATCGAATAAAAAGTGCAGCGTGCTGGATAAGCATCAGAAAGTGAGAAGTCCCATATTAGAGTGAGATGACGACAGCGGGAGAAGGCTTCTATACTGAATCATATGTACTGTCCTTAGGATGATATGATATAGGATGATATATCATATGTACTGTCCTTAGAATGATATAGGATGATATATCATATGTACTGTCCTTAGGATGATACAGGATGATATACCTCCACCGTATCACCTCGCGGTCAGCCCCTTTTGTATAAATGCTTAGCAGAACGATGGATTTAGTACAGCCTGTGATCTCCTTTTTTGCAATGATCTGCTCTGGAACAGCAGATGATCACACTCCGTCATACTCCGGATAATCACTTAACACCATGGCATCATGTAAAACAATAGGGGAGACTCTCCATAGTGTGATAATGTTTATTTCAAAAGTGTCTCCCCCAATACAGAAATATGCTTGCAGTATTCCAAGTTAAAAAACAGCCTGTCACGTCTGCTCACCGCTGGTCGGAGTGCTGGCGTACCGCCCACCTCGATGAGTCCCGGGATGACGCTTGATGTGTGAAGCTGTAGGGTCGCGTGGTCACCCCCTGGCGCGTTTCGTCATTACGTCTTCAGAGGGCGTGGCCACGCAACATGACTCTACGCTTTAAATAGTAACAAAGGCGGGTTCAATCGGAATCGTCATCACGAGCGTCATTGAATAGATTCCCGCCCCTTTGTTGACGGTCAGGAGCTGAAGCGCAGCATCCCATCCATCCACAATGGTTCTTTCTCTATCCACAGCAGTTAGTTACACTTCTGTAACCCTTATCTATCTTATATGTGGGATAAATATATATTGTCAGTATCATCAGGATTACGAGTAATAATAAAAAGCAATAGAACAACGGCTGATTGTTTTACATGATGCCGTGGTGTTAAGTGATTATCCGGAGTATGACGGAGTGTGATCAGCTGCTGTTCCAGAGGGGATCATTGCAATAAAGGAGATCACAGGCTGTACGAAATCCATCATTCTGGTAAGCATTTATACAAAAGGGGCTGACCACGAGGTGATACGGTGGAGGTATATCATCCTATATCATCCTAAGGACAGTACATATGATATATCTATGGTGGAGGTATATCATCCTATATCATCCTAAAGGACAGTACATATGAGGAGCCTTCTCCCGCTGTCGTCATCTCACTCTAATATGGAACTTCTCACTTTCTGATGCTTATCCAGCACGCTGCACGTTTTATTCGATCTTGAGCACCTGGAACTGCTTACTATTCATTTGAATCTCATTTGATTTTTAACTGTCATATTTTAATTGTATTTTGGCACCTACATCGGTGCTAAACCTGTATAAGAATTAACATTTCTCATTGATTTATGACAACTGCTAGGAGGACTGGTAGAGTGTAATAACATATGAGCTTAATGTTGAACATAGGATGGATATAGCACATAATGATAAATCTTTAGCATGAATGAACATTCATCATAAGCGCTGTTAATACTTTAGAATAGAAAGTATACATTTATTCTAATGGATAGATGAAGGGCAGATGACTGGAGGGACCATAACCCCGGTATCCTCTTCAACGGCAGGCGGTCCCCCTTCAGATAAAAGTGGTCTCGGCAGCAGATTCGCCGCAAGATCACTTTTATCGGGGCGGTGGGAGAGGGCCACCGCTTACCGGATCCGTCGGTAGCGGCAGACACAATCGGGTCCTTTCCCCTCAACAGCCTGGAGCCAAGTGAGGGAGAGATCGCCCCCACTTGGCTCCATACCATTGGATGACGGAAGCAACGTCAAACATCACTTCTGCCTAATGGTCTTAAAGGGGATTTTTTTTTTTTTACAAAAAAAAAAAAAAAAAATTGACATTTATTAATTTTTATTGTTTTATTGCATTTTAGTGTAAATGTGAGACCTGAGGTCTTTTTGACCCCAGATCTCATATTTAAGAGGTCCAGTCATGCTTTTTTCTATTACAAGGGATGTTTACATTCCTTGTAATAGGAATAAAAGTGACCCAAAAAAAATGGAAAATTTCCTATTAAATACTTACCGTAAATTTTCCTTTCCTGATAGACTCCATGGCAGCAACGTGTGGGTTAGCCCCGCCTCCATAAATACCCAATAGGACCCCTCTCCCATAAATCTTTGCTCTAGGCTGCTATCTATGTTCCGTAACTAGCCTACTCCAGACATTTAGGAGGGAACTCCTGCTGCCATGGATCAGGAAAGGAAAATTACGGTAAGTATTTGATAGGAAATTTTCAGTTTTCCTGACAGACTCCATGGCAGCAACGTGTGGGAAATAACTCGCCATACACCCACGGGTGGGCAAAATGTTGAGCAAAGAAACCAAAATGTATTTAACATTGTCAACCGACAATACTTGTACACCAAAACTAATGGATGACAAAGCGGCTGATTCAACACAGTAGTGAGAAACAAATGTGTTAATAGAAGACCAAGAGGCCGCTCTACAGATGATTTCAGGAGCGACATGCCAAAAAGCTGCCCAAGAGGTCGAGATGCTCCGAGTCGAATGAGCCGTCACTGCCTCAGGAGGAGCTAAGCCCTTTGCCCTGTACGCCCTTTGAATGGTCTGTACAATCCAGGAAGAAATTGATCTAACTGAAGCCCGCATTCCTTTGTTTTTACCATGGAGAAGGACAAAGAGAAACTCGGATTGTCTGAAGGGAGCCGTGACCTCCAGGTATTGTTTCAGAGTGTGGCCCATGTCAAGAGGGTATACATCCTAATTATCTGTTGACCTAAAAGTGGGAAGCACAATCTCTTGATTTTCATGGAAGACTGAGGTCACTTTAGGGTTCGACCCTAACATGGGAATCAACACTGCTCTGTCCGGAAAAAAAGTCAGAAAGGGCTCCTCTGAACCTAAATTTCTAATTTTGGACACTCTTTTGGCTGAAGTCACAGCTACCAGAAAAGTAGTCTTGAGTGTGAGATCTCTTATTGAAAGAGGTTTGTCAGAATCTGATCCGAGATTGGAGAGAAAATCCAAAACAAGAGAGAGGTCCCATTTGGGGAACCTAGGTTTCCTTTGAGGCCTGAGCCTGAAGACATGTGATCATTGAATCTGGACCATATACGTTCACATACCCTATTAGTACTTTTTCTTCTGGCAATAAGAAGGGTCGGAACAGCTTCTTCAGGGCAACCTAGAGCTTCGAGCCTTCCCCTCTCAAGAACCAAACCCTGAGGTGTAGGTAAGATGGACACGGGTGTAATGTTGTGCCTTGAAACAGTAGATCCAGTCTGAGAGGTAGGGGAACTGGGTCTTGATAACTGAGGAGTGTCAAAAGAGGGAACCAAGGCCTGTTGGGCCAGAAAGGAATCACTGCTATGACTTCCACCTTCCCTGTTCTGAGCCTCCGGGAGAAATTGGAGAATTACCGGTACCGGAGGAAAGGCATAGACTTTTTGAAACCTCCACTGATCCGCGAGAGCATCTATCCTATACGCCTGAGGGTCTCTGAACCTCGAATAGTATTTGGGCATTTTGTGATTGCATGGGGAAGCAAATTTATTGACCTCTTGAGACACTCCCAGGGTCAGAAGACATTCGAACGCTTCTCTGTGGAGACCACTCGTTGTTGTCTATTTGAACTCGAGAAAGAAAGTCCGCCTGTACATTCTGAATCCCTGGAATGTAAAGCACAGAGATGTTGGAAAAGTTCTTCTGAGCCCAGCTCATTATTGGTTCCACTTCCTGTATCAGGGACCAGCTGCGAGTTCCGCCCTGCTTCCTTACGTAGGCTACCGCAGTTGTATTGTCCAACCTGAGCATTACTGAGCTGCCACCGGAACGTGAAAGTAGGCATCTTTTAGATCGATTGATATCAACCAGTCTCCTGGATGTACTGACTGTTGAATTGTAAGTAAGGTTTCCATTTTGAATTTTTCTTTCTGGATAAAGAAATTGAGATGGGTCAAGTCTATGACTGGTCTCCATGTGCCGTTTTTCTTTTGTATCATGAACAGGGGAGAATACATGCCTTTGCCTCATTTGTTTTTGGAACAGGGATGGCTGCGCCTTGATCCAATAAACAATTCACGTAAGCTAACAGGACCTGCTTTTTCTCTTCTGAACCTGGAAGAGTTGTAGGAATGAATCCGAGTCTTGGGGTACTGTTGAAGACCCATGTGTGACCGGAGGAGACCGTCTTGACAGTCCAGTAATCCCAGATTGAGGCCACCCAGACATGCCGGAAGTGGAGATGAGCCCCCACCTGGCCTACCTGAGCGGGCCCAATCTCAAAAGGAATCCTGGTTGCTGGAGGAACCACCTTTTGTGAGTTTTTTGAAAGATGACTGCCTGGATTTCCAGGACCTTGAAAACTCCCAACCAGGTCTGTAACTGCGCATTCCCCAGCGCGATCAGAATTTTGTCTTCTTGGGAATGAGCGTTTCTGATTCTGTAGGCGTCGGTCTTGAGGGAGGAAACCAGACTTACCACCTATGGCCCAGGTTATGGCACTATCAAGCTTGTTGCCAAAAAGTGAAGTTTCCTCAAAGGGAATTCGGCACCAAGCTTGTTTGGAAGCCTGATCCGCCAACCATGGACCGAGCCATAAGGCACGACGTGCTGAAACAGCCGCCAACATAACATATTGATGTCATCAGGCGGATGACATCAATAGAAACTTCCCCAAGAAAGGTGGTCGCCAGCCTGATCTCCTGGATAAGAGAATCTTTAGCCATTTCACTGGAGATACCTCTTATGCCGTGTACACACGACCAGACTTTCGACGGACTGAATCACGTCTAGACAAGACAAGGGGCTTCCGTCATGGCAACTGTCGAGTATGGTGGTCTCATCCCTATCAGAATAAACCATAAAAAAGAAATCCCCCCATGTTTGGGATATTAGCAGGCCACCAACTCGTAAGGTAAAAAAATATAAATTTTATTGATATATTTTAAAAAAAGACGTACAAGCGCCTATGACAAACAAGATAAAAAATCATTCCATAATAGATACAACAATCAAAATAGATAGTATATGTAAGATGACAAAAAATAGAAGTACTCTCACAGGGGTAGTGTACCCTAATACCCAACGGTATTCTAGTATCCTCATCAGGGGTTTGAGAGTTGTAGATATTTTGTACATATATGAATTCAAAAGGAATGACTCTGTGTTCAAATAGCACCCAAGTCCCCTGGGGTTAAATAATGTGATTTAGTAAATGCCAGACCAAGGCTATGTAAACCTAATGCGTATATTGAGTTGCTGATATCAAAAGGTATAATAGATGAGCCGACTAAGGTATGGAGCGTTCAAATGAACCATTTGCATACCGGCTGTGTGCCGGAAGGATCAATGTCCAGTAGCAAACCCGTAGTAGTGGGCTCCTATTAGGGACCCTTCAGGTGTATAGGTCCGATGGGGGGTGCCTTCCCTTGTACGTGCTAGCACTGAATCACGTCGGGTTTTAACGGACTTTCTACGGACTTCCGTCGAATCGGACTTGTCTACACACAATCACACGAAAGGCCGACGGATTTGACCATGATGACGTACGACCGGACTAGAATAAGGAAGTTCATAGCCAGTAGCCAATATCTGCCCTAGCATCGGTTTTTGTCCGTCGGACTAGCATACAGACGAACGGATTTTTCGACCGGACTCAAATCCGTCGGAAAGATTTAAAACATGTTCTAAATATAAAGTCCGTCACATTTTCGACAGAAAAGGTCAGCTGCAGGTCCGATAAAGCCCACACACGGCCGAATTGTCCGACGGATTTGTTCCGTCGGACAAGTTTGGTCGAAAAGTTCGGCCGTGTGTACTCGGCATTAGGGACTCATCAACATTGTCAGACCAGGTTTCCATGGCTTTGGATACTGCGGCTATAGCAAGTCCTGGTTTGTATGCCGTTCCTGTTGACAGGTAAATCCGTTTTAAATCAGAATCAATCCGTCTTACCAAGGGATCTTTAAAAGTAACAGTATCTTCTAAGGGAAGAGTTACATATCTTACTAATCTCATAAGTGCTGCATCCACCAAAGGAGCTGACTCAAGATGTTTTACTTCTTCTTCCTTGAAAGGATACAGCTTCAAGACTTTTGATTGCATGGAACTCTTTTTGTCCATCTTGCTCCATTCATCAGATATGATGTCACCCAGTTCAGAGAGAAAAGGAAAGTATTGGCGCTCCTTATTGAGCTGCTTGAAAAACTTTCTCTGGTTTGGGGGGGAAGTAACAGGGTCTTCCCAATTCAGAGCCTCTCTTATTGCTTTCACAAAAGTAGGAACTAAAGCATATTCAAAACCCATTCCTGGATCTTCTGGATCCGATTCGCAGTATGAGATAGGAGCGGAGTGGTGACTTGGCTGGGAAGATTCCCATGTCTCGTGGACTAAACCTTCTCCCACTGGAGGGCATAATGGGTCTGATGGGGAATCAAGGGGCTGTTGAGTCTCTTTCCTGTAGAGATTCTTTCACAACACGCCTTACCATAGATTCCAGGCACTGGTCTGCACCATCCCTCTCATCTGCAGCTTTAGAAAAGCAGTGATCACAGAGAGATTTGTTTACTGGAACAGGCGCCCTACACCCCCAGCATGATTTTTCTGGTCTCTTGCTAGTGCGAGATGAGGGGGGGTGAGGAAGATCTTTATTGCGCTGTTCGGATCTGGAAGGAGACCTACGATGGCTAGACCTGGAGGAAGATTGCCGGTGGTGTGATTTTGAGGATCCACTCCCTTTATGGGAACTATGTTGTGGATAAGACCTAGAAGGGCTGTGAGAAAAGAAAACAGAAAAGAAAGAGAGAAAGAGAGAAAGAGAGAAAGAGAGAAAGAGAGAAAGAGAGAAAGAGAGAAAGAGAGAAAGAGAGAAAGAGAGAAAGAGAGAAAGAGAGAAAGAGAGAGAGAGAGAGAGAGAGAGACACAGAAATCAGCTGTTGTCCTGATGCCCTACTCTCTCCCCCCTTTAACAGCCAGAAAAGCAAAAAATGCAAACATACCTGCTATAAGCGGGCTGGCCACTAGGAGGCAGTGAGGAATCCATGGTATCAGAGTAGGATACTGCAGGGATAAAATAAACATCAGCTGCCTGTCAGGGAACCTACCCTCACACACTAGAGCCAGTGCTTACCTGGAATCGCCAAGTCGGAAGCTCAGGAAAGTCACCACAGAGCCCACGATCATTCCCGGGGCTCTGTAGGATTCTTTCAGCATTTAAAGGTGGCACCAGTGACGTCAACGACGACGTCAGATGTGAGATGCTCACGCGCATGCGCGAACCATGCCTCATCTTTGTATCAGGTCCTCGTGTGCGCAGAGCGCGCGCCGGTACCCAGAAGTAAGAGAGAGCGGCTGCTGGAAGGCAAGAAGAGCCAGCGCCATGCATAGGAAACACCAGCGAAGGAAAAACAAGGAAGCAAGGTACAATACAACATACAAACACTGCTGCCATGCATATAGATAGACTCACTACTCCACCTACGATCACCTGGGCCGAGGGAACCGATACACACCGGACTTTATAGCAGATAATGGCCGCCTGATAACAACAGGCAAACAGACCATGCGCACTCAGATGAACAGGTTTCCAAATCTTCAGCGCTACTCTGCAATACACCCCATACCCTGCTTAACAGCCAGGGCCTATCGGAGGAACATAACTTGGCACTCAGCTGATTCTGATCGCAGGGGAGTCATCTTCAGATAGAAAAACCAAACTTGGTCCTACGGAGGAGGACAAAAAAGGAACATGGATAGCAGCCTAGAGCAAAGATTTATGGGAGAGGGGTTCTATTGGGTAGTTATGGAGGCGGGGCTAACCCACACGTTGCTGCCATGGAGTCTGTCAGGAAATTATTTTTAAAAGGACAGTGTAAAAATTAAAAATAAGTAAAATAAATAAGAAAATAAAAAAATATATATTTAAAGCGCCCCGTCCCGCAGAGCTCACGCGCAGAAGCGAAAGCATATGAAAACGGTGTTCACACCGGCGTAACATTATCTTTCACAATATAAAAAATAAATTGAGCTAACTTTACTGTTGTCTTTTTTTTTTTTATTCAAAAAAGTATTTTTTCCTCCAAAAATTGCGCTTGCCATTTTATTCTCTAAAGTGTCTGAAAGAAAAAAAAAAATTATATTATATATATATATATATATATATATAAAAAATATGTTTGGTGGTTATAAGTAATTTTCTAGCAAAAAAAAAAAAAAAAATCATTTTAACTTGTAAACAACAAGCCTGAAAAATAGGCCCAGTCCTTAAGTAGTTAATGCATGCTCTTGTAGCACTGCCCTCGAGGGTCGCAAGATAAAGCAGTACACCCCTGGTTGCCCTGACCCTGTGAGTCCTCTGCCATCTCTGACACCCTCGGTTCATACTTTTTGTTCCCTTTCCTCCAAATGACATTAAAGAAGAAGTAAACACACCAAAATTGATTAACCGGTTCCCGACCGGCTCACGTGTATTTACGGGAGCAGAATGGCTCCCCTGCGCGAAACCCAGTATGGGGTTTCTTTAAGAGCTGACAGAGGGCGTGCACGAGCGCCAGCACGGGGATTTGTGTGTGTAAACAAACCAACAAACATAAATAAAATGTGATCACAAGATAAAATTGCTCCCCACATTGCTTTTATCTTGTGATCACATTTTATTTATGTTTATTGTTTTTTTTAAACAAAAACCTGCTATTTTGACCTCCACTATTAGAGGGATTTTTTCTCTATATACTCCTTCGGATGTGAGCTTTTTTGGCTATCCAATTTGTTCACCAGCCTTCCAGTTTTGCTGTCACCTATAAGATCCTTCTGAGTTGCTTCTGGAGTTTCCTGGGCCTCTTTGATCGCTGATCGGGACACCCATGCCTTGCCAACTCGCTGACATTCGGGTCCACCCGTTCCGGTAAGAGTATATATTCTTATCATTGATTGGATGACATATCACTCTGGATGTTCCATACACCTGCTTGTATCATCAGTGTCCACTTGTGAACTACCACTTGTCTGTGGCGGACCCTGCCTGCTATTTATAAGGATTGATTTACATCATTGGACTTGTTCTGTATTCATATATTCATATAGCAGGACTTTAGATTGATTTCTATTTGTATACCTGTGAAAGACCGGTATCCTGTGTCCCCCCCCCCCCGAAAGGTGCTAAATGTGTCACCGGAGGGGGGAGGAGTACAATAAGCGGAAGTTTCACTTTTGGGTGGAACTCCGTTTTAAGTTCCGTCAAAACACGCATTTGAACCACCTCTGGGTTCTGTGAATGCTGTAGGATCCTGAGCTGTCCAATAACACTTTCTCCATATACATGTAGGGTAACAAAAAAAGGCTGGATAGTGTGCTACTGTTTAATATATATATTTATTAAACAAAAGCCCCAGTCCAGGGTACATGGAACAGGTGCTTCAATGCACCACTCTGTAAAGGGCATGAAACACTGGAATCGTGTGAGGATCGTATGTTCCTCCGCCTTGGGACAGACCAGCTGTTTCCTGCACCGTTCTGTCCCCTTCCCTAACACGTGTCGATACAGGAATGTGACGTCTCTTCCTCAGGGGGATTGTGATTGGACGGTCACAACGTCTGTTAAATAATATGTCGGTGACCATTTTCTTGTAGCCTGAGGACACTGTATCGTCCATAGGCTCAATGTAATCTAATAGCTGTGATCTCCACAGCTAGATATCCATAGAGACCCACGGTTAACTACAGGGGACTAATACCTACTCCATCATAACATAGCCCTATATAAGCTAGCTAGCATCAACTCACATATATTCGGCAATATCATACCTCCCAACAATTTGAGATAGGAATGAGGGACACCTACTAATAAATGTATGTTGGCATAAGACACGCCCTTGCCACACCCCCTTAAAGGAGAATTAACTAAGAAAAAAAAAGGTTAATTAAATCCACAAGGGTTTTTTTTTAACCATTCCTTTATATTGGTTTTTAACATTTAAAAATGCAGCCATTTAGAATTTGGATGAAAAGTTTAGCTCTGACAAACACTTTTTGAAAGATAAAAAGTGCATTTTATATACAACTATAAAAATCAGACCAAAATGAGGGACAAATAAGGGGGGAAAGAGGGACAGAGGAACATTGCTCCAAAACAGGGACAGTCCCTCAAAAATCAGGGACAGTTGGGAGCTATGCAATATTTTTTTTTTTACTACCTCATCCCAGTGTGGTAAATCAACATATGCTAAACATTAGGGTTGTCCCGATACCACTTTTTTAGGACCGAGTACAAGTCCCGAATACCGATTACCGATACTTTTTTTCAAGTACTCGCCGATACCGATTACCGATACTTTTTTTTAATGTCATGTGACAGTGTTTTTATTTATTAATTTTTTTTTTTTTAGGGGGGGGGGGGAGTGAACGGTGTGTGTGTGGTTTTTTTTTTTTTTTTCCCATTTACATTTATTATTTTTTACAATTTAATTTTTTTTATTCTTTATTGCACTATGTGTGTATTTTTTTTTTTAATCAGTCCTTTGGGGGGCTTTGGTGAGATATCAGGGGTCTTAACAGACCTCTGATATCTCCCCTTTGAGACAGAGAAAGAGACCGAGGATAGAGATCCCCCCAGTCCCTTTCTCTGCAGCCTCAGCTGTACTGAGAATGAATGGAGAGAAGACAGCGGCTCCTCTCCATTCATCAACTGACACATCCTAATCACAGGAGGTTACAATGTATCAGTTATGTGAATAGACAGAGTCAGCTGACTCTCTCCATTCACACAGCTGAGAGACACCAGAACGGAGGGGACAGAGGAAGAGAGAGGGGGACAGCGGAAAGCTGGAACGGATGGGGACAGCGGAGGGGGACAGGCAAAGAAGGAGGACAGAGCAAAGAAGGAGGACAGCGGAGGGGGACAGAGCAACGGAGGAGGACAGAGCAAAGAAGGAGGACAGCGGAGGGGGACAGAGCAACGGAGGAGGACAGAGCAAAGAAGGAGGACAGCGGAGGGGGACAGAGCAACGGAGGGAGGACAGAGCAAAGAAGGAGGACAGCGGAGAGGGACAGAGGAACGGAGGGGGACTAAGGGGGATGAGGTGACAGTCAGTGGTGATCGTGTGTGGGGGGACTTACAAGCTCCGATCACCGCTGTATGTCACTAAAGCAGCTGAAAGCCGCGGGGGGAGAAGCTTGTAACTCCCCCACGCGCCGATCACAGCTGACAGTCCAGGTATCGGGGGAAGCATCGGGAGCATTTGCCCGAGTACAAGTACTTGGGCAAATGCTCGGTATCGGTGCCGATACCGATACTAGTATCGGTATCGGGACAACCCTACTAAACATAATACCAAATTAATAAATCATACTGCGCATTAAACATAAAATTACATAAATTAAACATACACACATATATATATATATTTGTATAAAAATTATGTATATAAAAGATATTCTTATATTACAAGGGATCCCGATGCCATGACTATCCCACCTCCCACATATATAGAAAACGGACCTGGGGACACCACAGATTCATGGGTTAAATGGGAAAAAAAAAAAAAAAAAAAAAAAAAAAAACAGGGCGAAAAGGCCATAATAATTCTCTAACCAAGGAAAAACTCTTTTCCCTATCATAATGCAAAATTGGTCTTAAATAAGACCACCCTTGGTATGAACTACAACCACAAAAATAGCTCAGACACAATAAAAACTGAGAGGGGCCCACCTCTGTATAAATAAAGTAAGTGGTGATTGCGCTGTGATAAGAGGGGAAGGAAGGAGGAGGGAGGGGAAGGGGCTAGCTCAAATGTATAGAGAGGTGAAAGAAAAATGAAAAAAGATATACAAAATATAAAGGTATAATGAGCATGAGGGCTAGTATCATACTAGCACATAAAAAATATCATGTAAATACTGAAACAGAAGAAAAGAAAAATCTCAGTGCAAAAGGGCTAGTACCATACTAGCACATATGTGGTAACTCAGCAAATACTTAATGGTGACTCCAAGTAAATAACTAAATGGTGAACAGTCCCACCGCCTTGTAGTACAAAGTGCTCAAACAATGAGTCATCAGTTCCAAAAGGCAAAATGGAAAAATTATACAAAATATAAAAGTGTGATGAAATGTAATAAAGTGCAGTCTAATGAGCACTAAATCCGAATAAACTGAAGAAACAAAATAGTCTAAAGCGTATAAAAAGCTATGAAATGAGTGACAAATACAATGTGGGTACAAAAAAATTGAAAATAAAATATATAAAATCAAACAAAGTCCATGTGCATGAGGGCTAGTATCATACTAGCACATATGTGGTAACTCAGCAAATACTTATTGGTGACTCCAAAAAAAATAAATAAATGGTGAACAGTCCCGCCACCTTGTAGTACAAAGTGCTCAAACAATGAGTCATCAGTTCCAAAAAGGCAAGTCCACAAGCCACAGGAAAGGGAAACAAAGTCTTCAGTGGGGACACCTCTGTGCTCACAAGCAGCTCACCTTACTGCTGCAAGACAACAGCTTGTAATCCAGTAACAAATCACCAGCAAGCAAGGGTCCCATCCAGTAGTTCAGGCGATTCCAGTGGTGGGTGTGCAGGATGGTATATGAAAAACATAAGCAGACAGTATATAGTATAACTCCGTGGCGGCCAAAGTGGAAAAAGGGACAGGACACAGAAGGGGGATGCACTCACTTTTGAAAAATGAGTGTGGGCGTCAATCCAAACGAACGCCGAGTTCGTATACCTCAAAAAGGGTGTCTTCAAACCGTCGCCATTTACTCAATGCTCGTCACAATGGGATGCATATATGTAGAGTATTGGAAGAGAGGGCACATAGCGTGATCCAGTATATAAATCAGTTTATTAGGTTTAAAAACAACATGGTACACTTACATTTAGCAGAAGGCTATAGTAAAAAACATCCCACGAGCGCCGAGCTCGTATCCTATCATCTGTCTGTGACAATTCCCGTGCTCCAAACCTTAGGGATCACGCTATGTGCCCCTCTCTTCCATACTCTACATATATGCATCCCATTGTGACGAGCATTGAGGAAATGGGGACGGTTTGAAGACACCCTTTTTGAGGTATACGAACTCGGCGTTCGTTGGATTGACGCCCACACTCATTTTACAAAAGTGAGTGCATCCCCCTTCTGTGTCCTGTCCCCTTTTTTCCACTTTGGCCGCCACGGAGTTATACTATATACTGTCTGCTTATGTTTTTCATATACCATCCTGCAACCCGACCACCTGAATCGCCTGAACTACTGGATGGGACCCTTGCCTGCTGGTGATTTGTTATTGGATTACAAGCTGTTGTCTTGCAGCAGTAGGGTGAGCTGCTTGTGAGCACAGAGGTGTCCCCACTGAAGACTTTGTTTCCCTTTCCTGTGGCTTGTGGACTTGCCTTTTTGGAACTGATGGACTCATTGTTTGAGCACTTTGTACTACAAGGCGGTGGGACTGTTCACCATTTAGTTATTTACTTGGAGTCACCATTAAGTATTTGCTGAGTTACTACATATGTGCTAGTATGGTACTAGCCCCTTTTGCACTGAGATTTTTCTTTTTCTCCTGTTTCAGTATTTACATGATATTTTTTATGTGCAAGTATGATACTAGCCCTCATGCTCATTATACCTTTATATTTTGTATAATTTCTTCATTTTTCATTCACCTCTCTATACATTTGAGCTATCCCCTTCCCCTCCCTCCTCCTTTCTTCCCCTCTTATCACCACCGCTCCAAGTCACTTTGGATAAGTCTCTATGACTTTCCACATCTTACCACTGGGATTTTTGCCCATTCCTCCTTGCAAACTGCTCCAGCTCCTTCAAGTTGGATGGTTTGCGCTTGTGAACAGCAATCAGTCTGACCACAGATTTTCTATTGGGTTGAGGTCTGGGCTTTGACTAGGCCATTCCAACACATTTACATGTTTCCCCTTAAACCACTCAAGTGTTGCTTTAGCGGTGTGTTTGGGATCATTGTCCTGCTGGAAAGGAGAACCTCCGTCCTAGCCTCAAATCACACACAAAGTGCTACAGGTTTTGCTTAAGAATATGCCTGTATTTAGCACCATCCATCTTTCCCTCAACTCTGACCAGTTTCCCAGTCCTGATTGCTGAAAAACATCCCCACAGCATGATGCTGCCACCACCATGTTTCACAGTGGGGATGGTGTTCTTTGGGTGATGTGTTGGGTTTGCACCAGACATAGCGTCTTTGATGACCAAAAAGTTGAATTTTAGTCTCATCAGACAGAGCACCTTCCTCCATACATTTTGGGAGTCTCCCACATGCCTTTTCCCAAACTCAAAATGTGCCAGTTTTGTTTTTTGCTGAAAGTAATGTCTTTCTTCTGGCCACTCTGCCATAAAGCCCAACTCTATGGAGCGTACTGGCTTATTGTGGTCCTATGTACAGATACTCCAGTCTATGCTGTGGAACTCTGCAGCTCCTCCAGGGTTACCTTAGGTCTCTGTGCTCCTCTCTGATTAATGCCCTCCTTGCCCGGTCTGTGAGTTTTGGTGTGCGGCCGTCTCTTGGCAGGTTTGCTGTTGTGCCATGTTCTTTCCATTGGTTATGATAGATTTGATGGGGCTCCTAGGGATCATCCAAAGATTTGGATATTTTTTTTATAACCTAACCCTGACTTGTACTTCTCAACAACATTGTCCCTTACTTGTCTGGAGAGTTCCTTGGTCTTCATGGCAGTGTTTGGTTAGTGGTGCCTCTGCTTAGGTGTTGCAGCCTCTGGGGCCTTTCACAAAGGTGTGTCTATGTAATGACAGGTCATGTGACACTTAGATTGCACACAGGTGGACATCATTTCACTAATTATGTGACTTCTGAAGGTAATTGGTTGCACCAGAGATTTCTATGGGCTTCATAACAAAGGGGGGTGAATACATACGCACATGACAATTATCAGTTTTTTATTTCTGAAAAATAGTTTTTATATTTTTCTAATTTTACTTCACCGACTTAGACTATTGTGTTCTGATCCATCACATATAATTCAGATTTAAAAAAAACAAGGGGGGTGAATACTTTTGCAAGGCACTGTATCTCCTTACACAATTAGAGCCCCTCATGACGCTTTGGGGGCCTCTATACCCCGAAATTGCATCCCTTCCGGGTTTTTATTGTGTTTATCCCTGAAGTGTACTGGATAAATAATGCTTATCGAAACCGTTGCGGATGTTCCTAACGTGTTCTTCCATTCTGACCTTTAACGCTCTTATGGTTCTGCCTACATAAATAAATTGCATGGACATATATTTGATAGGCATATACAACACCTATGATGTCACGTGAAATAAAATCCCTGATGGTGTGCGAATAGTTTGTATTGGGATTAATGAAGGAACCAATACGGAAACTCTTTTTTAGAGAAGGGACAGGGGGGGGGATCCCACCAAGGAAGGAAGAAATATAGAAAAAAGAGGAGGACGAGCAGGAAGAAGAATACAACAACAAAAAAAAGAAGGTGGGAAGATTAGGTGAAGGGACATATAAACTTAGTGGTACTAGTTTAACTAGGGAAGAAACACTAAACTTAGATAGAGGCAGTGTTAATTTTGGCAGCAAATTTCAATTTAGTTTTAATCTTAGGACTAAAATGGCATTTTAATTTTAGTCCCATTTTAGTCTTCTGGAATTGTTTTAGTTTTAGTCGTATTTAGACAACTAAATCTCCAGGACATTGTAGTCGGCTAAAACTCATTTTAGACATCTAAAATCCAAATGAGTGTAATTACAAATTAAATTGTAATGCATTATTTAAGCATTTCTCTACAATTTCCAAACTCATTATATACCGCTGGAGTGAAAAATCAAATATGTTATTATTTATGGCAGTGTTTCTCAACTCCAGTCCTCAAGACGCCCCAACAGGTCATGTTTTCAGGATTTCCCTCAGATCAATGAAATGTGAAACTGATCAAATCACTTGTGCAAAATAATGGACAGCCTGAAAACATGTCCTGTTGGGGCGCCTTGAGGACTGGAGTTCAGAAACACTGATTTATGGTATTGAGGTATGAACATGCACTACTGACCAGTGTTAATTTTGATGTACAATTTCAAGTTAGCTTTAGTCTTAGTCTTTTGACTAAAATGCCATTTTAGTTTTAGTCGTATTTTAGTCATCTCAATTGTTTTAGTTTTAGTCGTATTTGAGTTGACTAAAATGTTATTAACGTATATACTCAAGTATAAGCCGACCCGAATATAAGCCGAGGCACCTCATTTTACCACAAAATCTGGGAAAACTTATTGACTCGAGTATAAGCCTAGGGTGGGAAATTCAGCAGCTACTGTAAGTGGATAAGAGGGTCAACAATGCCCATCTGCAGCCTCACTGTGCCCATCTGCAGCCTCACTGTGCCCATCTGCAGCCTCACTGTGCCCATCTGCAGCCTCACTGTGCCCATCTGCAGCCTCACTGTGCCCATTTGCAGCCTCACTGTGCCCATTTGCAGCCTCACTGTGCCCATCTGCATGCCTCACTGTGCCCATCTGCATGCCTCACTGTGCCCATCTGCATGCCTCACTGTGATCATTTGCAGCCTCACTGTGCCCATTTGCAGCCTCACTGTGCCCATCTGCATGCCTCACTGTGCCCATCTGCAGCCTCACTGTGCCCTCACTCATTTACCTTTGATCTCCCGCTGTGTCATGGTGCAGTTGGCCGTCCACTGTAACAAAGCCCGCCTCCTCCTCGTCCGTGATAGACGGAACACTGAACACTGATCCCAGCATTGTATTAGTGTTCAGTCTATCATGGACGAGGAGGAATTGGGGCTTTGTTACAATGGACGGCCGCCGACTGCAGCATGACACAGCGGGATACTCGATCATGGACGAGGAGGAGGCGGGGCTTTGTTTACACTGGGCGGCCGCCAACTGACTGCATGACACAGCAGGGTACTCGAGTATAAGCCAAGGGGGGGCTTTTTCAGCATCAAAAAATGTGCTGAAAAAGTCGGTTTATACGAGTATATACGGCAAGTTAGTCGACTAAAATGTTTTAGTCGGTTTTAGTCAATGAAATTAAACACTGGATAGAGGGATCAAATATGCGGCGAAAAGGGGTCTCAATAAGTTTGAGACCTCCATCTGAATCCAGAAATTTATACGGAAGCTTAATATAAAAAAAGTATTATGCTCAGGATCCAATGGAAATGGCAGTAGCAGAGGGTAATTTTACTCAAAGAATAATTCTGTATTTACCCCCAAATAGTATAATAGTATAGTATAGCATAGTATAGTATAAAACAAATACGTTGACATGTTTAAGAAATTGGTCACTACAGATTTAGACCAATAGAAAAGTGTATGAGCCGAGGGACATAAAAGAGGTCATTAGAGAGCAGGAAGGATGTTGTTTTTCGTCCAGCGGATGGGGGGGGGGGGGGGGAATTGTGACTACTGAACAATACAAGACAGAAATGAATAAATCCCAATCCCACCAAACCATTCAGAAATGAGCTAGAATCTACTGTCTGGTATGGAGTGGAGAGGGATATATTGAATAAACAGGAAGGAAAATAATTGGTACCTACAGCTTGCAAATTTATCTATTAAAAAAAAATCTATTATATCCCAAAAATCCATAAGGGTCGGTTCACACTGGGGCGACTTGGGATCCGACTTGTACACCCTCAAGTCGCCCCAAGTCGCCCCAAGTCGCTTTGCATTTAGGTTAACATGGTAGGCAATGGGAGCGTCTTAATTGACACTACTGAAGTCGCTCCGACTTCAGAAAAGACTCCTGCACTACTTCTATCCGACTTGTAGGCGACTTGTACCCATTCAACTCAATGTAAGTCGCCTGCAAGTCGGATCTCTCTGTAAAGTCAAGCGACTTTGCAGAGAAAACCCCTCCCTCCCCCCCTCCCTCCCAGAGAGGTGATTGGCCACAGGCGAAGTCGCCTGTCATGGAAGCGACTTCAAGTCGCCTCGTAATTTGCCGAAGTCGCGCTGAAGTCGCGCTAAAGTCACGCTGAAGCCGCGTTGAAGTCGCGGTACAAAGTCGCGCTAAAGTCGTGTTGCCCATGTGTGAACCGACCCTAAGGATAAATATAATCCTCCAGGTAGACCAATTGTAAGCGGGATAGAGTCACTCACATCCAGACTAGGTGAATATATATAGATACAGTATACACCTACAACCTCTAGTAAGGGAGACTAAGGTCTTTCAAAAACATACCAAACACACCCTACAGTTGCTGAAAGGATGTGTTGGGAGGGATGATATGGTGATGGCCACAGCAGATGTGGCTTCACTTTATACCAATATTGACCACCAGGGGGCTATAAGAGCAGTTAAAGTGGTTGTAAACCCTTATGCTGTGTACACACGACCGGACTTTTTGGCATCAAAGGTCCGATGGACCGAATCCGTCGAACAATTCGATCGTGTGTGGGCTTCATCGGACCTTTTCTGTCTAAAAATCTGACGGACCTTAGAAATAGAACATGTTTCAAATCTTTCCGACGGACTCGACGCCTATCAAAAAATCCGCTTGTCTGTATGCTAGTCCGACGGACCGAAAACGACGTTAGGGCAGCTATTGGCTATTGGCTATGAACTTCCTTACTCTAGTCCAGTCGTACGTTATCACGTTCGACTCAGTCGGACTTTGGTGTGATCGTGTGTAGGCAAGTCCATTTCGTTGGAACTCCGTTGAAAAGTCCTTCGGAGTTCAGTCCGTCGAAAAGTCCGGTCCTGTGTATGCGGCATTACAATCCACTTTTTACTACAGGTAAGCCTATAATAAGGCCTACCTGTAGCTACCCTGGATATCTACTAAACCTGCGCGGTTTAGGAGATGTCCCCTGTATCTGCATGTGCCGACATCATCGGCACATGCGCAATGAAGCAACGGCATGTACGTGCCGTTGCTTCAGTGAGTGTGCCGCTGCCGGCGGCTCCCGCGTGCATCGTCTTTTCGGCCAATCACAACGCTGGAGCCGCAATACCCGGAAGTAACTCCAGGAGCGAGGTCGCCGGCGGTGCTGTGTATACACACAGCATCGCAGCGGGGGCTTCGATATCAGGTGAGTATTACATAATGAGCTAGTATTCTGTGCATACTAACTAGCTCATTATGCCTTTGTCTTGCAGGTCTTTGTTTTTTTTTTTTGTTTTTTTCTGCCTGGGTTTACCACCACTTTAAGTGGGCATTAAAAAAAGAGCATTAACACAAAGCGGAAGCAGCGATTGTTTGGAATTTTGTTTAAAGCATAATTATTTTTGGTATGAAAACACTTTGTACCTACGGATAAAAGGCGTCGCAATAGAAAAAATTTGTACCTAGTGTTACAAATTTATATATGGCTAAATGGGAGGAGGAGGGGATTTTATACAATATGGACCCCGAGGGTTATGCTGTATAGATGCTTTATTGATGACCTACTGCTGATATGGAAAGGGAATATTGGAGACATAGAAATTTTATTACTATCCATGAATGATAATGATCCAAATATCAGTTTGACGTGGGATATCAGTGAGGACAATATACATTTTCTGGATCTAGAGATTTAGAACACACCTCGGGGCATAGAAACAAAAACTTATTTCAAAGAAAATGATCGCAACTCATTTATCCCGACCGCTAGACCAGGCATGTCCAAAGTCTGGCCCGTGAGCCAATTACGGTCCGGTTTCATACGGCCCCACCGGTAATTTGGATAGATATACCTTTCGTGGCCCCCAATGAATCCGTTTGGGGGCCACAAAAGGGATATACTGTATTTGTCCTTCAGGCAGGGGGCGGGGCGGGTGCCGTCAGATTACATACAGGAGAATCTCCTGTTTACTCGGCGGCCTCAGTAATCCCGTCTCCTGGGCTTGCATTGGACAACTGCTCTGTCTATCATAGGAGGCGGGACTTTGTATTAAAGAGGCCGCCGAGTAAACAGAAGATTCTCCTGTATGTAATATGTTGGCGCTCGTCTCGCCCCCCTCCCTGTCCCCTCCGAGGGTGCGGATAGGCATAGACCAGGCTGCACTGATGGCAATGGTGAGGCTGCACTGATGGCAAAGGTGAGGCTGCACTGATGGCAAAGGTGAAACTTCAGATGGGCACTGATTAGGCTGCATTGATGGGCACTGGCCCTTAATTTGCTTCACAGTTCTTTAAAATTGAATTTTTTTCCTGAAATTTCCCTCTTAAAGTGAAGGTGCGTGTTATACGCCGATAAATACGGTGTATCCAAATAACACGCCCGTGCTCATCCTTAGACTTCACCACACACAGCCAGAAAGGCAAGAGAATTCTTGTTGGGAGTGTATTAGTTCATTTGCATTTAATTTTAATTTTAATGGTTCAAAATGGTCGGCCCTGAGGCATGTTCACTTCATCAAATCTGGCCCTCTTTGAAAACCATTTGGACACCCCCGCACTAGACCCTGGATAAACAATATCCCCAGAGTGGAATCGATGCGAATAAAAAAGATTTGCACAAGAAACGATGACTTTGAAGTACAAACAGATAAATTAAGTAAGATGTTTAGGGACAAAGGATATCGGGTTGACTTTTTGGACGCTGAAAGGAAGAGGATTAGAAATACAGATAGGGAGAGCCTGTTAAAAGATAATAGTATGAATATCTATAGTAAGTAAAATATGTATATGTAAAGAATATGTATAGTATGAGTATGGCTGTGCCCTCCTCTGTACATGGCTGTGCCCTCCTCTGTACATGGCTGTGCCCTCCTCTGTACATGGCTGTGCCCTCCTCTGTACATGGCTGTGCCCTCCTCTGTACATGGCTGTGATCTCCTCTGTACATGGCTGTGATCTCCTCTGTACATGGCTGTGATCTCCTCTGTACATGGCTGTGCCCTCCTCTGTACATGGCTGTGCCCTCCTCTGTACATGGCTGTGCCCTCCTCTGTACATGGCTGTGATCTCCTCTGTACATGGCTGTGCCCTCCTCTGTCCATGGCTGTGCCCTCCTCTGTACATGGCTGTGCCCTCCTCTGTACATGGCTGTGCCCTCCTCTGTACATGGCTGTGATCTCCTCTGTACATGGCTGTGATCTCCTCTGTACATGGCTGTGCCCTCCTCTGTACATGGCTGTGATCTCCTCTGTACATGGCTGTGATCTCCTCTGTACATGGCTGTGATCTCCTCTGTACATGGCTGTGATCTCCTCTGTACATGGCTGTGATCTCCTCTGTACATGGCTGTGATCTCCTCTGTACATGGCTGTGATCTCCTCTGTACATGGCTGTGCCCTCCTCTGTACATGGCTGTGCCCTCCTCTGTACATGGCTGTGATCTCCTCTGTACATGGCTGTGCCCTCCTCTGTACATGGCTGTGCCCTCCTCTGTACATGGCTGTGCCCTCCTCTGTACATGGCTGTGATCTCCTCTGTACATGGCTGTGCCCTCCTCTGTACATGGCTGTGCCCTCCTGTACATGGCTGTGATCTCCTCTGTACACGGCTGTGATCTCCTCTGTACACGGCTGTGATCTCCTCTGTACATGGCTGTGATCTCCTCTGTACATGGCTGTGATCTCCTCTGTACATGGCTGTGATCTCCTCTGTACATGGCTGTGATCTCCTCTGTACACGGCTGTGATCTCCTCTGTACATGGCTGTGATCTCCTCTGTACATGGCTGTGATCTCCTCTGTACATGGCTGTGCCCTCCTCTGTACATGGCTGTGATCTCCTCTGTACATGGCTGTGCCCTCCTCTGTACATGGCTGTGATCTCCTCTGTACATGGCTGTGATCTCCTCTGTACACGGCTGTGATCTCCTCTGTACACGGCTGTGCCCTCCTCTGTACATGGCTGTGCCCTCCTCTGTACATGGCTGTGATCTCCTCTGTACACGGCTGTGATCTCCTCTGTACATGGCTGTGATCTCCTCTGTACATGGCTGTGATCTCCTCTGTACATGGCTGTGATCTCCTCTGTACATGGCTGTGCCCTCCTCTGTACATGGCTGTGATCTCCTCTGTACACGGCTGTGATCTCCTCTGTACATGGCTGTGCCCTCCTCTGTACATGGCTGTGCCCTCCTCTGTACATGGCTGTGCCCTCCTCTGTACATGGCTGTGATCTCCTCTGTACATGGCTGTGATCTCCTCTGTACATGGCTGTGATCTCCTCTGTACATGGCTGTGATCTCCTCTGTACACGGCTGTGATCTCCTCTGTACATGGCTGTGCCCTCCTCTGTACATGGCTGTGCTCTCCTCTGTACATGGCTGTGCCCTCCTCTGTACATGGCTGTGATCTCCTCTGTACATGGCTGTGATCTCCTCTGTACATGGCTGTGATCTCCTCTGTACATGGCTGTGATCTCCTCTGTACACGGCTGTGCCCTCCTCTGTACATGGCTGTGCTCTCCTCTGTACATGGCTGTGCCCTCCTCTGTACATGGCTGTGCCCTCCTCTGTACATGGCTGTGCCCTCCTCTGTACATGGCTGTGATCTCCTCTGTACATGGCTGTGATCTCCTCTGTACATGGCTGTGATCTCCTCTGTACATGGCTGTGATCTCCTCTGTACATGGCTGTGCCCTCCTCTGTACATGGCTGTGCCCTCCTCTGTACATGGCTGTGCCCTCCTCTGTACATGGCTGTGCCCTCCTCTGTACATGGCTGTGATCTCCTCTGTACATGGCTGTGATCTCCTCTGTACATGGCTGTGATCTCCTCTGTACATGGCTGTGATCTCCTCTGTACATGGCTGTGATCTCCTCTGTACACGGCTGTGATCTCCTCTGTACACGGCTGTGATCTCCTCTGTACATGGCTGTGATCTCCTCTGTACATGGCTGTGATCTCCTCTGTACATGGCTGTGATCTCCTCTGTACATGGCTGTGATCTCCTCTGTACATGGCTGTGATCTCCTCTGTACATGGCTGTGATCTCCTCTGTACATGGCTGTGATCTCCTCTGTACACGGCTGTGATCTCCTCTGTACACGGCTGTGATCTCCTCTGTACATGGCTGTGATCTCCTCTGTACATGGCTGTGATCTCCTCTGTACACGGCTGTGATCTCCTCTGTACATGGCTGTGATCTCCTCTGTACATGGCTGTGATCTCCTCTGTACATGGCTGTGATCTCCTCTGTACATGGCTGTGATCTCCTCTGTACATGGCTGTGATCTCCTCTGTACACGGCTGTGATCTCCTCTGTACATGGCTGTGATCTCCTCTGTACATGGCTGTGATCTCCTCTGTACACGGCTGTGATCTCCTCTGTACATGGCTGTGATCTCCTCTGTACATGGCTGTGATCTCCTCTGTACACGGCTGTGATCTCCTCTGTACATGGCTGTGATCTCCTCTGTACATGGCTGTGATCTCCTCTGTACATGGCTGTGATCTCCTCTGTACATGGCTGTGCCCTCCTCTGTACATGGCTGTGCCCTCCTCTGTACATGGCTGTGCCCTCCTCTGTACATGGCTGTGCCCTCCTCTGTACATGGCTGTGATCTCCTCACAATGGCGGGCGATCCGGAAGTGGTTCTAATCGCTTTAACCTCTTAGCGCCAAGCGCAGACAAATATGTGGCCTCTTGGTGGGTGGGGCCTTGATGCAGAGAATCCGCATATTTACGTACCAAATTGGAAACAAACATGTGCCGAGAGCGCGCCCAATCGAGAGATTTCCAATCATGTGACCGCTGTAACAGCCAATCACAGCAATCACATGATTATAAACCCCGCCCCCACCACCCGGAATCAGAAACCCCCCAACCACTCGCCTGCCGGGCCGATTCTGACATTTCTCTCCTACATGTTAAAATTATCTTTTTTTTTTTTTTTTGCTAGAAAATTACATAGAAACCCCAAACATTATTATTATATTATGTTTTTTTAGCAGAGACCCCAGAGAACAGGGTGGGTATAAATCAATGGTTTTAAAAATAAAAATAAATAATAAAATAAAAATCAAAAAAATCAATATATAAATAAAAATAATAAAAACGATTTTTATCAAATTTATTTTAATAAAATGCTTTTGGAGTAAAATTCTATCCAAAGATAGTTTTCTATTTAACATATATTAATAATTAATTTATTCAGCATGAAATGGAGCTTAGTTGTGTAGCATGAGGCTGTATATGGTGCAACATTTACATTTTTGGTAAACTCATTCAATGAATCAAAGCTCTGCAAGCTGAGATAACATGCACTGCATTGATGCATTCACACAATGTCACAGTAACCATGAGATAAAACAAAGTTCAGGAATATTCCTTTATCCCATTGTTTTGTACACTACAAACTGTATGATTGAATCGGTTCTGATATCTCCGTTTTACTAACCTGACAGCTTATTATTCTAAATAGGAAACCTTCATCTTGTTTCCAAATATTAAAGATTCCAACTACCAGCAAGAAGAAGTCCGTACATTTAAAGAGCACCTGTCATTCCAGATCCATCATGGCAGCGCCTGTTAGTGGGTGCCCAATCACCCGCTGCCGCCACGCCCCTCACCTTGTTGCGTCACCGCCGCATCACCAGCCGTCCCATTAACCACTTCAGCCCCGGACCATTTTGCTGCCCAAAGACCAGAGCACTTTTTGCGATTCGGCACTGCGTCGCTTTAACTGACAATTACGCAGTCGTGCGACGTTGCTCCCAAACAAAACTGACGTCCTTTTTTCCCCAGAAATAAAACTTTCTTTTGGTGGTATTTGATCACCTCTGTGGTTTTTATTTTTTGCGCTATAAACAAAAGTAGAGCGTCAATTTTGAAAAAAACACAATATTTTTTACTTTTTTCTTATAATAAATATCCCCCAAAATATATAATAAAAACATTTTTTTTCCTCAGTTTAGGCCGATATGTATTCTTCTACATATTTTTGGTAATAAAAAAAAAAAAAAAGAAAAATCGCAATAAGCGTATATTGATTGGTTTGCACAAAAGTTAGAGCGTCTACAAAATAGGGGATAGTTTTATGGCATTTTTATCATTTTTACAGTAATCAGTGCAATTTATAGCACTGATCGCTGTATAAATGACAATGGTCCCAAAAATGCGTCAAAAGTGTCCAATGTGTCCGCCATAATGTCGCAGTCACGATAAAAATCGCTGATCGCCGCCATTACTAGTAAACACAAAAACCAAAAAATTTTGTTCCCACAAATAGAGTTTTCTTTTGGTGGTATTTGATCACCTCTGCGGTGTTTATTTTTTGCTAAACAAAAAAAAAAAAAGACCAAAAATGTTCTAAAAAAAAAAGTTTTGTTTTTTTGTTTCTGTTATAAAATTTTATAAAAAGAGTAAGTTTTCTCCTTCACTGATATGCAGCACCGATAGGCGACACTGATGGGCACCACTGATAAGGAGACACTGGCAGGCATTACTGATGGGCACTGATTGGTATGATATATGGGCACTGATTGTCATCTCTGGTGGTCCTGATTGTCATCCCTGGTGGTCCCGATTGTCATCCCTGGTGGTCCCGATTGTCATCTCTGGTGGTCCCGATTGTCATCTCTGGTGGTCCTGATTGTCATCCCTGGTGGTCCTGATTGTCATCTCTGGTGGTCCTGATTGTCATCCCTGGTGGTCCCGATTGTCATCCCTGGTGGTCCCGATTGTCATCCCTGGTGGTCCCGATTGTCATCTCTGGTGGTCCTGATTGTCATCCCTGGTGGTCCTGATTGTCATCTCTGGTGGTCCTGATTGTCATCCCTGGTGGTCCTGATTGTCATCTCTGGTGGTCCTGATTGTCATCTCTGGTGGTCCTGATTGTCATCCCTGGTGGTCCTGATTGTCATCCCTGGTGGTCCTGATTGTCATCCTGGTGGTCCCGATTGTCATCCCTGGTGGTCCTGATTGTCATCCCTGGTGGTCCTGATTGTCATCCCTGGTGGTCCTGATTGTCATCTCTGGTGGTCCTGATTGTCATCCCTGGTGGTCCTGATTGTCATCTCTGGTGGTCCTGATTGTCATCCCTGGTGGTCCCGATTGTCATCCCTGGTGGTCCCTGATTGTCATCCCTGGTGGTCCTGATTGTCATCCCTGGTGGTCCTGATTGTCATCTCTGGTGGTCCTGATTGTCATCCCTGGTGGTCCTGATTGTCATCTCTGGTGGTCCTGATTGTCATCCCTGGTGGTCCTGATTGTCATCTCTGGTGGTCCTGATTGTCATCCCTGGTGGTCCTGATTGTCATCCCTGGTGGTCCTGATTGTCATCTCTGGTGGTCCTGATTGTCATCCCTGGTGGTCCTGATTGTCATCCCTGGTGGTCCTGATTGTCATCTCGGAATCCTCAGGGGGGGGGCTGCCCTAATAATCGATCAGCACAGACCCCCCCCTGTCAGGAGAGCAGACGATCGTCTCTCCTCCACTCACGTCTGTCAGACCCGATAGAGGAACATCCGATACACGGCTCTTCCTGTTTACGTCGTGATCGGCTGTGATTGGACAAGGCTGATCACATGGTAAAGATCCTCCGTCAGACACTCTTTCCTGAGATCGGAGTTGCGGGATGTCAGACTGACCGGCCTCACCATCGATCGCTGCGCTGGCTGTTATCCTGCTGGACATCATATGACACCCGGTCAGGATAACTGAACTATCGCCCGGATGTCATTCTGCTCTAGGCCGGACGGGAAGTGGTAAAAATAAAAAAACAGTAAAGTTCACCCAATTTTTTTGTATAACGTGAAAAATAAATGTTACGCCGAGTAAATAGATACCAAACATGTCACACTTCAAAACTGCGCACGCTCGTGGAATGGCGCCAAACTTCAGTACTTAAGGCGCCAAACTTCAGTACTTAAAAATCTCCATAGGTGACATTTTATTTTTTTTACTGGTTACCAGTTTAGAGTTACAGAGAAGATCTAGTTATTAATTATTGCTCTCACTCCGATGTTTGCGGCGATACATCACATGTGTGGTTTGAACGCCGTTTACATATGTGGGCGGGACTTACGTGAGCGTTCCCTTCTGCGGGCTCACGGGGAACGCTTTATATTATTTTTATTTATTGTTAATTTTACGTTTATTTTTCTAGTCTGACACTTTCTTTATACATTTTCCTTTTGATGGTTTTTATTCCTCTTACATCAGGGGGGTCTCAAACTGGCGGCCCCTCCAGCTGTTGCAAAACTACAAGTCCCATCATGCCTCTGCCTGTGGGAGTCATGCTTGTAACTGTCGGCCTTGCAATGCCTCATGGGACTTGTAGTTTCTCAACAGCTGGAGGGGCCGCCAGTTTGAGACCCCTGTCTTAGAAGGAATGTGATCCTCCCTAGTGATAGGAATATGACATGACAGGTCCTCTTTACAGAGAGATCAATAAATCCTCACATCTCTCCTCTGGCCTGGGAAGTGAAATATAAAAATAATCGATCGCGGCTCCCCAGCTGAGGCGGAGCCATTGTTACAAATGCAGAGGATCGGGTGTGACGTCATAACATCGCGCCCCGCCCCCCCCGAACGATCATAGAGACGTCCGGGGACCATCTGTCCCAGCTGGAAATCTCTATGGTCATCATCCGGGGGGCCGGTCAGTTCTTTCTCCAGTTTTCTGATGACAGGGGGGGAGGGGGGAGGAGCACCAGAGGGTGGCGGGAGGAGGAGGAGGAGGAGGAGGAGGAGGGGGGGGGAGGGGGGAGGAGCACCAGAGGGTGGCGGGAGGAGGAGGAGGAGGAGGAGGAGGAGGAGGAGGGGGGGGGGAGGGGGGAGGAGCACCAGAGGGTGGCGGGAGGAGGAGGAGGAGGAGGAGGAGGAGGAGGGGGGGGTCGTCCCCTCCCGCCGCCCGTTAGATCGATCATCTGTCTGAACAGTCGCTGTGATTATAGTGAAGGGAATCGCCGGCTGTAAAAGAAGATTTCTGAATGATGTCTGGAGCTGCGCCCATCGTTCAGATATCACCGATCGAAGTCCACCATGTCATATGACGCTGGGCGGGTAGGAAGTGGTTAAAGTACGGGGGGGGGGGAGGGAGGGGGCGGGGTTAAGGAATGAAGAGATTCCCCATAAAAGTGATTTAGGAATCTGCAAGTCACTTTTATGAGGATTGTAAAGTAAAGTGCCGCCAGAGGGACCTGATACAGTGCTACACAGGGGGTCTGACACTAAAATGATTGTTCTCACTCAGATGTTCGTGGTGATACCTCAAATAGAATACGAGTTATTACTATGGGGGGAGGGCAGAGGACACTACTGGAGGGGGGGGCAGAGGACACTACTGGAGGGGGGGGCAGAGGACACTACTGAACAGGGGGAGGGGACACTACTGGAGGGGGGGGGGCAGAGGACACTACTGGAGGGGGGGGCAGAGGACACTACTGGAGGGGGGGGGCAGAGGACACTACTGGAGGGGGGGGGCAGAGGACACTACTGGAGGGGGGGGGCAGAGGACACTACTGGAGGGGGGGGGGCAGAGGACACTACTGGAGGGGGGGGGGCAGAGGACACTACTGGAGGGGGGGGGGCAGAGGACACTACTGGAGGGGGGGGGGCAGAGGACACTACTGGAGGGGGGGGGCAGAGGACACTACTGGAGGGGGGGGCAGAGGACACTACTGGAGGGGGGGGGGCAGAGGACACTACTGGAGGGGGGGGCAGAGGACACTACTGGAGGGGGGGGCAGAGGACACTACTGGAGGGGGGGGCAGAGGACACTACTGGAGGGGGGGGGCAGAGGACACTACTGGAGGGGGGGGCAGAGGACACTACTGGAGGGGGGGGGCAGAGGACACTACTGGAGGGGGGGGGCAGAGGACACTACTGGAGGGGGGGGGCAGAGGACACTACTGGAGGGGGGGGCAGAGGACACTACTGGAGGGGGGGGGCAGAGGACACTACTGGAGGGGGGGGGCAGAGGACACTACTGGAGGGGGGGGCAGAGGACACTACTGGAGGGGGGGGGCAGAGGACACTACTGGAGGGGGGGGGCAGAGGACACTACTGGAGGGGGGGGGCAGAGGACACTACTGGAGGGGGGGGCAGAGGACACTACTGGAGGGGGGGGGCAGAGGACACTACTGGAGGGGGGGGCAGAGGACACTACTGGAGGGGGGGGGCAGAGGACACTACTGGAGGGGGGGGGCAGAGGACACTACTGGAGGGGGGGGGCAGAGGACACTACTGGAGGGGGGGGCAGAGGACACTACTGGAGGGGGGGGGCAGAGGACACTACTGGAGGGGGCAGAGGACACTACTGGAGGGGGGGCAGAGGACACTACTGGAGGGGGGGGCAGAGGACACTACTGGAGGGGGGGGGCAGAGGACACTACTGGAGGGGGGGGCAGAGGACACTACTGGAGGGGGGGGCAGAGGACACTACTGGAGGGGGGGGGCAGAGGACACTACTGGAGGGGGGCAGAGGACACTACTGGAGGGGGGCAGAGGACACTACTGGAGGGGGGGCAGAGGACACTACTGGAGGGGGGGGCAGAGGACACTACTGGAGGGGGGGGGGGCAGAGGACACTACTGGAGGGGGGGGGGCAGAGGACACTACTGGAGGGGAGGGGGGGGGGCAGAGGACACTACTGGAGGGGGGGGGGGCAGAGGACACTACTGGAGGGGGGGGGGGCAGAGGACACTACTGGAGGGGGGGGGGGCAGAGGACACTACTGGAGGGGGGGGGCAGAGGACACTACTGGAGGGGGGGGGCAGAGGACACTACTGGAGGGGGGGGGCAGAGGACACTACTGGAGGGGGGGGGAGAGGACACTACTGGAGGGGGGGGGGAGAGGACACTACTGGAGGGGGGGGGGCAGAGGACACTACTGGAGGGGGGGGGCAGAGGACACTACTGGAGGGGGGGGGCAGAGGACACTACTGGAGGGGGGGGCAGAGGACACTACTGGAGGGGGGGGGCAGAGGACACTACTGGAGGGGGGGGGCAGAGCACACTACTGGAGGGGGCAGAGGACACTACTGGAGGGGGCAGAGGACACCACTGGAGGGGGGGGCAGAGGACACCACTGGAGGGGGGGGGCAGAGGACACTACTGGAGGGGGGGGGGCAGAGGACACTACTGGAGGGGGGGGGGCAGAGGACGCTACTGGAGGGGGGGGGGGCAGAGGACGCTACTGGAGGGGGGGGGGCAGAGGACGCTACTGGAGGGGGGGGGGCAGAGGACGCTACTGGAGGGGGGGGGCAGAGGACGCTACTGGAGGGGGGGGCAGAGGACACTACTGGAGGGGGGGGGCAGAGGACACTACTGGAGGGGGGGGGGGCAGAGGACACTACTGGAGGGGGGGGGGGGCAGAGGACACTACTGGAGGGGGGGGGGCAGAGGACACTACTGGAGGGGGGGGGGGCAGAGGACACTACTGGAGGGGGGGGGGGGCAGAGGACACTACTGGAGGGGGGGGGGGGGCAGAGGACACTACTGGAGGGGGGGGGGCAGAGGACACTACTGGAGGGGGGGGGGGCAGAGGACACTACTGGAGGGGGGGGGGCAGAGGACACTACTGGAGGGGGGGGGGGCAGAGGACACTACTGGAGGGGGGGGGGGCAGAGGACACTACTGGAGGGGGGGGCAGAGGACACTACTGGAGGGGGGGGCAGAGGACACTACTGGAGGGGGGGGCAGAGGACACTACTGGAGGGGGGGGGCAGAGGACACTACTGGAGGGGGGGGCAGAGGACACTACTGGAGGGGGGGGCAGAGGACACTACTGGAGGGGGGGGCAGAGGACACTACTGGAGGGGGGGGCAGAGGACACTACTGGAGGGGGGGGGAGAGGACACTACTGGAGGGGGGGGGGAGAGGACACTACTGGGGGGGGGCAGAGGACACTACTGGAGGGGGGGGGCAGAGGACACTACTGGAGGGGGGGGCAGAGGACACTACTGGAGGGGGGGGCAGAGGACACTACTGGAGGGGGGGGCAGAGGACACTACTGGAGGGGGGGGCAGAGGACACTACTGGAGGGGGGGGGCAGAGGACACTACTGGAGGGGGGGGGCAGAGGACACTACTGGAGGGGGGGGCAGAGGACACTACTGGAGGGGGGGGGCAGAGGACACTACTGGAGGGGGGGGCAGAGGACACTACTGGAGGGGGGGGCAGAGGACACTACTGGAGGGGGGGGCAGAGGACACTACTGGAGGGGGGGGCAGAGGACACTACTGGAGGGGGGGGGAGAGGACACTACTGGAGGGGGGGGGAGAGGACACTACTGGAGGGGGGGGGAGAGGACACTACTGGAGGGGGGGGGGAGAGGACACTACTGGAGGGGGGCAGAGGACACTACTGGAGGGGGGCAGAGGACACTACTGGAGGGGGGCAGAGGACACTACTGGAGGGGGCAGAGGACACTACTGGGGGGGGGCAGAGGACACTACTGGGGGGGGCAGAGGACACTACTGGGGGGGGCAGAGGACACTACTGGAGGGGGGCAGAGGACACTACTGGAGGGGGGGGGCAGAGGACACTACTGGAGGGGGGGGCAGAGGACACTACTGGAGGGGGGGGCAGAGGACACTACTGGAGGGGGGGGCAGAGGACACTACTGGAGGGGGGGCAGAGGACACTACTGGAGGGGGGGGGAGAGGACACTACTGGAGGGGGGGGGGAGAGGACACTACTGGAGGGGGGCAGAGGACACTACTGGAGGGGGGCAGAGGACACTACTGGAGGGGGGGGGCAGAGGACACTACTGGAGGGGGGGGGCAGAGGACACTACTGGAGGGGGGGGGGGAGAGGACACTACTGGAGGGGGGCAGAGGACACTACTGGAGGGGGGCAGAGGACACTACTGGAGGGGGGGGCAGAGGACACTACTGGAGGGGGGGGGCAGAGGACACTACTGGAGGGGGGGGGCAGAGGACACTACTGGAGGGGGGGGGGGCAGAGGACACTACTGGAGGGGGGGGGGCAGAGGACACTACTGGAGGGGGGGGCAGAGGACACTACTGGAGGGGGGGGGAGAGGACACTACTGGAGGGGGGCAGAGGACACTACTGGAGGGGGGCAGAGGACACTACTGGAGGGGGGGGGGGGCAGAGGACACTACTGGAGGGGGGGGGCAGAGGACACTACTGGAGGGGGGGGGCAGAGGACACTACTGGAGGGGGGGGGGCAGAGGACACTACTGGAGGGGGGGGGGCAGAGGACACTACTGGAGGGGGGGGCAGAGGACACTACTGGAGGGGGGGCCAGAGGACACTACTGGAGGGGGGGGAGAGGACACTACTGGAGGAGGGGGGCAGAGGACACTACTGGAGGAGGGGGGCAGAGGACACTACTGGAGGGGGGCAGAGGACACTACTGGAGGGGGGCAGAGGACACTACTGGAGGGGGGCAGAGGACACTACTGGGGGGGGGCAGAGGACACTACTGGAGGGGGGGGCAGAGGACACTACTGGAGGGGGGGGCAGAGGACACTACTGGAGGGGGGGGGGCAGAGGACACTACTGGAGGGGGGGGGGCAGAGGACACTACTGGAGGGGGGGGGCAGAGGACACTACTGGAGGGGGGGGGCAGAGGACACTACTGGAGGGGGGGGGCAGAGGACACTACTGGAGGGGGGGCAGAGGACACTACTGGAGGGGGGGGGGCAGAGGACACTACTGGAGGGGGGGGGCAGAGGACACTACTGGAGGGGGGGGGCAGAGGACACTACTGGAGGGGGGGGGGCAGAGGACACTACTGGAGGGGGGGGGGGCAGAGGACACTACTGGAGGGGGGGGGGCAGAGGACACTACTGGAGGGGGGGGCAGAGGACACTACTGGAGGGGGGCAGAGGACACTACTGGAGGGGGGCAGAGGACACTACTGGAGGGGGGCAGAGGACACTACTGGAGGGGGGCAGAGGACACTACTGGAGGGGGGCAGAGGACACTACTGGAGGGGGGCAGAGGACACTACTGGGGGGGGCAGAGGACACTACTGGAGGGGGGCAGAGGACACTACTGGAGGGGGGGGGCAGAGGACACTACTGGAGGGGGGGGGCAGAGGACACTACTGGAGGGGGGGGCAGAGGACACTACTGGAGGGGGGGGCAGAGGACACTACTGGAGGGGGGGGGGAGAGGACACTACTGGAGGAGGGGGGCAGAGGACACTACTGGAGGGGGGCAGAGGACACTACTGGAGGGGGGCAGAGGACACTACTGGAGGGGGGCAGAGGACACTACTGGAGGGGGGCAGAGGACACTACTGGAGGGGGGCAGAGGACACTACTGGAGGGGGGCAGAGGACACTACTGGAGGGGGGCAGAGGACACTACTGGAGGGGGGCAGAGGACACTACTGGGGGGGGGGCAGAGGACACTACTGGAGGGGGGGGGGGAGAGGACACTACTGGAGGGGGGGGGAGAGGACACTACTGGAGGGGGGGTGAGAGGACACTACTGGAGGGGGGCAGAGGACACTACTGGAGGGGGGCAGAGGACACTACTGGAGGGGGGCAGAGGACACTACTGGAGGGGGGCAGAGGACACTACTGGAGGGGGGGGCAGAGGACACTACTGGAGGGGGGGCAGAGGACACTACTGGAGGGGGGGGCAGAGGACACTACTGGAGGGGGGGGCAGAGGACACTACTGGAGGGGGGGGCAGAGGACACTACTGGAGGGGGGGGCAGAGGACACTACTGGAGGGGGGGGCAGAGGACACTACTGGAGGGGGGGGGGAGAGGACACTACTGGAGGGGGGGGGGAGAGGACACTACTGGAGGGGGGCAGAGGACACTACTGGAGGGGGGCAGAGGACACTACTGGAGGGGGGCAGAGGACACTACTGGAGGGGGGCAGAGGACACTACTGGGGGGGGGCAGAGGACACTACTGGGGGGGGCAGAGGACACTACTGGGGGGGCAGAGGACACTACTGGAGGGGGGGGCAGAGGACACTACTGGAGGGGGGGGCAGAGGACACTACTGGAGGGGGGGGCAGAGCACACTACTGGAGGGGGGGGCAGAGGACACTACTGGAGGGGGGGGGCAGAGGACACTACTGGAGGGGGTGGGCAGAGGACACTACTGGAGGGGGTGGGCAGAGGACACTACTGGAGGGGGTGGGCAGAGGACACTACTGGAGGGGGTGGGCAGAGGACACTACTGGAGGGGGTGGGCAGAGGACACTACTGGAGGGGGGGGCAGAGGACACTACTGGAGGGGGGGGCAGAGGACACTACTGGAGGGGGGGGCAGAGGACACTACTGGAGGGGGGGGCAGAGGACACTACTGGAGGGGGGGGCAGAGGACACTACTGGAGGGGGGGGGCAGAGGACACTACTGGAGGGGGGGGCAGAGGACACTACTGGAGGGGGGGGCAGAGGACACTACTGGAGGGGGGGGCAGAGGACACTACTGGAGGGGGGGGCAGAGGACACTACTGGAGGGGGGGGGAGAGGACACTACTGGAGGGGGGGGGGAGAGGACACTACTGGAGGGGGGGGGCAGAGGACACTACTGGAGGGGGGGGCAGAGGACACTACTGGAGGGGGGGGCAGAGGACACTACTGGAGGGGGGGGCAGAGGACACTACTGGAGGGGGGGCAGAGGACACTACTGGAGGGGGGGGCAGAGGACACTACTGGAGGGGGGGCAGAGGACACTACTGGAGGGGGGGGCAGAGGACACTACTGGAGGGGGGGGCAGAGGACACTACTGGAGGGGGGGGGCAGAGGACACTACTGGAGGGGGGGGCAGAGGACACTACTGGAGGGGGGGGCAGAGGACACTACTGGAGGGGGGGGCAGAGGACACTACTGGAGGGGGGGGCAGAGGACACTACTGGAGGGGGGGGGCAGAGGACACTACTGGAGGGGGGGGCAGAGGACACTACTGGAGGGGGGGGGGAGAGGACACTACTGGAGGGGGGGCAGAGGACACTACTGGAGGGGGGGGGCAGAGGACACTACTGGAGGGGGGGCAGAGGACACTACTGGAGGGGGGGGCAGAGGACACTACTGGAGGGGGGGGGCAGAGGACACTACTGGAGGGGGGGGGAGAGGACACTACTGGAGGGGGGGCAGAGGACACTACTGGAGGGGGGGGCAGAGGACACTACTGGAGGGGGGGGCAGAGGACACTACTGGAGGGGGGGGCAGAGGACACTACTGGAGGGGGGGGCAGAGGACACTACTGGAGGGGGGGGCAGAGGACACTACTGGAGGGGGGGGCAGAGGACACTACTGGAGGGGGGGGCAGAGGACACTACTGGAGGGGGGGGCAGAGGACACTACTGGAGGGGGGGGCAGAGGACACTACTGGAGGGGGGGGCAGAGGACACTACTGGAGGGGGGGGCAGAGGACACTACTGGAGGGGGGGGCAGAGGACACTACTGGAGGGGGGGGCAGAGGACACTACTGGAGGGGGGGGCAGAGGACACTACTGGAGGGGGGGGCAGAGGACACTACTGGAGGGGGGGGCAGAGGACACTACTGGAGGGGGGGGGAGAGGACACTACTGGAGGGGGGGGGGAGAGGACACTACTGGAGGGGGGGGGAGAGGACACTACTGGAGGGGGGGGGGAGAGGACACTACTGGAGGGGGGGCAGAGGGACACTACTGGAGGGGGGGCAGAGGACACTACTGGAGGGGGGCAGAGGACACTACTGGAGGGGGGCAGAGGACACTACTGGGGGGGGCAGAGGACACTACTGGGGGGGCAGAGGACACTACTGGAGGGGGGGGGCAGAGGACACTACTGGAGGGGGGGGGCAGAGGACACTACTGGAGGGGGGGGCAGAGGACACTACTGGAGGGGGGGGGAGAGGACACTACTGGAGGGGGGCAGAGGACACTACTGGAGGGGGGCAGAGGACACTACTGGAGGGGGGGGCAGAGGACACTACTGGAGGGGGGGGGCAGAGGACACTACTGGAGGGGGGGGCAGAGGACACTACTGGAGGGGGGGGGGCAGAGGACACTACTGGAGGGGGGGGCAGAGGACACTACTGGAGGGGGGGGCAGAGGACACTACTGGAGGGGGGGGCAGAGGACACTACTGGAGGGGGGGGGAGAGGACACTACTGGAGGGGGGGGGAGAGGACACTACTGGAGGGGGGGGGGAGAGGACACTACTGGAGGGGGGCAGAGGACACTACTGGAGGGGGGCAGAGGACACTACTGGAGGGGGGCAGAGGACACTACTGGAGGGGGGCAGAGGACACTACTGAAGGGGGGCAGAGGACACTACTGGGGGGGGCAGAGGACACTACTGGAGGGGGGCAGAGGACACTACTGGAGGGGGGGGGCAGAGGACACTACTGGAGGGGGGGGCAGAGGACACTACTGGAGGGGGGGGGAGAGGACACTACTGGAGGGGGGGGGGAGAGGACACTACTGGAGGGGGGGCAGAGGACACTACTGGAGGGGGGGCAGAGGACACTACTGGAGGGGGGGGGCAGAGGACACTACTGGAGGGGGGGGGCAGAGGACACTACTGGAGGGGGGGGCAGAGGACACTACTGGAGGGGGCAGAGGACACTACTGGAGGGGGGCAGAGGACACTACTGGAGGGGGGGCAGAGGACACTACTGGAGGGGGGGGGCAGAGGACACTACTGGAGGGGGGGGGGCAGAGGACACTACTGGAGGGGGGGGGGCAGAGGACACTACTGGAGGGGGGGGGCAGAGGACACTACTGGAGGGGGGGGGCAGAGGACACTACTGG